>OY728152.1:1083896534-1084496534 GCA_963277665.1 Viscum album
GAAGTCAAAGAAGAGGGAATGGAATAGGGTGTACATTGTTCTTCCTGCTGACATGATCCCGCAGTCACTTATGGATCGACGATCGGATTCTGGATGAAGAAGTTAGAGGAGGAAGACTTCTCGATCGTCCAAGAGCGTCGTCATGCGACGAAGAAGCGATCGGTATGGAAATCATCTGCGAACCTTTATTATATAGGCAACAAAAAGGTAAAATGGTGTGCAGCATGTATTAATGAATACACGGTGTGATCGTACACCCGTTACGCGTTTTGACTAGTCAACACACGACACGTCACGCGGTTTCCACGGGTTTTAATAATAATGATAATTCTATTAATATTTGGTGTTTCGTTGACCCGAGGCATGAGTCATGAAAAGGTATTCATCATTGGTCTTAAAATAACCATCTTAATTTCAGGATTACACTGCCGCTGACAGTTCATAAAACCGACGTCGCACGAAGAAGTTAGGGACTAAACACGGTTTTCCCAACAAAATAATAATTACATTATTATATTATTATTATTTTATTTAACCATTTTTTTTCTTAACTCCAAATCCCATGAACAAATAGATTCCCACAATTTCCTTTTCCCACATCACCATTTATTTTGTATTTTATTTCTATTTTGTTTTATTTACTTTGTTGCCTTTCAAATTTCTTCTCTCTCCAATCTAATCCTTTCCCCCACAATTTTATCACGCTCCAACTAAATTTGGCACCTCCTTTGATTTTAATCCACGCCAACCATGCCCCACCTTGATTGTCTTCCTTCTTCTTCTTTTTTTTATTTATTATTTTCCCATTTAATTCTCACACTCTCTCTCCAATCTCCAATCTTCTACCCTAATATTCACCACGCCCCCAACAAAGTGGTGCCTCCTCATTCTCCATGCGCCTCAAGTATAATAGAAAAAAAATTATTAATTCCCTTAAATGACAAAACAAAATTAATATAACTTACATATTCAACCCCTTTTTAATACATTTAATTTCATTAACCTCTCACACATAGTTTTACGTCATCATTGTTATTTATTGTTTTTCAATAATAATAACAATACATAAACTTATTTTATTAACTCATCACCGTTATTATTATTTTTTAATAATGATAATATTTACGCTCATCACATTGACCACATTAAACCACCCTATTGGATATCTGAATCTGACCATGCCACGCCAATGTCGCGTAACATCCGTCAATTTAATTATTTAATTCTATTTCTTTTATTTCACACTGATTAAATTGAAACCACTTTTATTAAATTAAAACCATTCAATTTAATAAACCCAACATATTTTTATACCACCATTATTATTATTATTTAACATAATAATAATAATGAACTCACCTTTAATTTTATTAACGCACCACCATGCTTCCACTGTGCATCTTCATTTATTTGTTTGCAATAAATACCATGACTCATTTCATTAATTTCTCATTATTATTAATATTATGAATAATATTAATAACACAACACCAATTATTATTATTCAAATTTAATTTCAACAATTACTCAATTAATAATAAACCACATGTTTTATTTATCAACGTCTAATGGGTCACAAACCTTCCCACTTCACATCATTAATAATAATAACACCCATTAAATCATTTTATCATGATTATTCTCTTTTTAGTTTAATTAATCACACAATTTATGTCATCATCATTATTATTTAACATATTTTTACATTATAATAAGTATTAAAAAATTATCATTATAACGTGCGTCGTGTTGACCATATCGATTTCAACAAAGGAATGGACTGAAGGGGTTTGGGCCATTACAATCATGGTGGCTTTTTCTTTTTTATTTTTCCTTACTTCCTTCCAATAATTTTGAGCTAGTTGGATAACTTTCTTTCTAATCGCCCTATAATTATAAATAGTATGACCAATAAACTTTCAATGCTCAACTAGTTTTTTGGCATCCCAATATTTTTGAGAGGGGATCAAATGCAGGATACAATATCATTTAAAATATTAGGATGCCAAAAAACTAGTTGAATCCATGGATTTTGACCCAGATTTGTTCCATAGTGTTTCTATATGAGTGTGGATTGAAAGTGGAGTTCCAATCTAAAATTATAAGTAAACCTAGCTTATGATTGAGATTTCCAGGATTCCAAACCTTATCTAAATCCTCTTAAAAATTTAACAGGATGTGAAAATATCCTTTTTCAATACCTATTAATTTCCAATTTTAAGCATTCCAGTAATGAGTAATATGCATATGGAGTTCAGATAAAGGCCATGGATAGTCACCTTTGAGTTAGTAGATGTAGCCTAGGACAGAGAATTTGTATAGTTGTGTTCGTTGTTGAGGCACCACTGGTTCGGCTTCCACCAGGTAACCAAAGTCGTAAAGTCTTTTGACCAGAGGGTTTCAACTTGATGTCATTGTTTAGATTCGTACCTTTCAAGGCTTCAATAAATGAGATCCCCTGGGATCTTCTGAAGGTAGAACAAGTGCGGTGATCTTTATTCTAGGTATCATCTTTGCACGTGACCATGACATGATCGTGCACAGAGGGGGCCAGGCGCAACCGAGGAGCCACGATGAAGTGTGAATCAAATCTATCAGGTATGAGGAAGTCCTCCATGAGATTTGCAATCAAAGAAATCAGCCATGAAGCCCTAGCTGCGCGAGGGTTTTTAGAGAGAGATGGTCTCCCATCTCTCTATAATCCTATCCTTTGTCTTCTTTATCTAAAATTTTGCATCTTTAACAATATTAATGAATATTTATTTTTAATTTAATTCATGTTAAAAATGATTGAAATTTAATAAATTAAAAATATATACATATTAACAATATTGAAAAATTGGATATGTTTTGTGTGTGTGCATTGTATAAAAAAATACAATAATAACATATATGTGAAATCAATATAACACACATTTGATCTATGTTAAATTGAAAAATAAAAATACATTCAATTATGTCCATTACTATATGAAATTATTTGGTATTTTATAAGTGAAAGATGATACTATACCCAAAATTTCAGGTCTCTTATATTATAAAATAAAGTATCAATTATAAAAGTCCAAAAATAGTAAATTTACATTTTTTTCATTAAAAGAAGAGGGTAAAGAACATCAAGAACCTGATTAGACCAAGCCATGATATTTCCATCAGCACCTATGTTGGTATGAATGTATGCTACCAAGTTGGTTTCCCTTTTGACATGAGAGTCAATTTAGTCAACAGAAGAGAGATAGTCTAAGAAATTAATCTACCAAATGGTTAAATTCTATAAGAAATGCTTAGAACCTTCTTTGATAGCCTGAAAAATAAAAGTAGAATCACATTCCATACAAATATTACCTAATCCAAGGAGTGAATAATGTTAAATGGGTTCAATTACACCCAACATTTCTGCCTCACATAAGAGGGAAATTATCAAGAACCATAAAGGCAGCTAAACGCATCACCTTGATGATTCTTCAAAATTTCCCCTAACCTGAGGTGCCAAGATTACCCCTTGAGGAACCATCAGGGTTTATTTTTGTCCACCCAATTAATGGTGGCTTCTAAAATACATTAAACATGTCATAGGGATGATGGAAGTTACCACTAATATAAAGTCTCCTTAAAACCAAGATATCATTAATAGATTTGAAGCAAAATTCCTTTTGGGATTATTTAGATTCTTTGATACAAACAACTAATTGAGGAAACATAGTTTGAATTACAAAAATCAGATGATAATTTAACAACATATTGTGACCATTATAGATATGGAAAATTAATTCAATTGAATAAGAAAAAAATATTCAACAATTAGGGGGAGAGAGGGAGAATCGAGCAACTATTTATGAAGTCATGAGAAGTGAAAATTCATGGTAGAAAGATCTCTAATATATGAAAAATTAAATTCCACAACGAAGAAGTTTTTATCATTTCTTATGAATAGGTGGTTAACATCATCCATGTATCTATTGAAAAGAATGAATGAATAAAATAGGGAAAGATTGCATATTTTTAAAAAGTGAACAGTCATTAACATTCCACGTGCAAATCACTAGATGAGAATCAATAATGAAGGATGAATAAAACTCATATTATGCTTCTCCAACCACAATAAGTTTTAATAATAACTTTAGAGAAGACCATATAATTCCTAATAATTAAATATACTATTCGTTTCAGGACTAAAAATCCATAAATCAGTTATGGGATAAAATTGATAATTTTTAATAGTAGAACAGATATGTTCTAGAAACTCATATTGACTGGTTAATTGATCTGAGATTGAATTAGACATTTCTATAATGAAATAATTTTCTAAGAAAATGTCCACCATAGTATCTCCCATCCAATTAGAAGACAAAAATTTAAGGGATGAATATTTAGATACCAACTATCTTGAATGAAAATCAATAGTAGAGAATATGGATTTGAGGGTTGACCAAACATAGGAAGTCATATGAATTTGATTCCCATATTTGAGTTTGATAATAAATCTAGCATAATGAATGTAAATTGACACAATTTTTCAATTTACCAACCTCTATATGAAATGATCTAGCTATGATTGAATAAAAAACTGAAGTATTTTAATTCCAAGACCCCCAGAGGCTTAATGCGTGCAACATTTCTTCTAGGATTAGTATCTAAATTCCTTTCAAGAATACTACCACTCCAAATAAATTATTTAATGGAGATTAAAATACTCTTAATAAGAGATACTGACCCATCATAAACCATAAATTTTTAAAAAAACAGTGAGGCAATGTTATATTTAAACAAAAAAGTATGAAAAACCATAGAAAGAGATTTACCTTTCCATGAAGAAAGATGATTCTTGATCTGACTAATGATATTGGTAAAATATGAATCCGTTGGACTACCCTGAAATATTTATACTCCAAGATAAAGAAAATGAAAAACTCCTTACCTTATTCCCATGTTACCAATAATGTCAATCCTTTGGAAATAATATATCCCCCTACCAAATTAGACTAATGATTTGTTCCAGCTAACAACCTGACCATAGGCTTCATCATAATACAGTAAATATTTCATAATGTATCAGATTTTGTCCTTATCACATTTAGTTAAGAGAATAATATCATCGGTATACAAAAGGTTGGAATTAGAAGGGATTTATCTAGAAACATTAATGGGTTTAATTTTCACCTTATCAAACTTGATTAAGAAGTGGGTACTTAAATAATCCTAAAAATGGAGAAATGAATATAATAAAGAGTGTCACCTTGTATTAAACCTCTAGAATTCTCCAAATAACCTTAAGGGGAATCATTGTTTAGATCTTAAATGTGAGATGATCCCAAAATTATTTTAATCTAATTGATAAATGAGAAATCAATTCCAAATATATGCCAAAACCTTACAAATGAAGGTCCAATCCATGGTTTTAAAATCCTTGATGTTATAAAGTTTGAGGGAAATTTTTACATATTAGATAGGTTTCTTTAGAATATTAACAAATTCATCGGTTTTAATAAGAAAATCATGAAGCGTTGTACCCTTGATGAAACCAAACTGATTTGGATAAACAATGTTTTTTTAAAACATAGGCTATCCTATTAAAAATTTCACTGATGATACTTTTATAAATTGTGTTGACTAAAGAAACTGTCCTGAAGAGATGAATTTCCTTATCATTTTCAATTATAGGAATGAAAGAAGGAAATTGAAAATTCATCCCCTAGGGAAGAGTGACACCCTTGAGAAAATAGAGTACATGATGATAAAAATCTATGTGAAAAATATCTTAATGATATTGAATGAAAAAATTACTAAAGCTATTCAATCCAGGAGATATTTTTAAATTAGGACCACAATCCACCATATTAATCATTGAAATAAATTTTATAGTAGTTGGAACAAAATTTTCATCCTAGTTAAAAAGATGTAGAATAATATTATCCACAAGATTAGAAGTAACAGAGGAACCATTGAAGTGTTTCCTATAATAAGAGACCACATAATGAGAGAGATCATACCTTTTTTCCATAATTTCGCCAAAATATATGATAATAAAAAAAATCATTGAAATTATTCTAGTATAATTAAGGTAGTTAATGAAATTGGATATTTTATCACTATATTTGATCCATTTATCATTGAAGGCATTTCTTTGAAAAGTAGCCTTAATGTTAAGAAGATTATTGTTCTTATGTAAAACCACAACCTCATTCACAATACCATCAGAGAAGTTATTAGAGGTTTTTTTCTCTTGAATATATTATAAGGGATTCCTCAGGGGAGGACGTATCACAATCAAATGAACTAAAACAATCCTTTATCTATGATTTAAGCCTATTTTAACCATTTTTAATTTGAGAATATAGGCTAAAGCATCATATTTAAAATCGATTGAGGTCTAAAATCCAAAATAATTTTTCCAAAATTTGAATGAGACACCTAAGAATTGTTCGATATAAATCATAAAGTGTTATTGAATGTATTTTTTCAAAAATACAGAAAAATAGAATGATGTTTAGAATTTAGATTCGATATGGCAATGCAGGATTTTGAGTCCTAAGTATCCAAAACAACTTCACTGGTAAAATATCTATTAGGTTTAATAGAAACCAGGACAAAAAGATGTTCTCTATACCAAGTATAATTTTATCCAATCATATTTATCTAAATCAAGTTAATACTTTCAATTCATGATTTAAACTCCCTAAAGGAAATGGAATAGGTTATAGTGCCTAACTTCTCATCAGGATTCATAATTGAGTTGAAATCACAAATCATGGACCAAGGACCAGAAATAATGTTTTTATAGAATTAATCTCTAACCAAAGTGTTCATAGATATTGATATCTATTAGTATTATAAATAATAGTGCAGAAATTCTGAATCATCATATAATTAATGGACCAAGTGACATGTTGATACCTAAATGCAAATAAGAATGGATTAGCCAAAGGAGAGGGATCTAAGCCCAAATATTTTTAATTTCAGTAAAATATCTATTATTTTCCTATGAATGAAATCCAAGATTCGTATGACTTGAAATATTAGAGGATAAAATATTTTTAGTTTTATCCAACCCAATTAAGACAGGCCCATGTTTCTGAATATGGAGTCTAAGGGACCTAGTAGTCTCATTAATGGACAGCCCTAAGCAATTCCAAAATTGATTCCTCATTTAAAAATATATTTTCAGTTAGGCCCCTTACTTTCCCATCCTATTTTAGATATAAGAGTTTAGTATGCCTTTTATCATTCATCTTAGTCATTTGGTTCAAATTGAGTTAATGATTTTATATCACAACCCTTAACTAATGACTTGTCATCCCCCTTTTCAGGAGGGAGCACTGTTTAAGAAATATTTTTTCTAGAGATGAGGGATCATTCAGATATAGTTACTCCATTTGGGTCATTATCTCTACATTTGTACCTCCAATATCATCTGAATATGTAATATTAATTGGGTCTTAGGGCTACATAGCAGAAAAATTAGAGATATCTAGGATATTTTTTCATAGAGGGAAGCATCGAGGTAAGAGAACCAATATTGATCAGAGACATTGACTAATTTTCAAAATAAAGAACAATGTCCATGATATTATTCTTAATATCAATAGATATGTTCTGATAATAAAGATTACATTGCATCCTAATGACTATCTCCTTGAAATTAGTTGAGATTTCCAAGGCTATAGAGATATCACCTGAGGGTGTTCTTTTTTCAGAATAAACCTCAGCCCCAACTATATTTGATTACTAAGGAGTCATAGGATGAGACTCCATCTCCTTGGAAACATCTACTCAAAACATCATCAAGTAACTCACTGGGTGGGTATGTTAAAAGGTAAGTTATCAGTTGGAGGCTCAGAGACATCCCATTTTTAAAGAACATGACCCTTGTTCTTGCGGTTTCTACCTCTTACCTACAATCCTTTATTTTTAGAGAATTTATAACCATTATATTCATAAATCTATATTTTTTCATAGCATGACTATAAATTTTACATAGATAAACAAAATAAATGATTTCATAATCATCTTGTAAATATATTTTATTATCATTGACAATCAAGGTAATATTATATGGATGAACAGAAGCCCAATTCACATGAATAATTATATGATCATAAAAACCATGTTCCCCATTAATGGTATGCTGGTCCATTTTTATTGGTGTACCAAGTCTAGAATCCAAATTATTAATAATTTTAGGGTTCTAGTATACACAATTCCAGGCATGTAAAAGAATCCATTCATGGACTTTGTGTTGCTTCTGATTCATGGGGTTGAAATTTATATCCATTTCTAATAAGTGAAATGTACTAGGTTCTAGATAATGATTTCCCATATTCCTATCCCCTAAAATATATTTTCCACATTGAAAAATAATATGAAAAAACTATATTCTGATTGGAATGTGTCTACAGGAATTATTGCTCCAACAATTAGATACATGGTTTTTGAGATCTGTATTAGAACAGGGATTATCCCCTTTCATGAAAATCATGTGACCATAAAGAGGGAATTTTCATAGATTGTGTATTTTTTGAATAGTTTTTGGATCCGCAAAAACCAAAAAACCTTCATCATCAAGCTTGCTGATATTTAAGAATCAGGGGGGCTCTTAAATCACATTTCATAAACTAGATAACGTCTCTAATAAAGAAACTCATGTTCTCCTCATATGAGAACCAATCAAGGAATCCATACTGGTATGAGAATGGGGACATGAGGCTTCCCTAAAGGTGAATTCCCAATTTGGATTGAATAAACCCATTATCATATAATAAATGAAGATCGTCACTGTTTAGGGTTTGAAAATAATATGTTATCTCTCTTTCTCTCGAATCCATCACCTAGTCAATATTTTAAATTCATATTAATTTTTAATTTTAAACCATTATTCACTAAATATATGACAATTTAATATAGAGCATAAATATTTTTTACTATGTGAATCATATTAATATAAGTTCTTATATATATGTATATCTTTTTATTTAATATATATTATTTATTAATATTATTAATAATTATATAATTAGTAAATTGTTTAATATTTTTTCTCAATTTACTAATTTTAAATTTTTATTAGATTAATTTTTATTTGTCATGTATTTATATATTTAATATATACTATTTATTATTATTTATAATTTATATATAGTATTATAAATTTATTAATTTTTATCAATAATTATTTTTTTTTAAATTATTTCATTTTTTAATAAACTTATTTTTTATTTTTTATTTATTTCATTATTTCATTTTTCTTAGGCCATTATCAGTGCTAAAAAATTAATGTTAAAGGATCCATTTATGAGTGCTAAAAATAATGATTTTCTAAAATGTCCAATTTATCATCATTGATAAAGGCCAATGTTGTTGAATGCCTATTTTCTTAGTGATTACTAGGTTTTTATTCATTATTCTCAAAATGATCATCATTAAGAGTTAATAATAGGAACTGGAATTGATGATTTATTATATTTTATAATGTTATAATTTTATTCTATGAGAGTTAATGTTAAATTTCATTTGGATGAAATTGGTGACAAACACGATTCAATGATTTTTACCAAACTAATGACGGTATATTAATTAATGAGTTTAACATTAATATTACTATTAAAAAATAATTATTTACTTATTTTTATAATATAAAATTCTAATTATATTTACATATTCATCAAATATAATATTTTGTAGCTTTGTTCTAGTGGGCGGTTAGACTGACCCAAATATGAGAATACCATAAAATTAATGGATGTTCATAATTGTGAAGGTGATTTATTTTTGAAAAAAAACATTATTAATGAATACTAATTATATTATTTAGATAATTTTAAGGTGGTGAGTTATACTTGAATAGGATTTAATTAATAATAAATAATTTATATGAAAAATGTGAGATGTTAATTTGTGGAGGTGATATTCTACACAACACATGATTAAAATTTTTATTTATAAAAGAATAAGAGATAAATATAATGGATTATACTTTTTATCATCATAATTAGTTTTAATATTTCAAATTTAATCATTAATTTCACCCTTATAATTATTGAAGATAACAAGTGATGAAAAACAGATGTCATCGCTTCGTATAGGCGGTATATCATGCAACAGAAAATTGATAGTTTCATTTTTCTTAATATAAAAATGGAATTGAGGTTAATAGTTATTAAATTCACATAATAAAATTTTTTATAAAAAATAATGATTTAATTTTATATTAATTAAAAAATTATATTATAGAAAATAATAATGAAAATAAAAGAAGTTTAGGAAAATAAAGTAATCACGTTTAGAAATTAGGCTTTCCCTTGGAAGAATCATTTGAAATATAGATCTTAATACTATATATTATTACCAAAGGAACAATATAAAGTTATAGTATTATAAAGGAAGGATAGTGGGTATAGTTTTAGTGAGATAAAATTATTCAATTTTTATTAAAGGGGTGGTGATATGCCCTTTTTTAAAGTGGTGAGAATCACATTTTCGTAAATATTTCAACATAATATAATGAGGGAAATTTTTTTACATGTTATGTTACTCAAAAAAATGTAAATAGTGTATTAGAGGATCTGGTAATGACTATATTCTCTCAAACACTCAATTGGAAATATATTTATAACATGTTTCAATCCTTTTACCCCTTGATTTATTGCATTTACTATTTCAGATTTTACAGTTGTAATTAGTATATACCTAAGCAATTTACATTTAGTGCATAAAAATAAAATAAATTTTAATAAATAATTTGGACATAATAATTCCAAATATTAAATCCATATTATATAATAAAATATCTATATGTATGAGAAATTAATATTAATAATATCACATGTAATATGTAGCAACCACTTTTTAGAAAAAGTATATTATTAAAAATAAAATTTATATGATGGGTAACATTATTTATTTATTGTAATATCATGATAAAAATTGGTTTATTATAAATGAATTATAGTTATTTGGATTTAAAAATAAATTCAAAAGCAAATATTACAAAAATAATATTTAATTAAATGAAAATACCAAAAAAATATTTGAAAATATTAGTTATTTTGTTAAAGATTAGAATTATAAATTCATAATAGAATTATAAAATATATATACTTTTAAAAATTAAATACTTATAATAGTATGAATTAAACTATTTTATTAGTTTTTAGGTTATATTACTTTTTAATATATTCTTAATGAGTACGATTCTATTAAAAATTGTATTTTTTAACTATTCGACTAAAAGTAAATTCTATCAACAAGATATTAAAAATTAATCAAAATAAAATATTAAAAACATTAATACAAATATGATTTTTTTAAATAAAAAATTCTAATTTTTTTAAATTTTATTTTAAAATTGAAATACAATTCATAAATGGAAAATTATTTTATATAAAAAAAAGGTATTTTTATGCATAAAGTGACTTTAATATTTTTTTCATATAAATTCATAAATTATTTAATGTTGACATATTAGTTTTTAAATTTAAATATTACCTATTATAATAAACTTTAAACTATAATTTATTTATTTTATTAAGGTAAAATAAAGCAAATTGTTTTAATATTTTTCCCAAATGGATCCTTTTATAAAAAATAATCAAACAAAAATAATAATATTTGATTATTCTAATTTGTTATTATATATTTATATAATAATTACTATATTCTTCATGTAATTTTTATATTTCATGGTAGTTTTTTATTATGGTGTTTTTTTGGTTCAGTGTTGCATGCGACACATGCCATTGAAGATAATAATAATTTAATGGGTCTAAAACTTGCATCATTGCATATAAAACTAACATTTCCAAATTTATTCATGCATTAGTACTTAGAACAATGTATAAATAATTATTAAGAATAATTAAATTGGGATACCAAAATTAATTTTTCACACTCCTACTCTTCCAAAGAAACCTCACATAAATTTATCAATTATTAGAGAATAGTGATTTGATTTTTCATGGTAAAAAAATTTCTATCATTAATTTCATAAATCAATATTTCATTAGAGAATATGAATTAAAGTAAATAAAGTAAAATCTAATAATAAAAGATAAAAATAATGAATAGTTTTATTAATAATAGAAGAACATTCAGATCATTTAAAATTAGCTTCCTTATCTAGTTTAGTTACACAAGTTTATTAAAAAAAAATTATAAAAAGAATGTATATAAAATAGTATAAATAGAAGAATTAAATAATGATAAAATATTATTCCCTTATGAGATCTCTCTTCTTCCCCATCTGCTTTTTCATCTAGTCTCATACCCTCAAGTGTTTCCCCCATTTTTTGATATGGTCCTCTACCCCAAGAATGGCTATATGAGAATGAATCAATTTTATTAATTATTTAAAAAGATTATTTTTTGTTCATATGATTAATAGTTTAATACCATAACTAATATATTTCATTGTTTTTTTGGAGTTATAATTATTTTTATTTATTTCTGTATAACTTTATTTTTTTCAAAAAAAAACATTAACAAAATTAAACACTTTTAATTGGAATTTAATTATCCTATTTTCTTCTTATCACGTATATTATTATTATTATTTATAGTATTTATAAGACACATGTTTACTATTATTTTAATTATTGATATATATTACAAGGGTTACTGAGTTTGAGCACATCTTAGTCTTTAGAAATGTCATGGGAAAGATAGAAAAGTAGACCCATTACAAACCAGAAGCTGATTCTTCACATAGAAGTTGAATTCCATCTATCTTGATACCAAATCTATAAACACAAATATCAAGATCTTGTGGCTCGCTATATATTATATTTTCACTCTAAAGCCAAATTATCCTCTTCGTTGATCATGTTTCAACAAACTATGTTATCTTGATTGATGCCTATGGTGATAATCAACTCTTAGTCAGCTCATCTATTATGTTCTTGATCATAATCATGCATGAAAACCACTATCGAGTATAAGAAATAATGTGGTAAATAATGAATGTCCATTTTTTTCATTCTATGACCTTGGGTTACCTCTCATTGAAACTGATTCCTAACATAGTTTTAGGATTAAATATCATTAGTATCCAATCAATCTCACTCAGATTCCATTGATTCGGGATTATACAACCAAATGAATCCCAAATGGTTTTTCTTAATTTCCAAATTGACAACTAGGGTTAATGGATCATCCAAAATAAAAATTGGTGTCTTTTTTTACCGCCTCGTACCACTTTCATTATTGGTAACTTAAATTAGAAATATAAATTATCCAATGGGATTCTATAATTATTCCCTACAGGATTTGACATTCTAATATGAAACGCTCTAAAATGTCACACAGACTCTTTGGAAATTCCTTACAGGATGAATGGTATTTCATATGTGGTTGGTTGTAAAATATTATTTGTGTTTTCAATTAATATCCTATGATTATTGGTGGAGGTTTCTTATATGTATTATATATTAGAAAGGAAATGTATTATGAGAGTAATGAAAAAAATATCGTATGGGAATAACTCTTATAAAACATGTTACAAAAAATTATATATTCCTAGAAATAAAAATAAATGACTTCAATGTCAAAAAAATATAAACTCTAAAATTGATTAAATCATGAATTTAAACAATTTAGCATCATGATAAAAAAATAGTTCTGTCGAAACATATTTACCTAAAAATATGGATCTTTGAAAAATAATACATTCAAAAATAGATATACATAAAGTGAATTCTAAAATAACATTAAAAAATTAATGAATAAGAAAATAAATTATTCCTAAAATATATATTATTAAAAAAATCATAGAACATTAAAAATATCCACTCCCAAAACCACACCCACAGTAATATTTTCTAAATAATAATATTTTAATGAATATTTCTCAAATACGGTCTAAAATATTAGTGCATAAAAATTTAAAAAAAATATAGTAAAGGTAATTTTATTGATTAAGTTCTTTTATTTCACATTTTTATCCAAATATTCATGAATTTTTTTTCACAAACTTAATAGAAATCAAAATATTGTATATTAAATCTCAATGTGGCATAAAAACTGAAATTAAATTATAAATAAAACATGAGAAACATGCATTAAATCAACACTACATAAAATTTCCCCACAATTAACTAATTATGTTTCCTTATACAATCAAATAATCAATTTTCATGGAAGTAAATAAAAATAAATATTGAATAATTTCAATGTTAGATAGAAGACAATTTCAAAAATGTTTCCTTCTATGGACTCTCATAAATATGAATTATTTATTTCTCTTCTAAAAAATTGTTTTGAAAAAATTTAGATTAAAATTTTATAAATATGATCAAATTCAAAAATGTTAATATGATTTAAGAAAACATTAACATATATTTAATTGTTCTTAAGATTTTTCTTTTTTCCATAGTGAACAGACACACATATTTTAGAATGGAAGAAATGGACACAACAGAATGGATGGATGGGTTTAATAATTAAATAGATATCAAGATTAATTAATCCATAAATTATATCTTAAATAATACAAATATTGAACTAGGATTGAGATTTAGTTATAAAAATCATTAATTTAAGGCTTATAAGTTTAAATCCATCAATTAATTTCAAATAAAACAATGATTATAAAACATCCACTAAAATTTCAAAAAACCAAATTTTTTGAAGAGGAAATGAAAATGATGTTAACAAATTGAGTCCATGTTTTGATAGAATTAATTAATCACTCAATGTATAAAAATAATTGCAACATTTATAAAAATTTAAGCACCATTGAGAATAAAGAAACATTTAAAATATTCATTTTTTAAAAAATATATTGGTATTGTGAAGTAGAATAAATTAAATGTAGTTCACCACATAAAATACCCCTCCACAACACATAAAAATTAATATTTTCCTTAACTATGAACCACGAGATGGGAAAAACAAATAAACTTATTTTCAAAGATGGTTTATAAATCAAATCTTGAAATAATTTTTGAGGGAAAAAATTTAGATTAAATAGAATGTTTCAAAAATTTCAATTAATTTATAAAAATATAATTTTAAGTAAAAATTAACTCTCTCAAAGGAATAAAAACTTGATATTTAATAACATCATAAAATTGTATCTTGATTAAAAATGTAACTAAAAAATAATTACATTTTCAAACTACATAAAAAATTCCTCAAAAAATTCATTGAGGAATATTTTTAAAATTCTTAATCAACGTTAAAATATTGAACCAAATACAAGGGCCATATGAAAGTTTTTAACATGAAATAAATTAAAATTCATAATTAAATCATTTGAAAGAAACTCCCTTGATAGTTAGTACATTGTTTCCTTATTGTACATAATATTTCTAGCATGTGGATCACATCAAGATTCACCTTGTTTCTCCCATTAGTGTAACTAAAATGTAATAATAATTAACTATTATATTTATTTAATAAATATATAATTATAAAACTATGTAAAAGGGGGAGGTTGTACTATTATGATTTATAATGATGAATAAAGACCTACTGTAAAGATAATGGATGACTAATGAACATTATATTCAAGATTAAATTAAACTAGAGAAATATTTCATTAAAAATTTATATAATGATACAAAATTTGAAAAACCTTGTATTTCCTATCATACAACACCTAGTATAGCATCTATAACTAGAATTCAAAAAATAAAACCATAATCACTATGAAGGATTATTCTCTCATTGTATTAAATTTTATACTTTTCTAAAAAAGCATTAAAAATATTTCCAACATATTCTCCCACCTCAAATCTCAAGAAAAGGTTCTCAACACTAGTTAAAATAGTAGTAAGTACCTAATTATTGTACTCTACATGAACTCTATAAAGAATACCATCATCTATGAAAAGGGGTGATAGTATACCATAAAACCCCTCTAAATGAATGGGACCACTCTTATAAATACCAAAAAAAATTTATTTTTAAAAAAACTCTAAAGACTTATAAATTTAGCTACAACCTACTCTCCATTTTGGAAAAAATAAAAAAACTGTATAAATGTTAAAAAAAATAGACTCGCTGTTGATTATTTAAAACTATTAATATAAAATATATTTTTTATAGTCCATAGATGATTCAAACGATGTGAAAATTTTAAGAAAGGGACAAAAATCATCATGCATAACATTAATCATAAAAATTAAGAATTCATTATTTAATAATACTATTCATATTGAACAATTTTTTAATGTGGTATGATTCAAACCATAATATTACCCAGTTTTGATAGTTTCAAACACTCACAATTAGGTGGTAGACACTCATAAATTATTTCACCAAACTGCACAAGAAACATCTACAATGATGAATCCAAATTTGGTTTGATAAAAATGTTTTCCTTAGAAATATATTATCATGAGTTTTAACCAATATCATTGGTGATACATTCTATGTAACAAAATTGATCATGTTTAACCACTTAATTGTTATTATATATAATCTATATAAATATAATCTAATGCCACTCGAAACTTTTATATGAAAATGTTGGCTCATATTCAATAAAATTGATGTTAAGGTATTCATTAACTAAATATTGAATTATTTCATTAAAATGGTCATGAGTCTCCCACCTAAATATAGATCAAAAAAATTCATCAACCACATAAATTATCTAACATTTAACAAATAGTGTTGATTTTGTAAAAAAAAACTTTTCTTGATCATCACTAACATGAAAACCGGTTTCCCTTAGAAATGTCAATAACATGACCATTTTTAGCTAACAAAGGACTACCAAAAATTATTGGAACCTTTTTAATCACACTCCATTTTCATAATATGAAATTCAATTAATAATTTTAGATTCACTAAAATAACTAATAGGTTATCCAACAATCCTATGGATTATGTAATTGAGCTATCATCAAACTATATATCTATAGAAGATTATTTCCCCCCAATGCCTAGTTGAAAAAAACTAGTAGTGAATAATAATATTTACACTAAATCCATGGGAACCCAAGAAATTTTGATCATCACTACCTCCAATTCTACAAGGTATAGAAAACCATCTAGGGTATTTAAATTTTATGGGTAACCTTTTTGTATGAGCCCACTGAATTCATCTATTAAATATAGTTTTAAAAATTAAATAGTTATTTTATCATGAATTTAAATTTTTCATAATTTTTTATGTTATACTTTCTTTTTTATATTTTCATAAACATTACGGTTTTAGAAAGAAATTTATTTTTAACTATTCACTTAAAAGATAATTATTTCAGATAATATAAAAAATTCATCTTAAAATAATATTTTCATGTTTAATACAATAATGAAAATAATTTTTTCAAATTAAATTTCTAAAATTTATAAATTTAATTTTAAAATGATAACCCAATATATAAAGTAAAACTCATTTTATATAAAAAAAATTAAACATAGAGTGTCACTAATATAATGTCATATAAATTCATTAATTATTTAATGTTGATATACTAGGTTATAGATATAAATATGACCTAATATAATAAACTTTCAACCCTAATGAATTTAATTTCATATGAAAAAATACAAATATATTTTTAATGGTTCTTTGAAATGAATCATTTTAAAAAAATTATTTAATGAAAAATAAAAATATGTAATTATCTTATCTGATTATTTCCATTTTATCAAATAATTATTATATTATTCATGTAATTTTAATATTACATTGTTCATTTTTTTCTGGTGATGTGCTAGTTCGGTGTTGCACATGACATAAGCTATTGAATATAATAATAATTTTAAGGGTAAAAAATATTAGGTCATTACATAAAAACTACCTTTTAAAAATTTAGTTAACTGTTAGTTTCAAATTGAAATGAATCCAATTTCATGACTTATCAGTACATACAATTGTGTATAAACAATTCTCAAGAATAATAAAATTGAGATTATAGAATTATTTTTTTCATAATGAAGCACTTACTAAAAAACCTCACATAAATTCATCAATTATTAGCGAGAAGTGAATTGATTTTTCATAGTAAGAAAATATATATGTCCAATTTCATCTATCAATACTTCATCAAAGAATATTAATGAAATTAAATAAAGGAAAATCCAAGAATTTAAGAAAAAAATATTGACAAATTTGATTAATAATTGGATAAATATCAACTCACTTAAAATCAACATCCTTATGAAGTTTAGTTACACATGTTTATTACAACAACATTATAAAATGAATTTATCTAAAATTACATAAATATAATAATAAAATAATGATTAAAGAGTTTTTTCTAGAGATATCGCTCCTCTTATCTATTACCCTTGAGTGTCACACCCTTTTTATGGAATGGTCAATTACCTCCAAGAATGTTGGATAATAGTTAATCAATGTTTATTTCTTATTTAAAAATATTCTTTTATTTTTCCCCCATCTCAATAACATATTACCCTTACTAATATCATTCACTATTTTATAGTAGTTCTAATAATTTTTTTATCTTTCATTACAACTTTAATTTTAGAAAAATTATTTAAGAATATTCTAGGAATATTCACTAGAAATTAAATACTCCATATCTCTCCTTCTAACTTATATTATTATTATTATATTTTCTATTTTTAATAATAAACTTTTTTAATATTTTTTAAATTATTTATATTTATTATAATTTTTACAAAATTTGAGTACAAATTATCCCTTAGAACCATAATACGAAGTCAGAAAAGGAGAAACATTATGAGCTAGAAGATGATCCTTCACCAACAACCTATATTTTTATTTTCTAATAACACTTTTAAAGAGGTAAGTGTTAACGAAAGACAAAGTTAACTAGTACAAAACCAACCAAGAAAACCCCATTACCACCCACAGTAGCAATCCCGTCCACAAAATCCAAAATTCAAAACACTGCAAAATGATTTGAAAATTTCAAAATTCAAAATTCAAAAGAGCTTCTTGGACTATGAGCCAGCTCGTGTCACGCAAGCACCATTAGTCACATCCCTGCCTATCATCATCATCATCAATGCTAAAATTGAACTCTCCCTCATCATCACCAAAGAAATTGCAACACACCAACCACCATCTCCAGAATAACATCAATGCCTTAGTCATCGGAGAAAATCCACATCTCTGACCGGGAGACTACAAACCAGGGAAACACAAACTAGAATAAAAATATGAACAAAGTAAACTAAGAAATATATCTTCTAGAGCAGCCCGCTGATGAAACCATGACACCATCCCCAAACCACTTAATTTTCGGTGAAAATAATTCATCGAAACCCTCCAACGGCATGGAACGGAGCTCTTTTTCCGCTGTCATCCTCGTTGCAACCCAAGCTCCGCCCAAAATCATCACAACATCACTATTAAATACCAACTTCAAACTAGAAAAACAGATAAAAACCATCAACTAATGACAACCCAAAACCACTAAGGCTAATAATAATGAAATGGTACTAGACCCTAGAATAAACCAGGGAAGGACCATAAAAAGAAAAGTGATGCAAGGAGATGAATCCTTAGAAAGAGACCAGGGGATAAAACCCTAAATAACGAAGAACCGAGACATTGAGTGTACCCTGAAATGCCAAACCACTATCCCAAAGCCTCGGTGTTCCCACCACTCTAGATCTGACTTGGAGAGGAGTGGTGGAGCTCGAGGTCAGAGTGAAGAAAGGCAGCTGGAGTCTTCCCAAATCTTGGGAAGGAGTAGCATGGAGAGGAGATTAGAACTAGTGAGATATAAGGAGATGAGGACCTAGAGAGACTGAAGCCTAGTGATCCAAGTATAGAGAAGAGAGAACCAAGCATAGAATAGCAGAAGACAGTGCCACCAGGGAGAACCCTAGGAGGAGAAAGACATCTAACCAAGAGCCCGAGAGATCCCTGGAGAGTGAGGTGCCATCTTAAAATTCCATCAAGATGAGCCTTTACAAAGAATCAATCTTCCATCAAACTTGATCCCCAATATATAATCTCAAATAAAAACCTCATGTGACCCCCTCTATAGTATGATTTTCTTCTGAAACCAAAATATCCTCTTCATTGATCTAGTTTCAACACACTATGAGATCTAAAACTATTCCCACGGTGATAATATACTCTTAATTATTTCAGTTATTGTGAGGCTACACATAGTCATGCATGAAAAATACTATTGAGTACCATAAATTGTGTTGAATTTCAAAATAATGAATCAACATCCAATTATTTCTTGACCTTGGGTTAACTCTCTTTGAAATCTACTCAATATTCATTTGATGATTTATATTTAGGAAGAAATATATTTGGTATTCATTTAATTTCACTCAGTTTACATGGATTTGAGATTAAAAAACTAAATGAATCCCATGTATATTTTCTTTATTCCTAAATCGACAAATAGGGTTGATGGATATTCAAAAAAAATTGATGTGTTTTTTATATCCCCTTATATCCTTATTTGATGGGGCCTAAAATTAAAAAAGGAAATTATTATATGGGATTTTGTAATTCTCTTATATGGGATTTCAAATTCTAGTATGTTGCACATGAAAATTTCTTATGGGCTCTTCGGGAATGTCATATGAGATGGTTGATGTTTTATATATGGTTGGGTGGAAAATAATATATATATATATATATATATATAACCAATATCCTATGATGAATGGTGTAAAATTCTAAAATTTCATACAAATTAAAAATTAAATGTATTAATAGAGTCAGAAATAAAATATCTTAAGGAAATGATTTTTATGAAAAATAGGCCTATAAAAATAAAACAATAAATTCATATAAATTAAATTGCATTACATTAAAGTCACAAAATAAACTATAAAATAGATTAAATCAAGAAATTAAATATATTAGCATCATGATTATAAATTATTTCCCTTGAAACATATATACTTAAAAATATAGAAAAATAATACTTCCAAAATAGAATGTCCAAAAAAATCATAAATAATTTTCAAACATAACTAAATAAAATAATAATTTGTTCCTAAAATATATTTTATTATAAAATATTATAAATTTATAAATATTAATTCTGAAAACCACACCCACATCAATATTTTCTAAAAAGTAATATTTTAATGAATATTTCTCCAATGATAACTAAAATATTAGTTATTAAAGAATATAAAAATTATTTAAAAAGACATTTGATTGATTAAGTTCAGAGATTTCACAATTTTATCCAAATATTTAAAAAAATTATCATTTTTAGAATATAAACTAGATATAAATATATTATTTATTAAAGCAAAATGTATCAACAAAAATGAAATATATTCCCAAAATAAATATAAAAAATATGCATCAAATCAAAGACACAGCAAATTCCCAACACTTAACTGATTGTTTTTCCTTAAAAAAATAAAATAATAAATTATTGTGGATGTAAATAAATATAAAAAATGAATAATTTCAATGTTATAAAGTATAATGTTTCAAAAATGTTTCCATCTGTAAACTATTATATGTATGAGTGAATTATTTATCTTTAAAAAATAATGTGTTTGGAAAAAGTTTGGTTCAAATTTTATAAAGATAATTAAGTTCTAAAGTATTGAAATTATTTAATGTTACTTCAACTAATATTCAATTTTTCTTCATATTTCTCGATTTCCGTATTGAAATACAAAAATATTTTAGATTAAATTATTTATACACAAATAAATTGATGGATGAGTTTAATAATTAAGAATAATGAATGATTAACTCATCCATCAGTTTTATCTCAAATAATAGAAAAACCAAACTAGAATTAAATTTTCTTTTTTTAAAAACATGAACATATGGTCTATAATATTAAATCCATCCAAGAAGTTAAAAATAAAAATAAAATTATAAAAAATCCCCAAAATTTACACCAAAAAATTTTTTTCAAGAGGAAATGAAAAGTATGTATCTAAATTGAGTCCATAGTTAAATATAATTGATTAATCACTCAAAGTATAAAAATATATCCTAAGTTTAGGAAATTGTACCAACTATATAAAATGAAAATTGAGTTTTAAAATAGTCAATGGTGAATAAATATAGGGATATTATTTTGTGGAATCAATGAAATATATATTACCATAAAATATACTCCTACACCACACATAAATCATAATATTTTCCTTAATGATTAACCCCAATAAGGGAGAATCAGAAAAATTACGTTAAAAGAGGTTTTATAATTCATATCGTCAATGAATTTTAAAGGTAAATAGATTAGTTCAAACATAATGTTTCCAAAATTTCAATTAAATAATAAAAATATTATTTTAAATTTACATTATTTTTTCCAATGGAATAACATCATGATATTTCAAAAAACCATAAAATAATAGCATGATTAATAATGTAACCAAAAAATAATTGATCTTTCAAAAAACATTAAAAATTTGTCACAAAATCCATTAAGGAAGATCTTAATAATAGTAAATCAACTTTAATTGTTTAAACCAACTATCGTGTCCCAATGCTACATTTTACATGACATTAAATTAAAAAGAAATATTAAATAAATTGAAACAATCTACCTTGACAATTGGTACTTTTTTTCCTTATTCCCCAACCAAAAGATTACTCTCCTATGGAATAATTCATGATTCACCTGGTTTCTCCCATTAAGGTAACTGAAAAAGTAGAATAATTCAGTATTGGATTTAAAAAATAATAACAATGTATGAAACCTAGTCAATGGTTATTATTTACCATTATGCTTTAGGATAATGAAGAAATAATTACTACAAAGAGAAGGGATAGCCAGATAACATTATTTTGTGGCTTGAATTAAACCCAGGAATGAATGATTTCTTGAAAATATAATAATGATCTAAAAATTTATCGACCTCGAGTTTTCACCCATACTACACCATGTTTAGAGTATTTTACTAAATATCCTTAAATCTAACCATAATCATAAGGAATTATTATTATATCCTTTGATGAAACATTATAATTTTTTAAGAAATATTTCAAATTATTTCCCAATAATTATCAAACATAAATTGTTTAGAATGGTATAAAAATACTACCTAAAATTGTAATAAGTGGACCACTATACAACTCTTATTTAACTCTAAAAATGTCACCATAAAATATCAAAAAGGGGTGGTAGTATCCAAGAAACCCCCTCTAAATTAACATTATCAATCTTATGACTACATCAATACATAGAGTTTTGAAAAAACTCTGGAGAAGGTGAAAATTTATATGAAACCTACTCCCCATTTTCAAAATCATATACTAAAACAGTCTAAAATACAAACTACACAATAGAATACCACCTAATGATTTCAAATTCAGGTCATAAAATATATTTTTCAGAGTCTATAGATGATTCAAATTATTTTAAAATTTTAAACACATCTTGAAAATCATCAAACATAACATAAATCATATAAAGTGTGAAGTTATTAATAAATATAACTATCCATATTTAATAATATATATTGCTTTTATGTAGTAGAACATAAAAAATAACTTTACCTTACATTTTATAGTTTCAAACACTTAATAAATGGTTGTAAAACATCAAAAAATTCACCAAACTGGGGAAGAAACTTCTTCACGAATAAAAAAAAATTGGTTCAATAAAAATTATTTACATAGAAATAGATTATCATGAGTGTTAACCAGTTGATTGAGTGATAAAATCTAAGAAATGACTTTTTTATGGTTAACCACTTCATGGTTAATAGGAATAATCTATCTATATATAATCTCAATCCTCCCTAGACTTTTAGGTTCTTATATAGACTCAGATTAAATAAAATTGATGTTAAAATTTTCATTAACTTAATACGAATTATTTCATTAAATGACCATGAGTATCCTACCTAATTAAACTCTAAAAACTTCTTCAACCACATCAACTAGCTTACAACTGACCTCTTGTGTGGATTTCTTAAAAAATATTAAATAATATTCATTATCACTAACATGGAAATTGAGTTTCTTCTTATAAATATCATTAAAATTCCAATATTTATCTAATAAAGTACTACCAAAACTAATTGAATCCTTTTTATAATACTCCATTTTCAGAATAATAAAATGAATTAGTAATGTGAGATTCCCTACATTGACTACTAGGTTAGCCACCCTTCTTGTGTCTTAAGTTACTAACCTATAAATAAACTATTTATATATAGAAGTTTATTTAAATGACCTTATTCCTAGTTGATAAATTCAAGGATTTAAAAAAATTATAGTAGATCCTATGCCATATAAGAAATTTTGATCATCACTTCCTCTTATTCTATATAATATAAAAAACCTTCTGCAGTATTTTAATTTGTGGGGAAATATTTTTTGTATGACCACACTACATTCCTTTATTATAAAAAGTTTTAATAATTAAATACATATTGTATCATGAATATCAATTTTTTATATGTATTTTTGTAATACTTACTTCTTGATATAGTCATAAACATTAATATTTTATAAAAAACTTTATTTTAAGTAGTTCACTAAAAAATAAATTAATTCATAAAAATCATAAAAATTTATCCTAGAAAAATATTTACATTTTTAATGCAATAATTAATTTAATTTTTTCAAATTAAAATTTTTAAATTTATAACTTTTTTTAAAAAAATGAATAGAAATATATATAAAGGAAAAAATATTTTATATAAAAATGAAAATTTTTAAAGTGAATGTTACTTTTATATTATTTCATATAAATTCAAAATTTATTGCATTTTAATATATTAGTTTATAAATAAAAAAATTCTTATTATAATAAACTTGTAACTATGATTAATTTAATTTATTAAGGTTAAATACAAAAGATTCTGGTAGTGGTTATTCGAAAGGCATCTTTTAAAAAAAATTAATCAAATAAAAAATATATTATGTAATCATCTTAACTGATTATTATATTTTTATCTACTAATTATTATATTCATTACATAATTCTAATATTTCATTGTTCTTTTTTATTCAGGTATTGTGCTAGTTCTATGTTGCGTGTGAAACAAACTATTCTAGATAATATTAATTTAAAGGGTATGAAATCTAGGGTAATTACATAAAAATTACATTTTCAAAATTAAGTTCATTATTAGTTATATAAAGTAAATGAATCCAATTTAATAACCCATCAGTACTTATAACAATGTGTAATGAATTCTAAAGAATAATATGATTAAGATAATAGAATTAATTGTTCATATTAGCACTCTTCCAATCAAACCTCACATGGTTTCATCAATTATTAGCGATAAGTGAAGTGAGTTTTCGTAGTAAGAAAACATCTATGTCTAAGTTTAACTATTAATACTTCACTAGAGAAAATGAAATAAATGAAGTAATGGAAAATCAATTAATATAAGATAAAAATAATAAATATTTTGATTATGAATAGAAGAAATTTAAACTGATTTTATATCAACTTCATTAAGAAATTTAGTTCCATGTTTAATGCTACAAAATTATAAAAAGAATGTATCTAAAATAGTAAAAATAAATAATCAAATAAATATAAAATATTGTTACCTTTCAATATCTCCCTTCTTCTCCATATCTATATACCTCTAGTCTCCAAACCTTGGGTGTTTCCTTCATTTTTTAGTATGGTCCTCTAACTCCCAGAATGTCTGGAAGAGAATGAATGAATGTTTATTCATTCAGAAAGAATTTTTTTTTGTTCCTCCATCTTACTGATATAATACCTTTACTAATTTATTTCACATTTCAATTGGATTGAATTTTTTTTTCACTATTTCATTACAACAATAATTTTAGAAAAAACTCTTTAATAAACTTCTAGAAACTTTCATAAGAAATTGAATTCACATGCTATCACATTCTCACATATATTTTTTTTTATTTTCTAGTATTATTTTGAAACTTGTTTACAATTTATTGTATTATTGATATTTATTAAAATGTTTACTCAATTTGATAATAAAATACTCTTTAGAACCATCATGTGATGACAGAAATAATATCCATCATAAATTGGAAGCTGATTCTTCACATAGTAGTCATCTTCCATTTAAATTGGTCCCTAATCAATATACTCAATGTAAATCCTCATGAGACCCCCTTGGAACAATATTTATCTTCTAAAATAAAATTTTCTTCTTAATTGACCTAGTTTTAACACACCATGATATATAAATTGATTCAAATGATGAGACTCTACTCATAATCAGTTCAAATATTATGATCCTTCTAACACTCATGCATGAAAACCCAGAGGTAGTAAAAGTCCTTATGTTAGAAACAATGAATGATAATCTATTATTTTCATGATCTTGGATTACCCCTATTTGAAATTGATTTCCAAATTCTACTGAATATTTGGTTTCATGAAGAAATTTATTTGGTCATCAATCAATATCACGTCATTTCCATGGGTTTGGGTTTATAAATATTAATGAATCCTAAATTGGTTTTATTCATTTTCAAATTAATGAACAATGAATATAGATCTGTAATAATAAAATTGGTTGAAAATTTTTTCCAGCCTCATATCACCCTCTTCGATGGTCCCTCAAATGATAATTGGAAATTATCCTATAGAATTCAGTAATTTTTATATGTGGGATTTGAAATTCTATTATTACGTGTTTTTAAATTTCATATGGGATCTTTTAAAATTTCATAACAAATGGTTGATATTTGATATGTAGATTTTTGGAAAATAATACATATAAGTATGAAACAAATCTTCTATAAGGGTTGGTGAAATATTCCAAAATATATTAGGGATTGGATAGTAAATTTATTACAAGAGTTGTAGATAAAATATTTTATGTGAATATCTCTTATGAAAATTATTCCTAAAAATTATATATTCTAGGAATTAAAAAATGAATTAAAAGTAAAAAAATATGTAATAGATTAAATCATGAAATTAAATACATTATTAACATTATTAAAAAATAGGACCTTCAAAACTTATTTTCTTATAAACATGTAACATTGAAAAAAATACTTGCAAAAACAAGATATATACTAATAGAATTCTTAAATTATTTTGAAACATAACCGATTAAATATATAATTTGTTCCTGAAATATATTTTGTAATAAAATAATTTAACATTTAAATTATTAATTCCAACAACCACACCCACATCAATATTTTCTAAAAAATAATATTTCAATGAATATTTCTCGAATAGTAACTAAAATATCAATTCTTGTAATATATAAAAATTATTCTAAAGTAAAATTTTTAGATTATGTTCATAGATTTAACAATTTTATCCAAATATTCCAAGGGAATTATTTTTTTCCCAAAATGAATGAGAATGAAAATATTTTAAAATAAATATTAATATATAATCACAAATGATATAAATTTCCAAAGTAAATGTTAAAAACATGCATCAAATCAAAAATACATCAAATTCACCCACATGTAACAGATTATTTTCCCCTCAAACTATCAAATAATTAAATTCTATGTAAGTATATTAATAATAAGAATTAATAATTTCAATGACATAAAGGAGTTTTTTTCAAAAAAAAATCCACTTTAGACTCTCAAAAGTACAAATTAATTCTTATAAAAAAGAAACTGTTTAAAAAAAGTTTGCTTTAAATTTTATAAAAATGATCATATTCAAAAATATTGAAATTAATTAAGATAAATTCAACTTATATTCAATTTTTCATCAAATTTCTCTTATTTTCCATAGTGAATAGACACACAAATTTTAAAAAAGATTAAATAGACACAAACGAATGTATGGGTGTGTTTAATAATTAATAAGGAATAATGACTAACTCATCCATTTGTTTTATCTTAAATAAGTAAAGTCCAAGACTGTTATTAGGAATTCATTCTTGAAAAAATTTAATGTAAGGCTTATAATTTTTAATCCATATGAGAAGTTCAAATCCAAATTAAAATATAAAAAATCCCCAAAAACTTCCCCAAATTTTTTTTAAATATGAAATGAAAATGAAGTCACTAAATTGATTCCATGGTTGAATAGAATTTACTAATTCATCAATTTATAAATATAGTCCCTTTATTAAGAAAATTTAACAGCCATTGAAAAAAAAATTGATCATTGAATAATTTTAACATCAAAAAAAATTATTTTTATTATCATATAGACTCAATGAAATATATTTTACCATAAAAAATATCCCTTTCTCATACATAAAACATAGTATTGTCTGAAATTATTAACCTCATGATAGGATAAATAAAAAATGTTATGTTCAAAGAGGTTTTAGAATTCATGTCTTCAATAAATTATTATGGTAAATAGATATTTTAAAATAGAATGTTTCCAAAATTTCAATTAAATAATAAAAATATAATTTTAATTGTAGATTCAATTTTTAAAAGGATGAACACTAAGATATTTAAAAACATCTTAAATGAGTAAAATTATTAAAAATTTAACCATCAAATAACTGAACGTTCAAGAAAAATCAAAAATATCTCAAACAATCCATCAGGGCATGTTTTAAAAATATTCAATCAACTTTATAATATTAAATTAACTATTGAGTCTATATGCAATAGTTTAAATAGAAATTAAGTTAAAAATCATAATCATATCATTTTAAATAAACTCCCAAGAAATTTACAATAGATCATAATATACATGAGAAATTTTGATAATAACTTCCTCTTATTTTACATGGAATGGAACAATATACATGATCATCTAATTTTGGGGAAAACGTTTTTTGTGTGACCACACTACATTTCACGGTTAAATTAATGCAGGTAATTTGTTATATGTTTGTTTTTTTAGCCAAAAACCTTTTGATAAATTTATCTTATAATGGTATTTTTATATGGAATAATCAAATGTAATGTTTAATTTAAAATTTTTAAACATGTATAGGAATTTTAATTAATCATGTTCATATTTTTTAGCTTGAATCTTTGGGAAAAATAATTTGAGGGGTATAGGTGTTTAAAAATAGTTGGTATTTTAATTTTTCTTTATTCCCAACATTTTTCTACACCATCTTGATCATCTCTAATTTAATTTTTTTATTCATTTTAAATTTCAATTGAATTTTTTGAATTTATCTCAGTTTGGATCATGTGGTCCATTTTTTCCATTTTCATCTTTTTTAGAGCATAATTTTTAGATTTAGTTTCACATTCTATCTCATCATCCCTATGATTTATCCAAAAATACCACTTTTGTTTTGAAGAATGATCTTATGGAAATTACAATAAAAGGATCACTATATTTTAACTATATTTTTATAATATGTTTTTAATTTTCATCCCTAGAAAATTTATTATCCAATTGACTCGTTTGGATTAGAATCTTATCACTTTTGGATTATAATATGGAATTTTGAGATTCCAGATTAGCCACATAATGAGATTGTTGAGAGTCCATGTTTAAAAAAAATATAGTTCAATAAGCCTTCTAGTTTTTCTTTTCAATTTGAATACTCATCCCTCTCATAGTTTTGAAATTTAAATCACCAATGTTGTAATAATCTAGGGGATGTTGGTTATTTTATCATCTCTTGGTCTCTTTATTAAAAACATGCATGGTTTCTATACCCATCAATGAATTTTTTTGAGAATGTATTAGTTTTAATTTTTTTCCCAAACCAAAATTATTAAAACAAGATCCCTATATGGTTTGTAAAATATTCTAATTGATAAGAAAATAATCCATCATATGGACTCACATAGTATAAAACAAAATCTATTTACTTAAGGGCCTCACTTATTTTTTCCAAGCATCTTGTTTTGGAACATTGATTCATTACTTTTTTAACATGATTCTAAATTTCATCATGTATAAAATTCATTTCATAACTCAAACCGATATGTTCTAAGAACAATGGTATTTATATTATTTACATGATTTATGTTGTGACTTTTGGGAAAGATTATTATAAATTTTACCCAACTCTTTTTATGTTTTAGTAGTATAGTTTCCACCTGATGATTAGTTAAACATATCCTAATAAGATTTTAAAAGACCCTCATGTAGAGTATTAAAAAATATAGGAAGGGAAGTTGATGATAGTGACATTTTTTAAGTAAGATCCAAATAATATCCCATGCCTTATAGAAGGACTCATCCTAATCTTGATGAAATCTAGGGATTCAACTTCTCAAATATCTAGTTAAAAAATTAAAAAAAATCATGGAAAATGATTTATAATGTTGTTCCCAATTTTTGAATGGGTTCTCATCAAACAAAATAAAATAATTTTTATCACTATTTTTATTTAAAATGGAAATCCTCTCATTATCATATAATACAAAATTTATGATTTAAGAGGAAAATACCAAACCATACCATAAAAATATCCTATAAAAGAAAATGTATATTAATTGTTTAATATTAAAAATGATGGTGGATGTGATATGTAATATTGGTTTATTTCATTATTTATATCAATTTGAGAATACTTAAAGCAAGATAGATTTCCTAAAATGATAAGGTGTTTAATATCTATATGATAAGGCCTATCGATAACTTCATTCCTCTAATGGGGTTGAATGTGGTGTTAATTGGAATTTGGGGAATGTTTCTCCCCTATGTTCTCTATTTCATTTTTTTATTTTCATATTCGATATTTTGTAGATTTTTTTTCAATTTTTGACATTTTTTTATTTGTTTTGCTATTTTTTTGACACATTTCACACTCCCCAAAAACACCATATAAAATTTGATATTACAATTTTTAACATTCTAAAATTAACTTATTTGTAAGTCTACATATATCTCATATAGTGGTAAGTAGGATTGAACCAAAATGATAGATTTTTGTGCCTATCCCAAAAAAATAAAAATAGAAAAACAAACACAATAAAAGAAGATATAATAGAGAAAGATGATGCTGGGATGTTCGTGAAGTAAATGGTGATATAGAACTAGTGGTGAAAGATATATAAATATTATGATCGTATATGGAAAGGAAGGCAAGGCTGAATTCTAGATGGATTTAGTGGAAAATAGACTGATCATGATTAATAAATTTTATAGCTTCCCATCATTAAAATTAAATAGAGTTATTATAAATATTAGGATATAATGAAATTGAATCACCTTTTTCTTATTATATATCCACATTTTTTAGTTAACTCGCATTAAAAACTAATATTCGTCTAATACATAGAAAAATAGAGTGATTCTATATTAGAGAAGATAAACAACTTTCTCTTCCAAATTTAGTACATCGGTATTCACTTAATGGTAATGAATCCACTATTTTCACCCATAAATACTAATAAAAATGAAGAAATAATTTTCAAGATGAATGAAATTGAGATTATAGAATTAATTTTTCACATTAACATTCAGTCTAATAACAATACTGGAAAATGGGACTATCCCCACATATCTATACATAGGGTTTACCAAAACTATGGGTATTGATTGGTTGGACTCTACCTATGCCCACAATTTATGTAAACCATGGGTATAGGTAGGATATCCCAATTTTTTTTAAACAATTTGGATAGGTTCCCACATATTTTGATTAGGATTCCCCTTCCTCTTTTCACTCAAGCAATATCTCCCCCATTTTTTCAAGCTCCCCTCACCTGATCGACCACCAGACTCTCCTCCTCCAACATTCTCCCCTAATCCAGCAATTTTTTATTATGATCTTCATTGACATCATATCAGTGAATTGTGAATATTTCTTCTATTATACTATCTATTGTTTTCATTTTTATCTACATAAGAAAATCTAAAAACAATATAGTTAGGTCATGATATTTATATTTGTTAAAATAATTATCTTTGTGGGTTATTCATTATTTTTGGAATTTTTGTTCAATAATTATAATTTTATGAGCCTTTAGTGTTTTTTTATTATATATTTGGGATATAGTTCATGGTTATATTATGGGAAGTGATGAGTCTTTGTTCTGGTTTTCCATGTTGGATGTAATTCTAGTTTAATGATTTTAATGCATCCTTCATTTCTGTAATTTTTTATCTTTTCATGTGATTCTACTAGATCAAGTTGGATTCACATTTATCACCATGATTTTAAATTAATTTTATAATAAAGATCAAATATAGTCTATTAAAAATAAAAAATTACTTGTTAATTATAATTTCATTAATTTGAAAACTATCATAGGGATTCATATGAATTTAACTTATATTTTAGTTTCTATTGGTGGAATATTTTAGGGATTTAGATATTATTAGTGTTTCAAATAATAATTCAGTTAACATTAGAGGTTAATGTTGGTTTTTATTACCCTTTAGTTATGTGATTTAATTATTGAAATTTAATTTTTTATATCATAAACCATGGTTAAACTATTTATTGTATTATTTTATCCAAAAAAATAAATAACTTTATGATGATGTACAGGATTATACCATTGTGATTGAACATGGAATATTGATTTATCAAAAAGGTTTGGTTCATTAAGAATTCACTATGGTATTTATAGTTCTTGTAAATCATTTTTTTAGTACTGATTATTATGATTTAGACATGAATAAGTGATAAAATAATCATTCAAATAATTAAATATTTATATTTGAAATGTTTATGACTTTTAAAACCTTTATTATGTACAAATATTTATAGAATCTGTAGGTAACTGTAATTAAATAGTATTATCAGTTAGAATATAATGATTTTTTTGTTCATATTCATTTTATGAAACATGGTTTCTATTGATTTAATTTTATATAGAAATTCAGTCCATTATGAAGACTTTTATGGTATAAACCATATCTTCACCTATTTTGATAAACTGTTGAGTATAATAAAGTTCTTAAATATTAATGATTACTAATTTAATTTATCATATATTTAGTAGTTAGACATTTATTTGAACTATATGTGAAATGAATAAAAACTCAACAAACCACACTTTACCTCATTAAAAAGTTTCATTAGTGGTGATGTAATGGATTGGTTTCATAAATTATGATGTAATGGATTAATTATTTAGTATCGATGGATCTTCTCCAAATTAAATACTTCTTAAATTTAAATAGAACATCATGTAAAATATATTTTACCTATTTTTGAATATTTTAAGTAATGTTAACCTTATATAAAATCATTTAATGACTAATTATTATCATCAATTATGTTTTCAAATGATAAGACCTCTCTAGATAAGAAATAAAAATTTAATACTAGTATTCTATAGTTGTTATTTATTACAATATATGCACCTTGTTTTCATTTCAATGAGTATACAATCATATTTTCTTATGATATTACATGTTCTTTGTTTGGATTGATAGTAGTTATCTATAATGGTTATTTACATCATGCATTAATTTCATTTTGGTTACCTATTAGTGTTTTTTAATATCATCTACATTGTTTTTTTTAATTTTTTTTTTGAATATGGATATCATTATTGTTCATTATTTGTAGGCATCACTTATAGTATATATTGTTTCTCCTCTTCTTTCTTTTTCTAAATATTAGAATTATTTTATGAATTTCATATTAAAATTATTTATAATGAATTTTTTCATTATGGTTTACATTTTGGGATGGAAGAAATTTTTTTCTATATAATAGAATGGATATTAGCAATATCTATTATACTGATCAGATTTTAACAAAGTTACAATATAATTTGTATGTTTTCATTATATTTTTCATTTAACAATGCTTCAGATGGAGGTCGTATATAGTGTCCATGTTAAAATTATTTTGGAAGATCATGGTTGAGCTGGGAAGAAGTTAGCTACCATATAACAAAATCTTGATTTCAAAACAAACTATTATGTTTGGTATCATAATAGAGACGATACAACCTTCTATTGTTCATGAACCAAAAGAAAGAAGTGTTTTGGACCATTTAATTTTTGATAAATTTTTATTATTTCATTATCATGAAAGAGATAGTATTCTAGTATAATAAGTTAATAATATTAACACACATGATGAATGGAATGAATATGATGATATTGAGAGAGTGAAAAAATTAATGGATGATACCAAAAATCATGTAAATTAAGAATATACTAAAATAGAAAGGTTGGATTTTTAAAAGATGTTATATCATTAAAACCCATGTATGGAATTTATAATAGTGTTATTTATTATATTTCAACCTTTTTTAAGGGAATTATTTATGATGGTGTGGATATTCCCTCAAATAAATAGAAAGTGTGGAAGTTAATTAAGAATCTCAGGTTTTATATTCATAATATTCATTTTTTCTAAAATATTGTACTTTATTCTATGTAGAAACAACAAACCTTAATGTCTATAAAGAATGTGTTACATCATTATGGTAGAAAAATTTAGATGGAAACCCATCTCATGTTCCATATAAAGACATATTACACACCCCATTAATTTTTAGGCTTCAAACCCAATTCATGTTTTCAGAAATCTCATCCAATATATGATGGAATGATACTGAGATAATTAAAGGTAAATATTAGTTGTTTTATCTATTATATGGATTAGAATGGTGTCCATTTGATGCAAAACATCCTAATTTTTCAGATGATGTGCCTAATATATTTTTGGGTATATCCTATAGTGGTTTTAATGTGTTTGGTTAGGTTATTACAGCTCACAACACATGGATAGTTTTCATTCATGTGAATAATCTTCCTCCATGAATGAGTATGAGAACACATTAAATTTCTTCAGTATAATTATATCTAGACATTATTATCCAATTAATGATATAGACTTCTACATACAACCTTTAATATGATATTTGAAGAAGATTTGGGATGTGGTTGTGAAAACATTCATTTCTTCTTCAAAAAAAATATTTTAGATGCATGATGCCATTTTATAGACCATAAATGATTTCCCTGCTTATGTAGTGATGTATTGTTGGAGAAGGAAGGGAACACTATAATGATCGATTTTTTTTGAAGAATACAATATTGAGAAGGATTAAATATCTTATTTATTTCATTTTCATGGTTGAAATGATGATTATTTCTAATGGATAATAAATATAGGAAGAATTGTAGAAGTTTTGATAATACATTTTATGCTAAACAGCCACACCAATGTATTTTAGGAACTGATTTCCTTAATGAATTGAATTATTTTATTTTTCCATTAGGTAAAGGTCAAAGTAAATCAAAACTGAGGAAGAATGATAACACATATTCCACATAAAATTGGAAAAGGAATAGTACCTTTTTGAGTTTCCATATTGGTATACCAATTTGTTATGTCATTATTCATATGTAATGAACATTGAGAAAAATATATGTAAAATATTTCTTTCAAATCTTCTAAATGTCATGGGGAATACTGTAGATGACTTATAATATTGTGTGATACTTTTTTGATTGGGGTATTTGACTAGAACTACATCCAGTGTTTATCAGTGATAAAAAATGGAAACTTCCTTGTTCTTCTTATGTGATGAAACCTTTCAAGAAAAACCATTTTTTATAAGTATTATAGAATATCATAGTTTATGATGACTATTTTTGCAACATATCAAAATGATTCAACATTAGGGAGTTGAAACTAAAATTCCAAAAGACACCTAATTATCACATCCTTCTTCATGAATGTATTCCAAAAGCAATCTGACATGTAATGTCCAATAATGTAAGGGTGACAGTGATTCCCTTCTTTAATTTTTTATAGACCTTTTTTGTAATGGGTTATCGAATTTTTTATTGATAAAAATGTAGTAAGAGGGTCCATTGATTTTTTTGACTTGGAAATTTTTTTCCTTCATCATTTTTTACATGCATGTTGCATTTAACTATTCCTATTTTATTTGAAACAATTATTAGAGGACCTATTTCTTTTCTATGTATGTATCCTATAGAAAAAAATATGTGAACAATGAAATATTATGTCTGAAATAAGAATCTTCCTATAGGTTCTACTAGTATAGGTTATCTAGCTCAAGAATCTATAGATTTTTGTTTAGTGTATTTGTCTGATATGAGAATAATAAATAAATTTTGAATGATAAATATAGATGATAAGTATAGGGAAATTGATCCCACATTTCAATTTTTCTCTCAAAGAGGAGGAATTCCTGGGTCATATACATTGGATACATTAATACTTATAGAGTGGGATATGGAACATCATAAAATATTATTTAACTATGGGTCATTCAATGAATATATCAAGTTAGTATTTTGAATATTATATGTTAACTAATTCAATGTCATTTCATATATACCTTAAACTTCAATGATAATTTTATATAGGTAACATAAAAATATTATATGAAGTGTTCATCAATCATTGCCTTTGAAAATTAGAGATGCTTTCCATAGAAAAGAGTTTCCTTCTTTGTTGAAATCAAATGTATGGTCATTACATTAATTAAAATTCAATATATGTATTAATATAATTATATTATTTAAATATAATTCATATATTTAGAATTCCTATTGACTCCATATCTCAATAATTAAGAGTGTTGGTTTTTTTCATTATTATTTGGTTCATGAATAAAAATATTTAATAAAAAATTTGTATAATTTTTTTATAACTGATTGAGAGGTGAAAATGATAACACATCCTGATGGAGTGATGTTAACTACAACAATAGATGGTTATTACAGTTCATCAAAAAATAGACCTCTATATGAAAATGTGTCCTATTATGGACATATTGAGAAAATATTTTTATTGGATTACTAATCTCATAGAGAAGTCACTATGATGAAATGTAAATGTATTGATTCAATGACACAACATAATATATTTATTGATGAGTGTTGAATCATATTTATTGAAATTAATTGATTCCTTGATGTGGATAAAAAATATATTTTACCTACAACTGGAAAAACATTAATTTTATGTAAAATATTATTTGAGACCTAATTACAGTGTCATTATTGATGTAATCCCAAGAAATATTTTTTATGATGGTGGGGAAGAAATTTACACAATTGATTCCCCCCATTGGTTTTAAAAAAAATATAGTATTTTAAGAATCAAATTTTCGCATTGTGAGAATTAATATTGAACCAGATGTAGTGGTGGGTATTATGTATAAGCAATCATACATTTTCATAGTTCATTTATTTTACCTTGATGTGGGTTTCTCAGGTTGGAACTACTATAAATACTTTAATTTAGTTTAACTTTGGAATAATATTTTTTTATGTATTATTTTTTCCTTGAATTTAATTATATTTGTTTCGATTCATAAAAATGGGTTTAAAACAATTTTTTTTAAAATATTACTTGGTTTTAAATTATAGTTTATAAAACTTGTTATGAAATTGTTTATGATGTAATTGAATTCTACATTTAATGAAATATTATAAAAATAATATTTCTAAAAAATGAAAATTTCATTCTCATGTAGATTATAAAAGATATCAAAGAATTTTTAAGGAAGTTATTATTTTATAATAATCAACCAATGTGTAATCTTAGCTTACCTCCTCTGGTTCTCTTAGTGATCATAATAATAAAAATATTTATATTTTATATTTTATTTAATTCCATGTTATTGTTAATTATCAAATAATTTTGTGGGATCTAAAACTCAACCAGAGTCGACTTCTTGTCAACTTGCTAGTACGGGTTAGAGTAAGGGTGCTTCTATAGCTAGACGGAGCACCCACCGTACTCTGTCATACCCTAGTCTTCCAGCGAACACCCCATCTATTACACCATTCTATCCTACACTTTATCCTCCAATTATGTTCCCACTTATTCTTCCATCATCATGTCATTAGAATCTTCATCCCGTATCATTTCTACATACCCTCCAGGAGTGTTCCAAATTTTACCATATCTATATCATATGATATATCCCCAAAATATCTATCCTTACCCTAAAATTTCTATTCCTACCTTATTACCCACCATCCATATGGGTTCTGATGATTTTTTTACTTCAACTTCCACTCTAACACTTACAAATGACCTGGTGCATGCATTAGAATAGGAACTTCCATCTGAGGCTACTGATCCAGGATAGTCCACATATCTATTAAATACTACCAAGCAACATGCATAAAGTTTTTAATTATAAGTGTGTCAACATATATAACATAATTTTTTTACTATTTTAATGTGAGTTAAGTATTATTTCCATTGATATTATTCAAAGGGATCTTCATATATTCTATGTCGTAGATCCTATATGCATGAGGCCTCTGATTTCCAAATACAAACAATGGTGGTCTATAATGAATACAATCAAATGATAGGTAAAAATTTTTGGCAGTGTAGAAGTTTCATGTGGACTTCAGCAAAGTACAATGTTTTCATTCTGGTGCAACCTATCTCATGGAGGTATATTGGTAATTAAATCAAGGACAAATCATGGGAGGAGATATGGGTAAGAAATTTTGTTAAATTTATATCAATATTAATATTGTATTAATATGAATTAACATGTTCATTGAAATGTTAGTTTCATTTTCCCAATGGTGAAGCTATTAAGGTCACATATTTGATGGATCTTGGAGGGTTTTTGTGATCATATAAGCATGAGTTATGTGTTAGTTAGAAGAGTATAGTCAGTTCTGATTTAGTGTGTGTACTGATATTCCTCGATAGTCCAACAACTCAATATCAGTATATAATCTCATATTGGAAGAGTACCAAGATTATGTTATTAAAAATATTTTATGGTTTTAATAAGAAATTTACATCATATTAATTGATTTTTTTTTAGAAATAATGAGGAAAAAATAATAAGGATTCAATGGAATATTTTCACAATTTGGGGCACAATACAATGCTTGATCATGTAAGGTGCTAGGTAATTTAATATTGATAGAAATAATATCTATATTTATATTGTTACATAGTTATATTTTCATAATGAAATTTAAGTTTTCATATCATTAATCACATTAATATAAGCCTATAAATTCCCCGTTAAAATTTGAAATATGAGAATATGGTTAAATGTAAAGTTTTAAAAATGGTCAAATGAAAAAATAACTTAATTTCACAATGGTTGAATGTCCAAATGGACAAACGGACAAATGGCCAAACTTCCAAATGGCCAAAAATCCAAATATCCAAAAAAACCATTTTACCCTTTGACTTTTAGGCCATTATGCTATAAGGCCTACTGGGAAAATGGCCAAATCACATAATTTCTAAACAACATAACCAAAAAATGATCCTAACAAAAAAATAGACAAATGGATAAATTGGAAAATGACCAAATAACCAAATAAACAAAATCCCAATTGGACAAATGTACAAAAGTCCAAAATACCAAATAGAAAATGATCAAAATAATCAAGTTATTGTATAACAAATGGCCAAATGTTCAAAATAACCAAGTGACAAAATAACCTGATGGCTAAATGGATGAATGGTCAATTGGGAAAATTCTCAAACAACTTAACAAAAAAATGAAGCTAATAAACAAATTTACAAAGGCCCAATGGACTAATGGGAAAATTGGTAAGTTGACCAAATAGAAAAATGGAAAAATGGACAAATAGACTAATGAAAAAATGGAAAAAGTTTCAAATGAACAAATGGCCAAAGGTCCAATTGGAAATAAGAAAATCGGACAAAATGCTGAAATGGTCGAATGTCCAAATGGGAAAATGATCAAAATTAACATGTGCCCAAACAACCAAATTACCAAAAAAACTAAAAATAAGATGAAACTAAAAACTGAATGTAAAATGGAGAAATAAAAAAATGACCAATTATCCAAATGGAAAAATGATCAAAATTACCATAAGAATGAATAACTAAATGGAATAAAAGGTAGAATGACTAAATGGCCAAATGGTCAAAATTATCATCTGACTGAATAACTAGATGGCTAAATAACCAGATAGTCAAATGTTCAAATGGCCAATAATACAAATTAACCAAAAACCTACTAAAAAATAAACCTAATAATGAAATTGAAAAATGGAGAAAGGGCCCAAGGGATAAAGGGCCAATTGGACAATTATAAAAATGACCAAATGTTGAAATAGCCAAATGGTAAATTGGATAATTGGACAATTGTTCAATTTCCCATATGATCAAAATTACTAAATGATCAAATAACCAAATATCTGAATGACCAAATTACCAAACAACCTAACCAAAAAATAATCTAAATAACTGAATGTACAAATTATGAATTGGAAAAATGATCAAAATTACAAAGTGATTGAAAAACAAAATGTCTAATTTGCCAATTTTCTAATTAGAATGTTTTTCAAATGGGAAAAAGGACAAATGGAAAAATGGAAAAAATAAAAAATAGAAAAATCACCAAAAAAACTAACAAAAAAATTAGCCTAAAAACCAAATGGGAAAATGACCAAAGCTCCCAGGGGTCAAAGGGGAAATTTTACATTTGGAAAAATTGAAAAATGACCAAAGGGACAAATGGAAAAATGGGAAAATGGGAAAAGTTACAAGTAGAAAATTGTCCAAATGGCCAAAGGGCCAAACGACCAAATATCAAGATGCCCAAATTACTAAATGAACAAATGATCTAAATTACCAAATGATAAAATAATAAAATGGCCAAATGGGCATATGTATAAATGGATAATTGAGAAAAAGGAAAAATTAAAAATTAACAAATAACATGACCAAAAATTTAAATTAATAACCAAATGGCCAAATAGCCAAATGCACAAATAATAAGAATTACCAAGTGACTGAATAAACAAATGGCTAAATGATAAAATTACCATACAACCTATCCAAAAAATGAAACTAATAATTAAATAGAGAAATGGGAATTTTGATCAATCTAAAAACGGAAAAATGGTCAGATGGAAACATAGGTTTATGTCCCAATGGATAATTATCCAAATGGATGAGTGTTGAAATGGACAAATGGACAAATTTCCAAATGGGAAATTTTCCAAATACCCAAATGGCCCAATTTCAAAATAATGAACTTAATGACCAAATGATAAAAATTTCCAAGTGAAAGAATAACCAGATAACATAACAAAAATAGAATTGGGCCAAAATGAACATATAAGATGAATCCATATCATACACATGTAAATAATTCAAATTACTATGTATTTTTTATGTTATTCCAATAGTATTAAATTTATATTTAAATTTATATTTAGATTCTTCTTCATATTATGGATTTCATAAAAATCTATAGTTTTCAATTATTTTAGTTCTATCCCTTTAATATTATTCATTAATGATGTATTATATTAATCATGATCATATGTAGAAAGAAACATTTGGTATTGAAGGTCGTGTGTCGCGAGAAAAATTATTTTGCATGTGTAGGAATCAAAATAATAGAATGGTTGTAAAAGCACACACACCATAAATTATTTTAAATTTATTTATTTTTATTTCAAATTTTGATATGAAATTAATAATTCAATATATTTTTTTATTATTAACAGTTTTCTCTAAATGCCCTCGATAAGAAAGAAAAAGGCAACATTGTGCCAAATGATCATTTGAGACCGGTATTAGGTGGGGAGCACTAGGGTACAGTATGATTTTAACCTAGGAAAAATATCATCTCTAATTGGTATTGGCCCTCATCAAAAACATCTCAAGTTTCTCACACCACCGAGATACGATGTTATCATATAGAAGTATCCAAGACCAAAAACTAGCTATATGGGAGCATGAAAGTAGAAAATAGGTCAGCAAACACTTCATGAAAGTTATTTCGGTTATATTTCCATCACATCCTTAAGAGAATTATTCTATTTTTAATTCATGTATGGAACAAATGTGATCTTTTTATTATTCCCTGAGTGATGTAAATTAGGTTCCTAGTGGTGGTCGAGCTGATGCTATTGCAAGTGGTGGTGATGATGAGGATGATGAAGTTGTTTATGATGCTGATTCTAGAGAGGATTTTGTTGGTGATGGTGGTGATGAGAATGTTTATGAGGGTGATAAATATGAGGATGTTGGTTATTAGAGAGATATTTATCCCCTACATCTTTTAGTTACCAGTAAAGAGACATGTGGATGTTGTTTAATGATGTGAATTAATTGGTTGTGTGGATGTATATATATGTTATAGTAATGCAAATGGTTTGTAAATTATTACAAGATGGTTTTTGAATAATAAATATACAATATATTTATTCCATTGAATGGGTACTAGGATTTTTTTTGTTTATTGGTTTAGGATGGGTTGGAAGTGATACTATTACTAGTTTGGGACAAGTAGTTATACCCACGGTTCAATGAACTGTCGGTATATGGTGTTTGGTGGGACAACCTTTACCCAAATATTAACTAAAATCGAGGGAATGATTAAAAAATTCTAGTCTATAACCATGGTTTTAATGAAAACCATGAGTATAGCTCTATACTAATGGATCCATCAGCAATGGTTCATAGAACCGTAGGTATAGGATATGTTTGGAGTAGTGCAAACCTCACTTCAAATTTTCAAATATTAGTAAGGAGTGAAATGAATTTTCAGGATAAGAAAATTGATATATCTAATTGCATCTATTGATAATTAATTATATAAAATTAATGGAAGTAAATGAATGATTAATGGGGAATATAGTAAGAAAATAATCAAAACATGGTGCAAAAACTAAATAAATTTCAGCCTATAACACCCTAACACTAGTAACCCAGAGAAGATGTTTACATTATTACATTGGTAGAAGAAAAAAGGGATCATAATATATAGGATCGATCATTTTAATGGTCATGGAAATCTACATACACAAAAAAATTCCACATTACTTTGGAAATAAAAAAAATAGAATTAGAAACCTTCTTGTATCATTGAAATTATTCATAATATCCTTATTCATGTCAAAAATAAATGAAGACAGAAAAAGGTAGGGCCTAGATACTCATTAAGGGTTATGTAAAATAAAAGTTATCATGAGTAAAGAAGGAATAATAAATATGTAATAGTGGATAATCAAAACACATGTCATTCAATCAAAAACATGAGTTCAATAGACATCCATGGATAATATCAATATTTAAATCACAAGGATAATGTAAACTATTATTTTAATAAAGGAAATGAATAATTATATACATTAATGATAAATTCTTCTCAACCAATATATATTTAATATTACCATTAATTCCTCTCACCCAATACATCATTCTTAATATATAGGCATGTGTAAAGTAGATACCCATATAATATGGAATTCCTTTTGTTTTGTCTCTTGAGATTTGTAGATTATCTAAGGGATATCTATAATGAATTCAAACCCATTACATTCAAATCTGATATATTCCTCATATTTTTAATGATCAATACAGTTCATTCTAAAAATTAATTATAAATAAAAAATAATCTCTATTTAATTGAGAATATAGAACATCGATATTTCCCTAATAAATGAAATTAATTTTTTAATAAGATTTCATGAAATGATAACATATATAGAAATTGTATACAGTTTAAACATAAACAAATTAATATAAATGATTATAAATTCATCTGTGATATTAAAAATTTTGGCATGAAGGAAGAAAATAATTCCCAATGAATAATGGAGAGTGATGGGGAATATAATCACAAGAAATTGAATGATCCCAAAAAATGGTATAATCCATTATCAGTAATGGCTGATAGAATACTATCAATTCATAAAAAATGATGATTCTATAGTAAAACCAAGCCTTTATAAAATAATATAGAATCAATAAATTTGAAAATATCTTCCTTGTATCTTCATATAAGAATGAAGTTATAAATCGTTTTTCAGAATAGTTTTCAATCATTTAAGAAAATAATGAATTTTCATTATAATGTAATTTTAAAGAAATTCCCAAAAAATTGATAAAATGATTTTATTTGAAATTATAAATGTAAAATAGTAATTTAATATTCAAATAAATGTGTATTCTTGATTCTGGTAAAATGGAATTTGTGTGGTGTATGTGAAAGGAAATATTAAGTTCACACTTTTTGTAAAATGTATTTCTTTCAGAGAATGACATGAAGAATCATATTAAAAAAATATATAAATGAAAACATGGGTAAATGTGACATTAATTAATATTTTTATAATAGTAAAAATAATCTTGAAAATATTTTATAAAAAATATATAAATGCATGAAATATAATTTGAATGAAATCTTCAAAAACAAAGTTTTTTAAAGAATGTCCCTTACATGTAACTTACATGTTGATTATTGATCCAGTAAAAGAAGAAATAGAATATAAACATTTATAACCCAATATAAAAAAAGTAAAATAAAATAGTCTGGGTTCAAATTATTATGATCACATAATTTTCCCATTATAAATCCGATCATAAAAATTTCCTAAATAAAATGAGATTGTAACAGAAATTTCTTAACTCTAGTTCAAGTTGCCTCATATGTGACTAAAACCTTGGGTATAATACATTTAAACTTAATATAATTATATACTATACCTATTTAAATTATAATAATATCATATATAATTCACATATAACATTTAATCAACCATTCATTGATAGTCTTTCAATATCATCATTTTTTCGTATGTTAAATGATTCATTTTTCATGTATGTTTCGATTCAAAAGATAAGTTCTTTTCATATAGATCATTATTATACCATATATAAAATGATAATAATGATATAAATATCATATATATTCATTATATAAATATTTTTAATCATCCATGATATTTTAAGATAAAAAATAAATCACATCTTTTTGTGGAGTTAGTAGTCCACAGTTAAACATAAATAATGTTATCAATTTTTAATTGGTGTAAGGGTAATAATATAAAGTATATATTATATTTATTATAATATACCATTACCAATATAATATGTACATATTTATCCTTTTCATGGTTTTTCCTTTTAGTTGATTGGGTAGGGTTGATAATGATTTTGGAAGATACCTATAATGGTGAAGTTAGAGATTTGTTGGACTCTCAACTTTTACCAGGTATTTTTGTAGGTTGTAGGAGGATTAAACAATTTGTTACTAAGAGACACACCTTGTAGTGATTTCTTAGGTTATACCATGAGAAGGTTCATGTTGTTATAAGATTCACACTGTGAAATGTTACCCGATGTGATGAGTCTTTACACGTCATGAGTTAATTAATGAACTATTTTTCATTTAAAGCAACAAGATTTTTAGAGGTTTTGAAACTTAACTATTTCATGATGTGTAATAGGATTACACGTCATGTAATACCCCGACTACGGTTTTCTAAATAAGGATCATGGTTGATATCCTCTTTTCTACTCTACTCCAATTTCTTTCTAGTCAACCTAAATCCTTCCACAGACGATCATTGATCCCTCCAACCCTTCTTTGTCCCTTTATTAAACATTTGATCATCATTACATTGGCATTGTTATTTTTGGGTTATATTTATCCATTTTTATTCATCATTCTCTCCTTCTCTTTGTGATTTAAATAGATCATCTTTAAACTGGTAGATCTATGCTCAGTGATGTTTAATCTCATTTTAAGGTCGAGTTTTGAGTTCTTCGGTGCCTTCAGTCTCATTGACAGGGTTTGTTATGAGTTTGAGTTTCGAGAAAAAGGTATGTGGTTCTATCTTGTTTGGTTAAACTAATTAAACCATTAATTGTTTGACTTATTTAAATATCTGATTTAAATTCTATTTCCTAATCAATCATTCAATTGGTTTAATAAAACCCAATTATAGTGAATTGGGATATTTGGAATGGTTTGGGCATGAAATTTGGGAAAACCCCAATTCTATTGAATTGGGTTGTGTTTATGGAAATTGGTTGATTTGAATTTTTTAATTTAGATAGTATATTTATGAAAATAATTTTGGATTAAATTTTTAAAATTAATTTTGAAACGAATTGAGATATTTATGGAATTGTTTTTGAATTGATTTCAAACTTGTGAAAATAGACTAAAATGTTTTTATAGAAACCCAGTGGTTGTATCTTGTATAAAATGACATGTTTTTTTAAAACCTATTTGGGATCTAAATTGAAAATTTTCATTTGAAATGGGGGAATGGGATTAAAATTTATTTTAAGAATTCCTAAAATAAATTTTCCATCATTGATTTCATAAGATAACATGAAAGCCTTAGATAGTTTGTGAGTTATTTGGACACACTCTATAATTATAAAGCATTCTATATAATCATAGTAGTTAGTCACATCCCTAATGGGATGATGATGAGTAACCATTTCTTAGTAATAGAGGGAAGTGTTTATAAGATTTTGTCTTTATCACATAGAGAGTGCATATTCCTATGGCCTAGAACTTTCGTACCTATTTGGAAAATGACCATGATGAAAGCATGATTTATATTTGATATATAAATGTATAACAATGTTGTTAAACTAATTTACATGCATTATTAGTTCATTTAAACTGTTTTATATAAAATTTTTTATTTGACTCTTTGTTAATAAATATTCTATCACTTTTAAAGCCTTTTATTAAATTATTTTCACTCAATTTAAATGTATAGCATGATTTTTTTAAAATATTCCCTAAAATTAAAATCCTATTTATTTTAAAATTGAAGCATTTCATTAGTAAATATATTATTAATATCTAGTTTTGTATTTTTGGTGAGATCCATGTGGTATTTTTAGATCACACCCTACTTGTGGATTTGGGTGTTTGTATATTATCTCATTCGAGGCTTGAGAAAGGGGAAATGATCTCTTGGAGGTGGATCCATCTCTTGAACATTGTACATGGTGAGTTGTGTTCGTTGGGACTAGGATGTTCTACCCTTTTGGTACTTTTGTTGTAGTACATTGGGTTTTAATTCCTTTTTGACTTTTTGTACATTACTCCCAGTGGAGTATTTTTTATTCATATTGACTTCCTATTCTTTCTAACACTATATTTTTTGGAAAATATTTTCCCACATGCATGTTTCATGATACAAGGTTCTAGTCGCTGACCTGTGGGTATCAGAAACGCCCTTCAGGATATGTTAGGACTATCTCGTTTATCATCTTACCAGGGAACCCGGGCTGGCTTGTGATAATTTGGTATGAAATTATGTTGTTTAGAATCGTGTCTTTAAATTAGTATTCATTTTTAAATATTATCGTAATAGAGGAGGTAGTTTTTATTGAGTTTTTTTCAACTCTAACTGCAATGAACCTTGTATCTCCAGAGGTATTTAGGGGATGACATCTTGTGGATTATTTCTAGTTTTTTCCAATTTTTATTTGGGTAGAGTGAAATAAAAATATTTTTTTTCTATAATTCATGTTCTTGTTTCCCTTTTTTCTCTATTTGATCCTTATTTGATGTCTTTATTGTTTTCATTTAATGTTGTGTAGCATCATGACTATGATAAGATTTGTGAATCAGATCTAGGAAGAGGTTGCTCATGAGCCTCAGGGAGTGAATCCTGTTAAAGATCTAAACCTAGTTGCGGTGATTGTGTGCAATGTACAAACTCTGGGATAGGCACCACCTATAGTACCTATTCAATATCCAGTTGTGGAACCTCCGTATGATGTTATTTGGAATCTTTTCGAAGATTTCCTTCATAAAAATCCCCCAGTTTTTAAAATATCAATTGATCCTAAACAATATGATGAATTGTTTGGCCAGATCGAACAACTATTTGAGATCATGGAGACACCAAATGGGATCAAGGTAAAGTGTTCCACCTTCATGCTGGATGGACTGAGTAGATGGTGGTGGGATATGATGGGGATAGTGAATAAACATGAGGAATTTGAGTGTAAAGACTTCAAGGTTTGTTTCACCAACTAGTTATATCCAAATTCAATGGTTGTGGCTAATGATATAGAGTTTTTAATGCTTGAGCAAGCTAACAAAACCATGACTGAGTATTCAAATCACATTGATGAACTCTTGTGGGGTTTTCCTAAAATTATATCTAATGTGAAGATGAAGGCTTAAAAATTCAATATGGGACTCCGATCAAACATTTATTCTCATGTTTTCCTATTAATTCTTCCCACTTATGCTGATGTTCTAGATAGGGTGGTGATGGTTGAGATGGACCTGGATAGACTGTCAGGGTTGACCAGAGTTCCTTTTTCTCCCAGTGTCAGTGTGATTTCCTTCAAGTAAAAGTGGAAGCATGATGATACTCATGGTATCTCTCAATGGTAGGGTCATTCCAAACCACCAAATGTATTGAGATGAATTCCTTTATTTACTATCAGTGTGGAAATATAGGACATTATAATAGGGTTTTAAATGGGGAACCCAAGAACTATGGCTCCTATGGAAATTTATGGAACTTTTACAGATTTATAAATATATTATCTACTTATTGTAGAGAAACATGATCATTATCACCTCTTAAAACAATGGGAAAATCATATGCATCACATATAAAAGGGTTTTAGCCAGAGGAATCAGGAATGAATCTACATTACATAGTGGAAGAGTCTCTAGAGGAAGTGGATACATGTCCAGTGACTATGAGAGGTACTATTAGTAGAGCTTTATCAGTATTTACTTCTCTATTTTACACTAGTGCATCTCACTCATTTATTTAATCCTGTATTTTTAATATTCTAAATATTTATTGGAACATTTATCCGATGAAATGAAAATTACTACACCCATTAGTATAAAGAGAGAGAAGGGTCTTCATAGTCCTTCTTGTGACTTCTCTCTATCATATTTTGATCTTTCTTAGAGTTCATTGGTCCTTGACACGAAACCTCTTGACATAATTTTTCTAATGTATTGGATCATTTCCAATTAATCTTATATTTATTTTAATCATTTATGGGTCTATATTTCTACACCTAGTGGTGTGTCTCTTATCTTTCAAATATAATGGTACCCAAGTTCATGTATGGTTGAACCTTCTTATCCATATATGGGGATGGTAATATTAGTGTTTGGATTTCATTGTGAGTGGGAAACCTTGAGAGGTGAACTTTCTCGCGTGGTCGTCAAGTTTCCCAACATGTTTCCTTATGATTTATCAATTTTTCCACTGGTAAGTGAGACAGAGATATATATTTACATAATACATGATACTCAACTAGTGTCACTTCCCACTTAATGCATGGAACCAACAGAACTAAAAGAGCTATAGTACCAATTGGAAAATCATATTGAGAAAGGATTCATAATCTGTAATGTGTCACTATGGGTAGTTCCATTTCTCTTCAATAAGAAATTTGACAGTTCTGTTCTCTTATGTGTTGATTACCAAAAGATCAATTATGTTACAGTAAAGAACAAGTACCCATTACCAAGTATTGATGATCATTTTGATCATTTGAAAGAGGAAAATGGTTTTCAAATATCGACCATCAATCTGGTTACTATCAATTAAGGATAAAATATTTTTACATTCACAAGACAGAATTTTGAAGCATTCATGGCCATTATGAGTACTTTGTTATTCCCATTGGTCTAATAAATTTTCATGGAGTGTTTATGGATTTGATGAAAAATATTTTCCATGAGTATCTGGATACCATTGTGGTAGTCTGTGTGGATGACATCATAATTTAATCCATGTTTGAGGAGGATCATGCGCATCATATGAGAACTGTTCTACGTGTGCTAAGAAATCACAGAATTTATTCCAAGATTTCAAAATGTGATTTTTGGATTCTTGAACTGAAATTCATGGGTCAAATTGTGTTAGAACAGTGAATATCAGTTGATCCTAAGAAGGTGAAGGATTTTATAACATTGGTGAAAATCATAAAATATCATTGAGATATGGATCTTCTTAGGATTAACTAGATATTATCGATAGTTTGTGAAGGTTATCTCAAAGGGTCCATATCGAATGAGTACTCTAACTTGAAAGGGAGTGATTTTTTCTAGGAATGATAATTTTTGGAGTACATTTTTTTGCCGAAATATCTTTTCACTACTGGTTCGGTGTTGAATCTTCCAAAGGCTTTGAAGGTCTATGTGCTCATTTTTTATGCATCAGATTCAGACTTGGGCTACTTTCTTTTGTAGATATATCATATATTGGATTATGGATCTCATTAGATAAGTCCACATGAGAGTAATTATCCCACACATGAACTTGTACTTGTAGTAGTAATGCATGTTAATAAGATTTGGGGACATGACATTTACTGAGTAAAGATTACTGTGTATTCAGGCCATAATACCTTGAGTTATATCTTCTCTTAAAATGTTTTGAATCTCCTCCAAAGGTGTTGGGTGGAGCACCTAAAATTTTTGACAATTAAATCACATAAAACCTGAGGAAAGGGATTTTCATTGGAAATTCGTGGGGAAGGAAACATCCAACACATGTAGTGAAATAATATTTGAAAGAATATAATTTTATGGATATATTTCCATAGTCGCTTCTTGGAGTTCAGGAATCATGGGTGAGGTTTCCTAAGAAAGCATTTCATTATCATCCCCTTTTCTCATGATCATCCTTCAGGATCAACAGCTTGATAATGAATTTTGAATAATTAGTAAAATTATTTATGTTGGGGATATAGTTTTCCCTTAGTCGTTCTCCATAATGGGTGTCCTGTGTTATTGGAATCTCATTATTGTAAAGTTATAGGTAAGATAAACTGTTATGGGGTACATTCATAATTCCTAATGGGTTATTCATGCAAGAACCACTAAGATTTTATATGATATGTGGTGGCAGTTCTATTGTCTCGGTATGAGATTGAGCATTGTAGAGTTTGTTTCCTGGAATTATACATTTTAGCAGGTTAAGGATTAGCATCCAAAACTAGTAGTTTTACTTTATCCACTTCTAGTCCCTACATAGAATTGGGATGAAATGTATTTGGACTTTAGGTTTGGGTTACCTCATACCCAGATAAAGAATAATGTGATATGGTTTGTGATTGATAGGCTGACTAAGTTGTCTCACTTCAAAACCATTCATGATACAACCAATGTTTGGGAGTTAAGAAATCTCTATGTGAAGGATATTTTCCATTTTCACAGATTTCCATCAATTATAGTTTCTTATATGGATCCTTGGATCACTTGTCTCTTTTGTAGAGACCTTCTGGAGGCATTTTTATCTCATGTTTGTTTGATAATAGCCTTCTATCTACAGATGGATGGCCAGACAGAAATAGATTACATATTCTAAAGGATATTCTTCAGGCATGTGTTCTCGACATTAGTGGAACATGGTATGATCATTTGGGGATGGTTTAGGTTTCTTATAACAATTTTTTGTAGTTAGAGATAATAATGGATACTTCTGATGCCTTCTATGGTTATGCGTGTATATCTTCGTTGTGTTGGTTATATATTGAAGTATGTTCCTTGGTTTGATCATGTTTGGTGCATGAGATGACATTAAATATTCAGTTAATTCATCAGAGAATGTTATTTCCCTAGAGTAGATATATGTATTATTAGAATAATCTCCATATAACATTGGATTTATTAGTATGTGACCAGGAATTCATGAATGCTTCACCCCGGTTGGGTCATCGACGACAAGGGAGGAAAGTGAATCTTCATACTCATTTTGTGGGACCATTTAAGGTTTTTGAGAAGGTTGGGAAAGTTTCATACCATTTATGACATACAATGTAGCTAACATCAATACATAATTTGTTCTATGTATCATAGTTGAGACAATATCTCTTGGATCTATCTAATGTTTTATGGTGGAGTGATCATGAGATTGAACCTGATTTATCTTTGTCTAAGTGGCCAGTCATAATAGTTGATTCTGAAAATGATGTACAACATGGGAGGAAGATACCATTGGTTCGTGTCATTTTAAATAATAGTTCCAATATTCATGAGACATGGTAATGTGATACACTGATTAGATATTAGTGGCATCATATCATTTAAATGGAAGATTCTTAAAAGTATTTTTTTGGTAAAAATCATTTTTATGGTGTGGAGGTTGTAACATACCATAACCAATCTAATAGATAAGTCTTTAACCTTTTCATGGGTTTTCTATTTCATTGACTTGGTAGGGTTGATAATGATTTGAGGGGATACTTTTAATGGTGAATTCATAGATATTTTGGACTCTCAACTTTAACAGGGTGTTTCTATAGGCTGCAGAAGGATTACACTATGTGTAACTTTGTTACACTCTATGTAAATGTTTCTAGGGTCATTACATGAGAAGGTTCATGTTTTGATAAGATTAATACCATGAAAGGTTACACGACATGAAAATACTTTACATTTCGTGAGTTATTTAATGAACAATTTTTCATTAAATGTAATTTATTTTTTGGTGGTTATGAAAATTAACTATTTGACAACATGTAATGAGATTACATTTCGTGTAATACCCCAAAAGTAGTTTGTAATTAGGAATAATGACTAAGAAACTCTTTTCTTCTACACAATAGCCTCATTTCTCTTGATCTAAATCCTTCCCCATGCGATCTTGGTGCTCTCAAACCCTTCTAGGTCTATTCATTTGGCATTCGATCATTATTGGATTGGCAGTGTGATTCATAGGTATGCCTTCTCTATTATTTTTATTCTTTATCTCTTTCTCCTCCATTGGTATTTCAATGGATCATTCTAAAATTAATAGTTTTATTCTCTTTGATGTTGGATCTCATTTCTAGGTTGATATTCAAGGTCTTATGCACCATTGTTCTCATTAGAGGGTTTCATTGCGAGTTTGATTTTCAACAAAAAGGTAGGTGGTTCTATTCCATTTGGGAAAACTAATTTAACCCAAAATTTATTGATTTATTTCAATTATTTATTTATATTCAATTTCTCAAACATTATTTCAATTTATTTAATAAAACCCCATTCCACTAAATTGTGAGACTTGTAATGATTTTTTTATAAATGTTGGGAAGACCAACCATTCTATTTAATTAGTGGGTGTTTGTAGAAATTGGTTGATTTATTTTTTTTACATTAAAAATTAGATATTATGTAAACCATTTTAATAAAATTTATGAATTTAATTGTGGAAATTAATTGTGAAATTGATGGAATTGTTTTTGAATTGAATTGAAACTTTTGAAAATGACTTAAAATGTTTATATATAAACCTCATGGAATTATATGGTATAAAAAGGTATTTTTTGATTAAAATCTATTTTGAGTTGAAATGGAAAATTGAAATTTTAAATAGGAGAATGGGGATTAATTATATTTTAAGAAGTATATAAGTAAATTTCTCATCATTGATTGTGTAAGATAACATGAAAGCCTTGGATTGTTTGTGAGTTATTTGGGAACACTATATGATTATTCAACATTCTAAAACATAAATGTAGTAGGTTACATCACCGATGGGATGGTGATGAGTCACCTTTGTAAAGTGTCAGAGGGAGATGTGTATACACATATTTTTTGTGATCTCTTAGAGAGTGTGAAGTCCTATATCCTTTAAAATTTATACCTATTTTGAATATGAACATGTTTCTCAATTGATATATATTTGATATATAAATGTATACCAATGTTGTTAAACAACATTACATGCCTTTTCGAATTTATATAAACTGTTTTATATAAAATGTTTTATTTAATCCATTGTTTAAAAATATTCCATCCCCTGTAAATCCTTTTCTTAAATTATTATACATCATTTTAATTGTTTAGCATGATATTTTTTAAATATTGTCTAAAATTACAAACCTGTTTATTTTAAAAATTAAATCATTTCATTGGTTAATCTATTGTTGGAAACTGTTATGGAATCTGTGGTGAGACCCTACTGGGATTTTTAGCTAGCACCCTACTTGTGCCATAGGGTGTTTATATATTACATCCATCAAGGTTTGAGAATGGTTAAAGGATCTCTTGGAGGAGGATACAACTGTTGAACCATACACATGGTGAGTTGTGTCCTTAAGGACATGGGTTGTTCTTCCAAGTGTTGGTACATGGGTTGTAGTATGTTGGGATTCAATTCCTTGTCAAATTATGGCCCCTTAATCCCATTAGATTTTATTTTTTATTTATATTGACTTGATTATCTTTCTTACACAGTGTATTGTAGAAAATTCATTCCCACATGCATGTTGTATGATGTATGGTGCTTGTAACGACCTGAAATTTTAAATAAATCTTGTTTCCTAATTTTGTGTGTTATTTTATTTTTATACTCAACAAAACTGTTTCATTTGATAACATGAGTGTAATTAAAATGATATCGTTGGGTTTCGACTGTTATATGGCCATTGGTCAATATGACCGTTGGAAACTAAATGTTGCGATTATTGTCTCTAAATACAAGTGATCTTGGTTAATTAATATAGAAAGAAGATTCAATGGCCTCATCCAGTAGTCTCGGGCCAATTGAAGCCCATCTAACAGAACTTGGGAAGGAGGTAGCACCACTGGTCTTTTCTATAGACCAAACCCAAGCCTAAATTCATCGTGTGAAGCTAGAACGGAATCCCCTTCGTGATAAGTTCAAACTGATAGAAATTACTAATCGTGCGATGTTGGCCGAGCCGCCCTCAGATTCTCTCACCATAGCACACCTTACACTTAGGTCCTATGATGGGGTTATAAGGGGCTATGTAAGGAGACTGTAACTTCCTTGTGTAATCCTTTTATTTAAATAAAAATTGTGATTTCTTCTTATGATGAAGTTTTTGAATTTTCAAATGTCCGGATAAATATAGTATGCATATTTTTGATGAATTCTAGAAAAAGGATATTTGATAATATTTATGTAAACCTTAAATAATTAATTATGTGTAATGATTTTCAAAAAATGGCCTTCTACAATTATGTTCAGTAAGAAATTTAGAGTCTAATAAGATCAACTTAATTTTTAATGAATAGTAAATTATGAATAGTGATTTTATGCTTAGGATTAGTAATGTGACCAAATGGATTAGTAATATCACTTAAATAAAGTATTAATATAATATAGGCACCTTGATTAAGTAATGTGATTCAATAAAATAGGTAAATAACTGTTTCAAAAATGATTAGTCAAGTATTAGTTTTTCAGGTGAATAGTGTTTTTTAATTAAAAATTAAATTAAAAATATTTAGAAAATTAATTTTATAAAATGAAATTTATTTTTGAATTCAGAACATCAATATTATGTTAAGGTAATTTTTAGGGATTTTTCTAAAAAAAATGAATTTTCGGTGAATAGTGTTTTTATTTAAAAATTAAATTAAAAATATTTAGAAAATTATTTTTATAAAATGGAGTTTATTTTTGAATTCAGATGATTGATATTATGTTAAGGTAAATTTTTGGTATTTTTTTGAAAAAGTTGAATTTTCGGTGAATAGTGAATTTTCAGTTTAGAGTTTCGGGTGTTTAATGACCTCATTAATGATTTATTAAGTATATAATCAATATGTTAGACTTATGAATAGTAAGATAAAGTATGAGGTGTTCCATGTGGCCAATACCATGGGCAAATACCATAGGCAAGCCCATGGTTATGCCAATACCACCAATGAGGTGTCCCTTGGCCATTAATGCCTTGTCCCCTCACTTTCCCTATAAATACCAAGCCATTCTCTCATACTTTAGACTCCAAAATCATCCTCAACGAAGTTATGGTCTCCCTACCTCCCAAGGAGTCCTCCCAAGGTGCCCCCAAGCCCTCAAGGTCCCAACCTTTGAGTTTTGAGAGTTACGTTTTAAGGTAAGGGATACTACCTCTCTCTTTCTTTCCAAGTACTCTCTTTTATGTCATTTCTTTTATGATCCATGTTCTTATGTTGTAGGATGTTCTTTTATATTCATCCTAATGTCCTTTTCATGTTCATATGATGAGAGAACCCCTCTTTCTATCATCAATTCATTTTAATAATGGTTAAGTGGCGCCGTTAGGTTGTCGAATTTTTAAGGGATTCTTTCACCCTTCTCATTTTCAAGTTTTATTTCATGTCAAGTATTTCAAGTTCCTTTTTATTATGTTATGGTATGATATCTATATCTATCATACTTATCTTTTGTTTTCATATGATTAGATACCCTATTTTATCTCATCAATTCATTTTTTTTGAAGTTTTAAGTGGCGTCGTTAGGCTGCCGAATTTTCATAAGAGAAATCTTATTTTTGTCTTCCTTCCATGTTTTTCATTTCATATGGTATGCCTTTAAAATTTCATTACCATGTTCTTATATCCTTTATATTATTTCCCTCTACTGTTCTATGGATCATTTATGAGTGGGTGACCCATGTCCCCTCTCTTCTCAATATTTCTAAAACCCTATAACATAGTCGTTATGCTGCAGAATTTTCGTCTCAAAATATCTCTCTCTTTTTCTCAAATTATTTTATTTTATTAAGTGAATAATCAAAGATATTTCTCCTATAATGGTATTCACATATATATATATATATATCAAAATTATCTATTTTAAATTCTGTGATTTACATACATGAAAACCCGCTTTCCTTTTCCATGGGTTTAAAGTGACATAAAGATCACGTCTTTAAAAGCAGTTGTTAAAACGTTATGATTATAAAATGAAACCCATTTATTTTATGATATATGGGTTATTTATGAAATTTTTGATGATGATATATATGGATCACATGATAATAAAGGAAAATTTAATGGTGCACCCTGATAGTGCTCCAATGCATTGGGTAATGATGTAACCACTAGATATTACAATTTTAACGATACCTTGGTGAATAACCTTGGTAATTTCAAATGACACCTTGGGAATGGACCTTGGTGATATGTTCATGATTGTCTATGTTAAATGTTGTAGCCACATATTTAAGTTATGAAATACGTTATTTTTATTATGATATGCCTCATGATTTCTTTCTCATGCCTTAAAGTTCTTTTTTCATGACTTTATTGATGTATCTCAAGTTCACATGTTAAATGTTTCCCCTTGTTTCCCTTACTGGGTCTTCTCCTCACCCTTTCTTTTGATGTATTTCCCCAGGTTATGAGATGTATTAATGAACCTAGTATGAACATAAGGAGAATCCTTTCAAGTGTTTAAGAAGAATGTTTTATGTTTTCATGTTTTAAGTTCCCGGTTTCCAAGACACTAAACCTTAAAGATCCTCGGTTTGGTAAAATGTAATGAAAAGTTATGTTATAAAAAGGCAGGATGCTATAGTGCTAGTCATCAACCCATGTGGATTGGTATCACCCTTCACGCTATGTCAGGACCAGCTCGGTTATCGGGTCACCAGGGTACCCGATTTGGTTCATGAAATTAATATAATCATAATTATTTATAAATATGATATATATATTTTATTTCCATATTTATAAACATCAAACTAAAGTAATAATGAAAAATTAATTACATTGATACCTGGAGATGGTAGGTCGTACGTATGCATGAGATGTGGTTTCAATTTCAATAGGATGGAATGGAGGTATAAAATGGTTATCCCATAACATAATAAAATATAATTATATTTATGATATTCTATTGACTATGTTTGGATTAGTATAATATGTATATAGGAAGTAGAAGATGAATGAAACTTGAATGACGTGGTAAAGATGATCACCTCTTATTTTGAAATCCTCATTAGGTTTATACCTAAATACATATTAAGATGGTATTATACTCATGCTAGGATCTACATGATTATTTTAGGAATGTTTGGAATGGAATTTGGTAGGGATTAACCAAGATAATAGTCACATAGTGTGTGGAGAAGAGATGAAGTTTTTTTTATTTTACAAGTGAGGGAGAATACATGTTTAGAATATTTCGAATGATTAAAAAATTGAAATGTAAAAGTTAAGAAAATACTTCAATGAATCATCTTAAAATATTAGATAATATTTTTTTGAAATATGACTATAAAATAGTATTTATATGTGTTTTTATGTCATTTTAACCATTATCATTATATTTTTAACCCTTTTAGCCTATTTTACCTCTTACAATGGGAACTGACTTTTTTACCAAATTTATTATTCATAATGGTAAAAAATTAATGTGACCTAATTACCAATTTTGGAAATGTTGATTCCAAATATGGATCCCATTTTATAAAATTTAATTTCTATAATTTTAAAAAATTAATTTAAATACAAACCTGTAAAATATGATGAATAATGCCATTCTAGAAAAATTGAAATTTAAGAATAAAAATAATTTTATAGAAAAATAAAGTACAATATTGACTAAAATGAAATTAATTTACTTATTTTAAATATAAAAACGACTTATTTTCAATTCAATGAAAACAAATACTTGTGGAACCAAGTAATTAATTTATTTTAAGATAAAAACTGATATTTTTTTAATTTTGAACCAAAAAATTACTTAGATTTCCATTATGTTAAGAATATATTTATAGGTTCAACATTATATTTTAATATGAATTATATTACTTATTAAATATATATTTGGTTTCTAATTGTTTTTAAAAACCATCATATTATTCTTATATCCTTATTATGTCATAAAAATGATAATTTTGTAAAACCTATATTTTTTACTATTCCCCTAAAAATTAGCTAAATATAAAAATTTCAAAAAATAATCCTAGGATATTTTTTACATTAAAAATCCAAAAATTAAATTAATTTATTCAAATTAAATTTTTTTAAATTTATAATTTTTTTAATCACATTTGTTAATAAATATTTTTTCATTTTTTATTATTTATCTACAAAGAAATGATTACTATAATTAAATATCAGATGTTACATTCTTACCTAATTTAATCATTTCTTCATATAAATTTCTATAATTACACCTAATGAATAGATGTGGGAGTTTATTTATCATAACAAATTCTAGTTCCCATGTATCCTCTTTTATTTTATAATTTCTTCGATGTAACTTCATTAATCAGGTCTTCCGATACTGCAAGACTTTTTCCCTAGTTTAAAGAATCATGATATGATCTTCACAGTATGATAAATTTGTTTCCAATTATATTTTATCATAGTTGAGATTATTTATTGGTTGTGGAATGTAATTCCTTGATAACAATATATGTTACCCATCATGAACTTTTGAGAGGCTAGATGGAATTTCAAATTTGTAAGACAAAACATTAATTCTTTTTAGAATTTCAAAATGCTTGTTATATCTAGGACCAATTTCCAATTTATTATTTTAACATATAACACCCATAAATGGTGATGAATTTAAAAAAAACATGATATACCACATAAAATAATAAATCTATAATTTGATATCAACAAAGTTATTTTTCCTTCATTGAGATTCCTTTATATGAATCTTGATAGTTTTTACTTTCATAATTTTTTCCTCAAAAAGTTTTTGGATAAAATTATTACTTTCACCAAATTCAACTCAAAAATATGGTTTAAAACATATTTTCTTCTATAGTTCCTTATACATTTCTAATTGAATTTTCAATTAGAATCTATATTTAGATGAAAAGTCCAGAAAATGTAAATACTGATCCAACATACCTTTAAATTAAAGTGATTAGGACCTAAACATGTCTTATAATGTCTAGATAGTCCATTAAGTCATTCCTAATGTATGGGGATAATAATTAGCGCTAAAATGTAGCTCAGTGCTAAGATCCTTCTGAAGAATCATCTAGAATTTTTATGTAAAACATGGATCATTATGAAATACAATTGAAATAGGTACACCTTGTAGTCTGAAAATATCTTTAATATAGTTCTGGTTTAGGTGATGAAGAGGTATATCTTCCCTTATAATGAGGAAATGGGTAGACATAGTAAGGAAGTCAATAATAACCCATATGACATCATTATTTCTTTTATTTTTTGAAATCTAGTGAAACATTATATAGTAATATCATACCATTTCCATACAAGAATAGGAAGTGGTTAAAAAACTCCTTTATAATTCTCTCTATCAACCTTTACCTATTAAAAAATTAAGAATATTGATAAATAGTCTAGAATTTACAATTTTATAACACCTCAACAAAATATTTCCTTCAAATCTAAATACATTTTGTCTCTTTCTATGGTTTATAGATTAATTTTATCTATGATCCTCCCCTAATAATTATCTTTTTAGATAAAGAAAATATAAAACACATAACTATTTTCCAAATTTCAATATATAATCGTAAAAGTTGAATATTACCAACTTCCCATCAATTAAATTATTGATTTTCATTTGAAAATTCTTATCGTCTTGGTAATAAATTTTTATTTTATCTAATAAACATGCTTTAGAAACCATTTATAATAGATGTATTATTCCAAATTCCTTAATAATTATCATATCTGACATTACTAAATCCATAAATATATAATCCTTTCTAATCCTTTTATGAGTAATAATCTCACTATCTTTCATGCTAAACACATCATCCTTCATATTTTCCATCCCATGGTGCTGTTGTATTGAGAAATCATAATCCTTCAGTAATTATTTCCATCATCATTGCCTCAACATAATCACATTATATGATAAGATCTATTCCAAACATTTTTTATCTATATATACATAAAAAATTTCTCCATAAAGGTAATGCCATGATATTCACAATGAAATTATAATGGATTCCAACTATAGATCATGGGTTTAATAATTATATTCATTAATCTTTATTATCTTGATTCATTGGAAATAACACTATAATTTTTCATAAGGACACATATAATTCCCTTATTTTATGAATCACAGTATATCAAAAATCCTTACCTTCCAGATTGTAAATCTAATATCGATGCATTGACAAATATCCTCTTTCGTTCTTATAAATTTTCCTTATATTATTTTGACTATATAAACATAACTCCTTTACATGTCATCTTGGTTAACAGGTTATCTAACTGATTAGAATTTATAATACTATATCAATAGTAACATGTTAATCCATGGAAACTAAATCCCTTAGTTATATTCTTTTTACTTTTCCATTCCATTATAGCCTTTTTCATCAAATTATCAACTAAAATTCCATCCCTAAAGAAAATAGGGCCATGAAAATAAAATTCTTGAATTCATATTGTTAATTTTTTAATTTTTTCCATATAACTTCTTTCCACTATGTGTTTTAAGAGTAATTGTCAGATCACTCTTATGCTCATCATAACATTTAGATTATATCAATACATGATCAATTAAAATCAAAATTAAATTATTGAGACAATCTATGAATACATTACTCATCATATATATAAAAATAGAGTGTATATTATTCAATCATATGGCTATTACAATAAATTCTTAATTTTTATACCTCATTCAAAATTTCATCTTTAGAATATATTCCCTATTTAATCATAATTGATGATATCCAAAATGAAGATCAATATTTAAACAATATTGAGAACCTTATTGTTAATCAAACATGTCATCAATTCAGGGTAGAGGATACTTGTTCTTTGTGGTAATGGAGTTGATTTACCTATAATATATTGACAACCTCAGACAAATATTTCTTTAAAAAAAATAATAGAGATCCCTATGGTGAAACATTTTGGTGTATAAATTCAGTATCAGGAAACACATATAGTTTTTCTTAGATTCCACTAATTCCACTATGTTATCCTATAGGGTGTCTTATATATAGGGTTTTCTTCAAGGAATGGGATCAATAGAAAATTCCAATTCATGATTAGGTGTATTACTGGGTACTTCTTTAGGAAATGCATAAATTTATTCATTCAAAACTGATACCTACTATATTATAAGGATAACTTTTCCCATTCATGGTTTGTGTATTCTCTTATTCTCTGTGAATTTCATTAAAAATAGATATTGTTAGTGGATCCATACATGATTCATATTATTTAATTTCCCCTCTGGTGAAAATTTATTCCACACCTCTATCGAGAATCATAATTAATTTCTCATGGAAATAAATTTCTGAATTATAGTTTGAAATACAATATATACCAAAGAATTATATCAAAGATAACCTTATTTATAATAATAAATTTTTTATGTAGGGTATTTCTATGTGACATAATGGTAACTAACTAACATATCCTTTTTTTTAATTATATTTCCACTTTGAGTCTTGATTGAAAACTCAATTATTATGGTTCTAGGTAAATATCTTACATTATTAGAAAAAATTGATGACATAAAATATTGAAAAGATACAAAATTAAATAAATGATATTATAAATTTTAGATTATTATTAATGTACCTACCACCACATATTTATTAACATCATCCTCATATATTGTAATCACATAATCTTTTCCTTCTCACATTTTCCTCTTTTATGGGAGGTTACCATGATGTTTAGGACCATAGGTTGAATAATACAGTATCTATTTATTGTTAAGGAACTGGATAATAAGGGTTTAATTATTTTAATTAAATTCCTTATCCTTATAACCCATTTATACACAATTTAAACAAACTAATTTAAAATTAATCATGAACTAGGGTGTTTCTATCTACAATAATCACATATTAGAAATATTGTCCTACATTTCTTATTCTATATTTTTTTTTCTTATTTCACAGATGAACTATTTATTTATTTATTTCCCTTTAAAATATAATAATTATAAAATCATTTCACTGTACATGAGCCTCATCCCAGTTGGTGAGGTATCCTTAAGTGCATCCACAAGACCTAGGTTCAAAACCATGTAGAGGCATATTTCTGGGGGTACTGTAGCAGGTACTATAGCAGTACTGTAGAAGGTACTATAGAAGTACTGTAGGAAAACTATACACTGTGCAGGTATTGTAGCAGACTGTACACTGTACAGGTACTGTAGCATAACTGTACATTGTGCGGGTACTATAACAGGAATTGTAGCAGGTACTGTTCGGTACTGTAGCAGCTGGAACTATTCACCTTAGGCCACCGGTTTGGTTTTGGAGTCCTTAAGGCTTTTGGGACACCTAGGCCTTCAGGTCAGTAGGGATTTTGGGCCACCTTTAAGGTCTTTGGGCCACCTCAAGGCCTTCGGGCCACATGCAGTTACCCCAGACACACTACAAAAAAGGAGCAACCCTGGAAGAGGATTCAAAGCAGGTGAACTCACCAGAGTAGAACCAAATGGATTTGTCATAATGAGAGGGTATATCTATTCCATCAGGACCAGCCTGTGCTTGCATGGAAAGCCTATCCAGACGGCCATGCGAAGGTGGAGAGCTACTATCAAGATGCGGATGCTGGGGAGGGTCAGTTTCTTGTAGATAGTCTGGTTGAATTCCCTAAGACCTTCGGGTCATGTAATCTCCTAAGCCTGTGGTCCATGTAATCTCTGAGCCTACGGGCCTTGTAAGGGTTCCCCCTCATCCCTTGAAAGGTGGTTTATCAAAAATCAATAAAAATGAAGGCCTTCAAGCCATTCGGTTCATAAAATAATTTCACTATCTTGATGGAACATAATGTTATATCATCGTTTTATTAAAATGCTTGAGAAAAAAGTTCCCCCCTAAGACTTGACTTAAGCATGTTAAAGAAATAATCAATATTTGTTTTCTAGATTATGTATATAGATTGCACCATAATAATCTAATCTTGTAATGTTAACCTCATAATATACAATACCATCTACATCCTTGTAGTTTAATGTGACTAACTTTCAACCCTTTTAATCTTAATAGTCTCGATGAATGTATTTCTCAAAGAATATCACTTTAAAAGTTCTCAATTACATACATACTATTTTATCATCCTTCTTAGTGTTATGGATAAATGACCACCATTAATGATTATGTCCCTTCAGAAAATACTCTACCATAATATCATTTTCCATTTCATTTCATCCAAAATATATGAATATATTTTATAGGGACTTATTCCATTATTAAGCTACCATATTCATAGTTCCATTAAATGATAGTGGATTTTATTACATGAAGAGAACCAATAGAGGTGAATACCACTATGGAACAACTAGTTTCTCTATAAAGGATAGTTTATATATCATAACATTAGTTATATACCCTAATATTTCCATGATTTTCATTGTTCTAACATGAGCTATTTTGGTTTTCTTGTTAGGGAAATCCATACATTGACTATGGGTATTGGTTTCATTTTTTCTACTAGAAATAATCTCTAAACAATAGAATACACATTGTTAGATCATAATAATTATGAATGTTGAGCCATAAAAAAATATCCCAATAATGGTAAAAGTTATCAAATATAATAAGGTATTATCATATTTCTCATGTTATCTAAGTTAATTTAAAACCTTATCCCCATAGTTCCCAATAAGCTTTCTCTAAAACCAACTATAACACCTTGATACCCAAAACCAAATGTCAGTGTTTCACATTTTAAAATAGTAAAATATACATTGGAAAATATTAAGCATGATTGGTGAGTTTAGTTATCATATAAAACTATATAATTATAGGATTTATGTATTTCATTAGATATATAATGACACACTATAAGAATCATTATTTCATCCATGAAATCATTCAGAATATCCTTATTCATATCCTAGGGAAAATAAAACAAATAAAGTGTGGGATCATATGATCATTATGGTCTTTTTACAATGGAATCTATCATGAGTAAGTAAGTCTTGAAAAATATTTTAGAGTAGGTAATAGAAACACCTTCTATTCAATCAATAACTTGATTTCAATTAATAGAAATGGCAAATATCAACATAGAAATAACATAAATAATTGAATATGAATTCAAAATAAAGAAGAAAAATAATTATAGATATTGATGATCAAGGCCCCTCTACTAAGATACCAAGAATCTTATCATTAATTCCTCTCAACCAAGATATCATTCGTAATTAATTGTTTTCTATAAACTAGCTACCCATCTAATATGGAATGCCTGTTATATTATCTCATGTTACCAGTCAATGAATCAAATGGATTTATATATCTAGACCCCATTGAACAATTGAACTCTCTATCGATTCCTATTATTTAAAATTATTAATACAATTTATTCTTAAAATTAATTATTAATAAATAATTATCCATATTGAATCAAGAATAGGGATCATCAATATTTTTTTAGTAAATGAATTATCTTTCATAATTACCTTCTTTCAATTGATACCTTATATATACATTCCATATGTTTAAAACATCATCAGTGTAAAATAAATTATTTTGAATCCATACATCATATTAAAAATTTAGATATTAAGGATAAAAATAATGTGTAATGAATAATGAAGAGTGATTAAAAACTTGATCATAATAATGTGAATGATCTAAAAATTTGGTAAAATCCATTATTAGTAAAGTATGATATAAGAACATAGATTCATCAGAGATAATGCATTCTTATTAAAACCATGATTTTATAAAATAAAATAAAAACAGTAAATCAAAATTAACATCCTTGTAACTTAGTTTAATAATTGTGTTGTAAATAACTTTTTAAAATTCATTTCCCTCCATTAATAAAGTAAAACCTTTTTATTTTACTGTCATTTTAAATACAAATTTTCAAGGAAAAATATTTTCATTCAAAATAACCAATATAACTTATAAAATAAGATTCAAGTCAAATAATATTCATGATAGTTAGAAAAATATGGTCTTGTGTTATATGTTAAAAAAATAGTTCATCCACGCCTTTGGTAAAAAGTACTAATTTTTGAAATTGATAGGAATATTCCTTTAAAAAATTCCAAAAAAACATAAAAAATTTTAAAAATGAAATTAATAAATCTTTTTATAATAGTAAATACATTCTTGAAAACAATTTGACCCAAATATATACATGGAAGAGAAATATGTTGAAGGAAAAAATTTAAAACAATCTTCTTAAAATAAAGTCTCTTACGTATGACATATTTTTTTGATTCATGCTCAAAAATGAGATGAAATGTAATATAAAAATGAAAACCCAATAATAGCAAGAGTAAAAAAAATATTTTGTTTAATTAATAGAATTATATTATTTTTACAAAGTTAAGATGAATATAATCAATCTCGAAATAAAATGATATTGGAACAAAAATTCTTTAAGTCAAGTTAAACTTACCTCATAAGTGATTTTATTCTCATGTACAATAAATTTTAATTTATTATAATTGTATACCAGAACTATATACAAACTTATAGTATGAAATATGATCAAATTATAAAATTATAAAACTTTATCATTAATAATCATTCATTGCATCATCATTATTTTTGGTGGTATCTACTTCATTTTTCATACATGTTTTGATTAAGAAATTATGGTCCATGAATCTATATCATGGATCCATAATTGATATAATTTTAATAATACTATAAATATTATATATATTTATTATATTCATATGTATAATATCTATGAAAGGAAGACCAGAAATATGGATTACATCGCTTCGTGGAGGTGGTTGTCCACACATACCTACATTGGACATTATCATTTTTAATATGTGGAAGGGTATATAGATAAAGAATATATTATAATTAATGAATCATAATTATTTGATAAATATTATATATATTAAATATTTCCATATTTATAACCATCCCCATAAAGTGGTGATGAATTACAAATTACACCGTCATGTGTAGACTGTATGTCGTACATACACACCAGCGATGTTTTCACTTTCAATGTGATAGAAAGTATATGTAAATTCATGTACTATAATCATAATAAAATTTCATTATTTTTATTATTATTTGATTTTTATGATATTAAGGGTACATATTATTTATTGGAAGTAAAAGAAGAATGAAACATAGAAAGTGTCGATAAATTTGATTACGTCTTCTTCAAACCATATCCATAGCATTATACCTAAGACTTAAAAATATTATATTCTAATTAAAATAGGGTCTATAGGATATGCAGAGGGATTTTAGGATAATATTTTTGTAGTTAATGTATTATATAGTTGGTGCTTTAAGTGTGGATAGGAGAGGAAATATGGAATCCTTTTATAAGAGAGAAATATGACAGACTTAGAATGTTTTAAAAGATTAAAATATAATAATGTAATACTAATGTCAAATAGCTCCAAAATGAATCATATATGATGAGGAGTTTTTATATGGTCAACATATGAACATAAACTTGTATATAAACATATTTTTAGGTCATTTTTACCCTTATCATTTTAGTTTTTCCTTTTTATCTTATTGTAACTCTTATCATGGTACATTAATTTTTTTACCAAATTTGCTATTGATAATTACCAAAAAATGAAAGTTAAATATTTAAAAAAATATTATTATTATAAATATAGATTCTTTTTTATTGAATTTAATTTATATATGGTATTTAATATAATTTTAAAACAAACAAACAAAACATGTGGGAAAAAGGGTTTCAATAAAAACACCTTTTTATGTATAAAATGAACTTAAAAAATAAAGTATAATATTAATTATAGTTAAATTAATTATATTGTAGTAAATAAATTCATACTAAATTTTCTCTAAAATATACAAAAAAATAATGGAACCTTATAAATAGTTGATTAAAAGGGAAAAACTGGAAACAGTTTTTAATTGAACAAAAAAATTCCTTAGATTTCTAAAATGTAAAACATATAATTATAAGTTCAAAATTATATTTTAATATTCATTATATTCCTTATTAAATATATATTTTATAAAAAAAATATTTTTATGAAACCTTTATGTTATTATTATATCATTTTATATTTATAAAAGTGAAATTTGTAAAATCTGTATTTTTTGTTATTCAGCTAAAAATCAGATTTTTATGAAAAATATTAAAAATTTCACCCTATTATATTTTGGAAAAAATTAATAAAAAAGTTAATTCATTTAAAAAAATTAAATTTATAAAAACTGTGAGATTAGGTTTTAATGTTATTCTTGAATAAATCCAATATCATTGTGTTATTTTTTCACTTGAATGAAAATATTACTATAATGGAATATCGTGTGTCCCACAACATATTTCAAACTGGATTCCCTAAGATTCCATGTTACACATTTTTATCATAGAAAAAATATACAATAAATGCACCTCAAAATTGTATATATAGAATAAATAATGAAATATAAACAATACTTCTCTGTCATGAGTGCTCTTCATTTCCAACACCATCTACCTATAGTATATCACCCTTAATACCCACCCATTTTTATTTTTTCTCCTCATAGAATGTCTGTTTTAGAAAGAATAAATGTCTATTTACTCAATAGGATTTTTTTATTTTTCCTCTAACTCATTTACTTAATTCACTCACTATATTTGGTCATAGCTTGATGAGAGCTCTATTTCTTTATCATTTTGTCACTACAACATTAATTTTAACAGAAATTTTTTAACAAACATAAAAAAACTACATAGGTAATTATATTATTTAGTTTTATCCTTCCCACTTCTAATATTATTTTATTTTATAGTATCAATAATCCATGGTTCTATTCTTCCTTGACTTTTGGAGATTTATTATAAGTGTGACTCAATTTGAGTGAATATCAGTCTTCAAAACCATCATAATAAATATAAATAATGAGACCCATGAAAGGGAAAAAGTTGAGTCTTCACATGGATGTTATATTTTATTTAAATTGACCAAAAATCTAATGTATCAAAATAAAACTCATTTAACACCATTTTAGTTGTCTTGGGTTTCTAAAACCAAATTTTCATCTTCTTTGATCCAATTACAATATAATGTGAGATCCTGATCGATACTTAGAGTGAGATTCTACTCTCAATAGATTCCGTTTTTAGGATCCCTATTTAACTCATTGATGATATAATCCAGCATGTATAACACCTTGTGTTGGAAAAAATTAACTAGATGCTTTTATTTATGTGATCTTGAGACATCTCTCTTGGAAATTGATTCTTAACTTTGGTCAAATATTTATCTTTAGAAAGGGAGATATTTGGTCATTAATCCAACTTCACTTGGCTTTTATAGCTTTAGATTCCTCGATATGAATAAATCACAACTGGTTTTCTTCATTTTCAAATCCAAGACCAGGGTTGAATTTATATTCAATAATAATCTTAAGTGAGTGGGTTTTTCAAATTAACATCATCTTCTAATGGATATTCTCAAAATAGAATATGAAATTATCTAACAGGATTCAAAAATTATATAATATGGGATTTGAAATTATTCTACAATGTCCTTGGAAATTTTATATGTACTATTTTTAAATGACTTATATAATCGATGAAATTTATTATGAGGATGGGTGGAAAATATCCTATGTGGATTAACCCAATCTCATATGTGGTTGGGAGTAAATTTTTTGAAATGTCGTATGGGTTGTCAAGTAAATGTTGTATGATAGATACTGAAAAAAATATTTTATTGGAATAACTCTAATGGGGGTTATTACAATAAAAAAATAAACCCATAAATTCCCAAATATGAAATTAAATGACTTCAAAATCAGAAAACAATTCTCATAAAATTAAATCAAGAATTTAAATTATTTAGATAAATGACTAAAAAATATTTCCATCAAATCATATTTACATAATAACATGTATCATTGAAAAATATTAAATCCAAACATGATATCCACAATGAACATTATTAGGAAATTTCAATCATCTTTTAAATATATATATTTATATTTCATTAAAACATCATGGATCATTAAAAATATTAATTCTAAAAAAATTGCACACACTTTAATTAAAAAAAATATTTCAATTATTATTCCATATATAGTAACTAAAATACCCTTCGTTAAAACATATAAAATTATAGTAAAGGAAATTTTATTTATTAATTTCCTGATACTAAAATTTTTATCCAAAAAATAAAAAAAAAATTATTTTTTTGTCAAAAAATGAATAAGAATCAAAATATTATCAATTAATACTGATTTTATCATAAAAAATAAAACAACTTCTGAAAATGGATCTGGAAAACATGTATCTGGTCAAATCCTCATCAAAGTCACACTTCTCCTTGTGAATTTGAAAAAAAAACATCCTTATATAGTAAACCACACTTTTCCAATTTTCCTGATGACACTAAAAAATTCATTAAATGAAACTTCTGAAGTCTTAGTAGACTCTTACATGCTTTCAGTGACTTCTTAAAAATTCGATTCAGGATTCTAAATAACTATCACATAATGTGGATCATCCATACAGAATTTCAATAATATTTACATAATTTCAAAATGACTCTTATGAATCACATATAGTATCCATTTTGTTTCCAATATGATGATTTTAAAATGAAACTTAACAGAACTCAGATTATGCTTATAGAAACTGTGAGTCTCTTCCCTTTTCCAAGTTTTTAAATATCTCATCATATGGATTAATAAAAACTTCCTAAAATAAATGGATTATCCATTTTTCATTTATAAATCATGATTTTATTAATATATCAAATGTGTCAAAAAAATCACCTCAATCACTCAAAATTATCCGAAAACAATTCATAAAACCTCAAAAAAATTAAATCACATTAATAATATGTATTTAGAAAAACATAACCATCAATTGGGTTCAAAAAATTCAATATTTTATATATAATAATTAGAAAATTTTTGAAACTATAGAACTATCAATGTAATCTCAAAAACATCATGTAAAAAATCAAAAAAATGATGAGAACGATAAAGTTCATCTATATATATAAGGGGGTTCTATACTATATATGAGGGTTTAAATGTCATGACTGTATCGACTATATAGACCTCTTTGATGTGTTGGAGTTAGATAAACTATAGGAAGAACCTCCTATTGTATTGGAACATAATTTTTTGTTGCACCTGTGTATGTGATTCATTGGTTGGAGGTGGCAATGTGATACTGATTTGAGATGATATTAAACCATATCTTTACCCCACTATGTAAGTGGAAGGGTGTGACATAGAATGTCCACCATGTCTATCAGAACATAGTCACAATTGATTAAAAAATAGGTAGTCATAAATAGTATGATCTAGGATCTATTGCAATAGGTGAATACTATAGATATCATGATACGATATATGAATTCCATGGGTTTTGGAACATATCATTCATAGGATGACCCATGTATTTTAGATATTCTTCCTTTATCAATGTAGTGGGTGAGGTTGTATGAGCATCTCTAATTTTTCTATTTCCTTTGTGTATTTCCTAAGCATTGGAATCTATTGGTGAAGGTTCCTAAATAGGTGCCTCATATCCATCACGTAGGTGATATATTAAGATATTGTCATATATATCATGGATCATTGATAAGATGTCACCATATATAGAATGATGCACTAAATAAAAAAAATATTGTACCTGCATCAGGATCGTCCATCCAAATAATATGGTGCACATGACTAGTAAGTAAAAAAATAATGGATAACCAATGAAAAGACTAAAATAATAGGATAATTTTATATTATTCCATTACAAAAACCAACATTTTCAACTATGATGCCTAATATAAAGAATATATTTCTATATATACCATGGTACATACTCAACCTACTATGATAAATGGAGTCATATCATATTAATTCCCTCTGTATAATTTATCAAACTTTTTTCCCATATGTTTATATACTCTACATGTAATAGCCACTAATTGAAATCATACCATTATATAGAAATTAAAAAATAATAATGGTATTTATATTAGTGTCGATTTAATATAGTAGATATATCCACATTGTCACATTACTCTATTAGGGTGGTGGACTCAACAATATGAAAGTTTATAAGAGTCACGACAACCCTATAACCCTCACAGGTATAAATGTAGTATCCTTATAGCTATCCAAATTTACCCTAATATGGAATCCATGAAATCAATCATAATGAATGACAATAGTTAAAAATATTTCATAATATTTTTTTTCAAAATGTATGATTTCAATAACATAATGTTCTTATTAGGTGTCTATATGTATATTCAAGATGTATATTGTATCACATGTGATAATATACTGAAATATTATGAATTAACTTCACTGATTTATGATTTTCTTGACTCAACCCATCATATATGGTTTGAAAAGGAAATATCATCAACTATTGTATGTAATAATCCTAATTGTAAAATCAAAATATAATTAAAGATGTATTAAAATACCAATGTTCATAAGGAATGTTGTGGACCACCTCCATGAGAATATCTAGATAAAAAATAGGGTCTATGAGTGGGATGATCTAACATTACAATATCTATATTGGAATGAAAAACAATCCAATATCACTATGGTTTGATCAAAATACCATGTAAAATGATATATACATGTACAAAACTAATATATAGCCATAAATCTATCTCGCATCCTATAAAAGTCCTCCTATATCCATAGTTACATAATTTGAATATACATTGCTGATTTTTCATCACACATTATCCCTCAAATAAGTAATAATGTGTATCCATATACACAACATATGATGGTCTTCTCCTCAATATGATTAGGAAACTTTGTGAATTGCATGCCAAGACATCACAAATATAGTATTATACCATCTATAGTTTTCTCAACTGCTTTGATATACAGACCTATTACATGGTATTCTAGTCATAGATTGTCTCAATAAGTCATTTATATATCTATATAACATTAAATATGAATACCCAAAATAAATTTCACATCTGTTAGGGTGATAGTCATATCCCCTCGAGAAGGTGCAATGTGTGAGTCTCACATCTCCTTCTCCATCTCCACGTAGGGGAAGATATTTTATAGTGATAGAAAAAATTTAAAATTAGACATAGTGACACCATAAAAACCATCTCAGTTTAGATTTGGTATGATTGATGGGGGAGGTTGAATATGATTATAATTTCATAACATATACACTATGATCCATCAAATTGATCACTACATTGGACATCACATGAAACTTATCTATATTTCTCAGTGGGTAAAATAATATCCCCCATATATATATACATAATAGTGACATAATATGAAACTAATTAAACAAATGTATTTACTATAGTATAGTTAATAGAATGTAGGAAATAAGAGTTAAGGTAATGTAGCATTAATAATTAATAAGTATATGGTTTATTATACAAGGTTTACAATATAATATTTTGTGGATTGATAATTACATACTTATTGTAAATATTATATAGGATATGGAAATACATTTGGTAATAAATAAAAAAATATTTCAACTAAAATACATGAAGACACCAATGTCCTCATATTGTAATACATCATTATCGATTATAATTGGAACTCAATTATAGAAGGTTAGCACATCACTTTATATTGTGATCATATAATAAATATATTCATTATATAAAAACTTTCTATGTTATTTAGGATAATTCATCTAATTATGAATGTGGATGGACATAAAGTACTAATTTCAAGTATCAATAAAGTTACCTTGATAGCTAATGTGAAATGTCAAACACCCTTATATGTATTTGTGGTGTAAAATAATAGTTGGTAATGATGTATATTTAGTACACTAGATCAACAAAATATTCCCAACATACATTCAATGATGCACACATTATAATTTTGTGTTCACATGGATACCAAAAAGTCTGAATGTTTTAACGATCATAGTGAATTTTCTCTAGTATTACCACCAACACTCGACCACTACTAGTATTAGGGTCTTAAGACTATTTAATATTATATTTATTAGCTTATCCATGAAAATTTATCACTCAAAAATAAGAAACACCTTTGATGTTATTATCATTACCCTGTTGAAACTATCATATATACTGCATCCCACGGTGAATCTCATCACTAGTCGGCCTCCATAAATCAATATTGTACATTAAACAATAAAAATAATTTCTAGAACTATGCTAGTTATTGTTAAATTATGTAACCCCTTTAGGAATCCATTAATGTACTCCATAATATTTGTGGTCATTTGATTGAGCCTCTTCCCCCCATCCTATACAGAATACCATTTATTTCTGAAAATCCATATCATGTTGTCATAAATTGACTCATTAACCTAACATATTCTATTGAATTTATCCTTAAACCTTCTTTGATTAAACTCATAGGCTATAACACAATGAAAAAAACTATAAAGAGGGTAATTTTATGATGAAACTGAACCTAAAAATATTCATAGTAATATTACATATCATGATTGGTGATCTCATTATATATTGGTTCAACATGAATATTATATTATATGTTTCTTTAAATGTGACTAATACAATTTCAATGATATATATATATGGGGATCTCTATGTTATGTGGTATACATTGGTTTCATCCTTGTTACCTAAATATATCATTTGATATCAAACACACACCCTAGATGTTCATGAAATTTGTGTTGATGCATGACGAGATTTGACACCAAGAGTTACAATGTTCCATCTAAAATTCTAGTAGTATGGGAGAACAATTAAAATATTTTTTTTCAAAATAATTTGTAAACAAATGTTTTTTCCATACAATATGAAATTATTCTATATAAACTATTTTTATAATACAAATGTGATAACAAAGAACCTAAATTATTGAAACCAACAATATAATCAAACATGAGACCTATCAACCTATTTATCTTGGGACACATGTTCATTAATTTTTTATGTGTAACAAAATATGGTTATTACCACTCAATGAACATAGAAATTGTGAAAACATCTAATAAGAGTCATCTTAGTCCCTAAAAACATTCATAATTTCCATCATATTCACTCTATAATCCAACCCATTCGAAATAGTACTACCAAACCCCTTTTTCATCCCTAGTAAAAGGGAAGTTGGCACATCCTTACACTTAATAATCATATCAAAAATAAAAGTTGACCTAGGTTCTATATATAATGGTGTTGGGTGCTATGTAAGGATGGATTGGTTGTAATTATATTGTGTTATAGTCTAATAAATCCTCTAAACTATAATATTATTGGCATATATCACCATCAAGGGAAATCTATAATTATCCCCATAAATTCCACACCATATGATGTATTCTACCCATTTTAAATCCACATCTAAATATCTTTAGTTCCACTATATATGATACAAAATAAATATAATTTTCCATGAATATTTATATAGAAATTACCTTTAAATATATAGTGTTCCTCTATAGAACAAGATCCATTACCAACAAATACTAGAACCAAAATTGAATCCTTGATTTTATTCTCTTCAAATTCTAGAAAACTTGACATATCTTCCAAACATGATGAAAATGAGGGTAAATGATTTATATTTCATTTTGGATAGATTATGATCATAAAATTTCTATATTTTTCTACTTTACATTATTTATCTTCCTGCACCACATTATTATCTTACCCTTAGGTTACGTCATCAGATATTTCATTGTCATCCAATTGCACATGCTTAATATTCAATGTCTCTGTTGTGTTATCTTTTTTACCAAATAGAGAAAAAATCATTATATTTGGATACACCTACTTTGAACACTATTGTATTATATATTATGGTATAGTAATAGATTGATATCGGACAGTGGAAATATCTATTTATAATTACGTTAAAAGATTATCGGATTCTTGGTAGAATACTTTTGATTTATACAATAACAGATCATCATTAATTAATGGATAATATATATTCTATATATTATCTTTTATTATATATGTGTGTAACTAAAAGAATGGATCTCTTGAGTAATTTTTAAGTTTAATCGCCCATATATTTTTACATGAACATCAACCAAGGTAACTCAATTTATTAGGATTTTTACTTTTGTTGGTTTTCAACTATAAAAATATCCTTATTCATTCTGATTAAATTATCAAAGAATTATACATATGAATACGTTGTAATATATATTAATTTATTAATTTTAGGTAGAAAAATTTCACAAGAAATGAATTTTTTATTGACCACAATATCTTATTTTATGTTTTCTCTAAATGGATGCATGATTATGAAGATATTAAATTACAATTACTAAAGAACTAAATTTTTGTTTATAATTAACATTAAATATTTATCATTATTGATAACTTAATCCTAGTTATACTTTAGTAATATTAAATCATTATTTATTACCTCTCGTTATTGTTAATTAATATTAATTTTTTAAAATTATTGTTAATTAGGTAACATGATTTTCACATTATTAATGAATAGTATTAATAATGTTAACTCAGTACTAATTACACATAATTATTACTAATTAATTAATAATTACATATTAGTCTTGTAAATTAATATCAACTTCTCCTAATAGTAAATATTAAGTAATATTAATAATTTATAATTATACTAACTTAATCCTAATTAAAATTCATTGATGTTAATTTATATTAATAGTTTATGTTAATTAGTATATAGTTATTACTAACTACAATTAATTATGATTATTTATTTATAATTACACTTATGGGTTTCTTATTAAAAATAATTAATTCCAATTAATATTAATAGTGTATATTAATTAATATCCATTAATTACCTATTTCTTTTATATATTATTAGATTATTCTGATTATGATTACATACTATTAAATTACACATAAATAATATTAATTAACATTAATAATCCCTTTTAATTGATATTAATTTATTAATATTTATTATCTTGAATAACTTCTAATTTTTATTATTAAAATGTAATTACACATCATTGTTGTCATAATGTTGGTGTCTAATGGAGTGGATAATGAGGATCGCATAACACAGTTGGTGATAAGAGATGCCGATGTTGGAAGCATGTGGAATACTTTCATGGGAAGTGGTGTCATGTATAATGATACATTCATGGAATAGATAACACACTAGTTGGAAAATTTGAATAGTGTCATGCCATGAGCTTCTATAGCATCCATGAAAATTTTATCCTCCATTTGACATTTATTACTAGAAATAAAGTTGGGTCTTCTAGATTTTCCAAATATTTGGGCATATGGGATAAAATATTTATGTGATTAAATCAAGTTCGACTTATAATTTGGGTATATCCTTAGTGGGGGTTGAAGTCCATTATATTCTAGAACATAAGGTGTGTGTGTTTTTTGTTAGGATTGTAACTCTTTTGCCTAATACTTAAATTACACATCATTATTATTAATTAAAATTAATATTTTATGCTAATTAAAAATATTTTAAACTAATTAATATCGATTATTTCTAACTACAAATACTTATTTCTTATTAAAAATCACTTTTCATTATTAATTAATTATTATTACCTATTCTATATTATTTCTAATTTATACATAATTATTCCTAATTAAAAACTAAAAATATAGTGATAAATAACATGTACATAATTAATTATTTAAATAAAAAATAAAAACAATGAATTTTTAAAAATATAAATTTGAACACTTCTGAATGAGGCTTTAATTACTCATTAAAAATTAATCGCATATCAGAAATCATCGCTAGAAATCCATCACCCACCCAAACCCAACGCCGAAATAAGGGGGTATTTGAGAGGGATGGGGAGTGTAACCTTCAGAGGGAAGAGGATTGAATGTGTATTATTTTATAGTGGGAGTGAAAGGAGTTAAATCGTCATATTCCTTTTATATTTATTAAATTGAAATTCATTTTGTGGATTAACACATTTCATCTTGAAATTCATGTATGGTGTTACCACCCTCAAAACATTTTCCATGTCATTAATCTAGGAAAAATTCATCGATGGAAACAAAATATTTTCATGAATAGATATGTATTCTCCCATAAATGTATCAGGTGACATATATTTTAGAAAAATAACATGAGACCATTTTGATATTTTTTTGAAAAAACATAGTAAAAAATCATTAAAAAAAATTCCCATTAATGAAGAAAAATATGATAAAATTTTAAAGAAAAGAAAATAGGAGGAAACTATTGAGAGGAAGTGAAAAGTTAAGGGATAATTTTTTATTCATCTACTTATATATTCTATTTTTATAAAACTTATTTTTGATAAGAAATATTTCCATTGTAGCTGTTTCCATCATATTTATTTCACGAGTTCTAGATATATTTTTTAGGAAAGGGTTTTCCCCGATATTTTTACTATACTATTGGGTGATACTAGTTCCCTGAGGGGTAGCCGAGGAAATAACCATTAGAAATATGGCTACACCAAGCCTCAATTGATACTCATTCCCTTACGTGTGATACCTGGGATAGACTCATAGTTATCATACCACAAGAAATACTTAGAATTTTGAAAGGATCGCCTTATACGGGCTCATGGAATTGGATATAATTGAATGGATATATCGTAGTGATACTATAGTGATGGGCTCTAACTCTACCTCTAAAATTCTCAATTTTAATATAAATGCTTGAGATGTTTTTATTGATACTACATAGAGTTTCCTTATAATTTTTGATACCTCTCTTGTGCCTTTAGTGTGCCTGGTGTTGACATATGTATTAGACCCCAAGCCAAAGCAAAATCTTGGGGGTATTCTCTTTTCTTTGGTTTATCATGTTACTTAGGTCTTGCTATATATATTCTTCTTTATTGGGTACCTCATTCAGACTTCCAACTTAGTCTGAAATAGGTTCCATGATATGGGTGTCTTCTTAGGAAACTAAACCAAGTTACAGTTATTTTTATTTATTTAAATTTCTTGCATTTATTATATATGACACACTGTTATTTGTCTAAAGCACGAAATGGAAAGGTTTAGACACCATGGGTGCTGACCTACTAGTATTATATATTAGACCCTACTTGGGAGTCGGTTGGTACCTGAGTATACTTTATGTTTACAGATATGGATACAGGGAAGCATGTGGCTCTCAATGCTTGATTGCTTTACTATTTTTGATAGAGCTTTGGGGGCATAGGACTGAGCCTATGCTCGAGATTTCATGTCACAGTTTTCAGTCTTTTTAGAAGTTTTTATTAGCATGTATCCTATTCTTGTACCTAGTACCCCTACATGTTTATTTATTAACTTTTGGAATCATATGTTGACATCATCACGGTATCTGTTATGACTATTCAGCTTCCGTAGTTATTATTTATTCAGTTGGGTCATTTATCTACTTATGTTGTTATCTATTTTTTTCTCTATGATTTCTCTACTTGTTACATATATTATTTACCAATATGTAATACCTTATACTATTAAGGGATAGTCTCCCCACAGACTTACCCAAGGCCCTCATTTCTAATCAGCATCCTCTGGAATTTGGGAGGATGCACTTGAGGTCTTATGGCCCATCATCTTGGGGCCCAGTTCAGTGGTACTCAAGGCAAGAAACTACACCAGTTTTGTGATAGTATTAATTCCCCTCAAATATATATCTTAGAAGAAATAATCAATATTTTCATAATTGTTTTTTTGAAATGTGAATCGGGTAATACCTTCTTGTATTGATATTATACAGGGTGAAAATGATTGTGATTTATATCTATCAACACCCACCCATTGCCTTGTTGTGAGGGGTGTCATGTACAATATCTAAGGAGATATTCTACATAAAAAATAACTTCCAATAGTTTATGTGAGAGTGGGGATTAATGTGGACCAAGAGTAGAGGACTGAGTTACCTATTCCACTTGATGATGCGTATATTCATACGGTCGGGCAAGATATTGGAACTTTCATAGCATGGTCGTTAGATCTTGTAAAAATATATTTTTATGAGGTATTTATTTCCAATTTATTTTTCATGAAAAACTTTTAAAAATTAATGAAAAAAGGTATGAAGCAATGAATTTTATTATAGATGGATAAAGGTAAAGGAGTGAAATGGAAGTTCGAATCAAAACAATCTAAAGGATTAACCAACCAATTGAAAATATCTTCACAAATTACCTTTACCCCACCCATTCAACTTCCACATTTACTATCATTAAATCTTCATGTGAATACAATATTAGCAAGTTGTGATATGATCATAATTGATTTTAAAGAAGAGATGTATGGAGAGGCCATTATAGAATATATTAGTCTTGAGAATGTAAATGAAATGATCATGCATGATTGGCTAGGAGTCTTAGTTGTAAATGTATACATGATGTGTGTTTTCATGATTTTTTATCCAATAGTTGATCTACTATGTTAATTATGACTGAATACTATTCATAATTTTTATATGTGTATATATCAATACTATTTTAAGGGAAAACCCTGTGAATAGAAATTTGGACTCATTATCTCTCACTTCACTTTTACACAACTATTTTCATTATAACTAAAGTAACATGAAGGAATAGTAGAAAAAATGGCCACAATGTTTGAAAGAAAACTTATAGAAAACAAACTCTTATTAATACCCACAATTCAAGGGTAAACCCTACAATTTAATCATATAAAATATATTTTCTTTCATTTTATTATGTATTCTTTTTTTAGGTAGCATTGGTTGCTCATTACAGTCAATTTGGAAACTCTAAATATTTATTTTTTGGATTCAATACCTGGATACGTAATAAACCAACCACATGTGATAGCGTTTATCAGTTTTTAATATACTACATTTAATGTTTCACAACAATTTATTTATTTTATATTATTCTATAATGAAAATTTTTTTATGATAGGGTGGTATTTAAATATCATCAAAATCATGGAATGAGGACAGTCCATGAGCATAATAATCCTATCAACTTCTACAAGTGGATAAGTATCAGGGTATATATAATTATATTTCACTATAAAAACATATATCAAAACAAATTTCTTATTATTATCAATGTTTTTATAGTTTCCAAAATAAAAAAATGGTAAATATTATGGTTATTATGTTTATAAATTTATGAAAGATATTATACACCACCAACAAACTAGCATCCCTAAAGAAGTATTTTCAAATATAATTACAATTTAATTTAAAATAATTACTAATCCTTTATTTATTTATATTTTTCTAGTACTACCATGAATTTTGATAGTCCTCATATTCACAAGAGGAAATACATTTGTTTAGAAATGAATGGTTAGCATACCTGGTTTCAGAATTTATATTGACGTCATCAAGAGGTGACTTCCTACTACTTATTTAGTTGATTTTTTCATCATTTTATCTACTTTTTTAGTTAATTTTCTTATCATTTTTGTATTATACTTTAGGAAAACGATCCATAATTAATTTTTGACATTTAGGAATCGACCACACCTCAATCTGACATATGATGTGTTTGGTATGACTCAAAGTGTGTGTTTCCAATTTAAAATTGACATTTTAGTTGAAAACACACATTACATACTCAAAACAGATCAAACACATTTTGATTGTTTTGATAATTTAGTAAAATGATCCATATTTCATTTATGACATGTGGGAATTAACCTTACATTAATCCAATACACAATTTTCCTGGTATGACACAATGTATTCACTATTATTTTAAAATTGACAATTTAGTTAAAAACATGTTTCACTTGCTAAAAACTGAGAAAATGCACTCAAGTTATCTTGATACATTAGGAAAATGATTCATAAGTCATGACGTGTAGGAATCAATCTCACATCAAACCAACACACGATGTGATTGGTATGACTCAAAGTGTGTGTTTTTAGTTTAAATTGACATTTTAGTAAAAAATACATGTGACATACTCAAAACTGAGAAAACACATTCGTATTATGTTGATACTTTAGAAAAATGATCCTTAAGTTGTTTTTAATGTAAAGGCCCCGACCCCAATTGTTAGAAGTTGGTGCCTTGCTTCAATAAATTGGTATAATTACAATGAAGTCGTACCCTAAAGGACTAAATAGTTTAGTAGCTTTGAAAAGCAAGATACATACATAAGTTCAACATTACAACTTGAAATGAAATACAATATGTAAATTCCATTATAAACATACATAACTCCTAGATTATCCCTACAAGTCATTAATAATATACTTCTTTTAATCCTGGAGAAAAATAAAACATAAGAAAGGGGTGACCTCAGATGCTCATTAAGGTTAAATAATATAGTGGAAGCATAAGTAATAAGTCATGGTGAATAAATAAAAGTACACATGCCATTAAAACATAATCTTGAGAATAATGTGATAGGAATAAAATTTGAATAAATAACATCATAACAATACTTAACCATGGATATTATACTAGTTTAATAATCACATGGACTATCAATTACTAGTGTTATAATGATGGAGTGCATAATACAGGACATCATAACCATACCGTCAGGGCCTTGTGCCAAAACCATACATAAACTGGTAAAAACCCAAACTGGTTTGTTTCATGAGACCTACTGATGCACCAAGGGGATATAGAGGGCCCCATGTGACACTTACTAAGTCCAATGTATTCCTCATATGAAAGGTTTGAAACATAATCAACATATACATTAATATTGAAACTAGAATATGAAATGTAAATAACTTCCCCAATCAATAACATAATCACTAACCATTTGGAGTAATATGGTGAATGCTATCAAGGTAGCACATACAATGTCAAAATAATCATAAAACATTCAATAAAATATGGTATATGATATAATAAAATATTAATCCCAATTAAACATAATAATTAACAAGTGTGTTTAAATAGATTAAAAACTCTTATAAAATCATCAAGGAATTCTTGAGAGAAATACTCTTTTTACTTTGCAAAGAATAGTTATTTTGGAAAAATGTTTTTATAAAACCATAAATTAACAAATATAGTTTTTCATGAAAAAATTAGTGATTTTATAAAAATAATAGTTTCTTAAAATATATTATGTATGATAATTGAAATTGGGTAAGAAATCAAAGCATTCCCTTTATTCGGGCTTTCATATCAGGGAGAATTTAGAAAGATCCTTATAAAACATGTAAATACCCATCAAAGAAAGAAGTGTTATGATTGGTAAACATATATATAAAATAAAAACATAATTTATGAGGAGCTCATAATAATAATTAATAATTTCATTTGGGTAAAGAGAGAGAAAGGTTAATCCCGAATAAAAAATGGAGGTTCGGGGAGAAACCCTTACCTTGTGTCTAAATGTATTTTTCACTTGCCCTTAATGTCCTGGATAATAAAATGAAATGAATGAATTAATTAATTAATAACCATTTATATATTTATTTTATTTATTATAATTTTATTAAGTTTATTTATGGACTTTTTTATGAGTTTATAAGATGAAATTTTATTACTCAGAGCGTTCGTTTCCTTGGTTTTCACAATTGGTATACTTGTATATGAGTAATGAAGTTTGTGTAAAATGGGTATAATTATCCAGAATTGTAATTAAATGTTATTAATGAACAAAAATAATTGTAATTGGTATTATTTATTATTATTATTTCATATATTATTATTAATCATTAGATAACATGTTAATGATAATCGTTTAGCTTCATTTTAGTAGTTTTTCGATCACAATGAACTAGTTTTGTTCTATTATTTAATATTATGTATATAAAATAGTTATATAACCTTAAATAAGATATAATACATATTTTATAATCTTTTTCAAGCATAAAAATGGTTTTATGACCATCCTTAAAGGATAAATTTAAGAATGAAAGTTTGTCATCCATGAAGGTTGTAAATTAGCACCTCACATACGATGATTTCATTTTTAAAATAAAAGAGTGAGATGAAGGAGTTTGATGAAGAATATTACATTAAAATGATATAATTATAGTATATATATGATACTGGAGTTATCATGATCATTTGTATAGAGGAGGTGAGGATAAAAATAATAAAAGAAAATAAATTGAAATGAAATTAAATGAAATAGGAAGAGGATTTACCTCTTGAATTATTCTCCTTGAGAACCACCTTAAGGGTAGGGGTTTTGATATTTTTGAAAGACCAAGATCTCCTAGATTTGCGTAGATACTATGGAAGAGTATTTGGGTATAACTTTAACAAGATTAAAGGCCTATAAGAGTGAAGAGAAGAAGGGGGTGAGGGTGGTTTTTATAGTGGGGGAGAGAGGTGATTTCTCATTATTCTAATCATTATTTTATTATTTTGCCCAAGACAACCAATACTATTGATTATTGTGACTAAATACAGTAATAATTTCATGTGAGTTTGAACCAAGTTTTCTTACATTATCCATGACTCAAGGAATAGTGTATTTAGCTTCTAATGTATTTATACCGTAAATTACCGTATTTTACTATTTACCAAAAATTCAAGTATTTTAGAAAAATCCCAAAAATTTACCATAGATATTTTTTCAATGTGTAGAATTAAAAAATAGACTCCATTTTATCAAAATAATTTTCTAAATATATGAAATTTAATTTTAAAATAAAATTATTAGTTACTTGAAAAATGTATATTTTAAATTTAAAACTGATTTTATAACACTTTCAAAAATTAACTAAGATCTCATAAAATTATCCTAAAATAATAAGACAACAAAATATTGATTTATTAATCCATTTTATGAAAATTATTTTCCTTTTAAATAATTTTATTAATTATAAAATTTCAATTAAATATTTATGACTTATAAAAATACCAACACTTAAATATTAATTTTTTAAAATATTTTCTAACTTTTACTATGATATAATTATATCATAATTTCACTTATGAGATGACTAAATTTTATTTATACTTTCATGGTTTAGGTTACTATTCATTAGGCCAATTTACTATTCATATAGGTCATATTACTATTCTTAAGGGAAAGTTATTATCTCATCGGTATAGGCTCCTTAACGTTTAGAAATACCTCTTATTTCTTTTATTGTTCATTTATGAAGATTTTATTGTGTTCTATATGTGGTTTTATATAATTCATACTATATAAAATAAATATAAGAAGGGAAATTTTATTGATAGAATTTTGGGTCCTTATATTCTCCCCTCCTATAAAAAATTCATCCTCAAAATTTCCAAAAATGTCACCTCACAAAAAGATTTGGGTAGCTCTTCATCATAACCTCCTCAAGATCCCACATCACCTCTTCAATTTTATGATTTTTTCAAAGTAACTTTACCAGCTGAGTCATTTGATTTCTCAACACCTATTCTTTAGTGTCTATAATCTAGATAGGTACTTTGAAGTAAGATAATCCAGGTTTCAATTCGATACCTTCAAAAGTGAGTATATGTGTTGGGTCTGGCATGTACTTTCTCAACAATGAGACATGGAACACATTGTGTACTTTTGAAAGGTTAGGTGTCATTTCCAAATGATAATCCATAACTATAACTCTCTCTATAATTTCAAAAGGTCTAATGTACCTAGGGCTCAGTTTCCCTTTCTTTCCAAATCTTATAACACCCTTCCATGAAGATAATTTCAAAAAAATGTGATCTCCTACTTGAAATTCCAAATCCTTCCTTCGATTGTCAACATAGATCTTTTGCCTACTTTGAGCTTCTTTGATATGGTTTTGAATAGTCTTTACCTTTGTTGTCGTTTCCTCCACAAGCTCTAGGACTACAAGCTTTCTTTCACCAACTTCATCCCAAAATATCAATGTGTGATATATCTTTCCATAAAATGCTTCATATAGTGACATTCACTACTGGAATTTTACACTTTACAAATAGTTCAAAAATCATTGGTAAAGGCCTGGAAACCATTGGTATATAGTATACCAATGGTTCCCTCAACCGTGGCCAAGTAAGGCGTGACAATAGGCCTATACCAACGGTTCTGTGAAAACCGTTGGTATAGGTTTCAAAATAGAAGGTATACCAACGGTTTGCTACAAATCGTTGGTATATGTGTGTCAAATATAACATATACCAACGGTTTTTATAACCATTGGTATATGTGTGTTACACTTATACCAACGGTTATAAACCGTTGGTATAGAGGGCATATTCCAATCCATAAGGCTATACCAACAGTTTTGTTATAACCGTTGGTATAAACTTATACCAACGGTTATAAAAAACCATTGGTATAGTTATATAATAGTATTTATACCAACGGTTCTGTAACCGTTAGTATAGAATTTCTCATCTCCACAGCAGCAGGCCCCTCTCCCCTCTCTAGACCTGCAACAACACAGCAACCCCTCTCCAGACCTGCAACAACACCAATAAAAAATCCCCATCCAAATATTCAAAATTTAGAATTCATTCCAGAATTTAGAAATTTAGAAATCCAAATGCAATAACACCCATAAGAGAAAATGCCTACATGTTATAGGAAATGAAATAACACCCATAAGAGTATTCCAAAATCAAACCACAACACCAACACACATAATAGTATTCAAAATTTAGAATTCATTCCTCACTCAAACCACAACACCAATACACACAAGAGAAAAAACCTACATGTTATAGGAAGCACATGGGATGTTTAGTCATGGTCTTGGGTTGAGTATCTTAAAACCAACAAAAAAACTTGGGTAGAGTGGCAAGAATCGTGATACCCATAATATAGACAATGGCAGTGCTCATGTTCTTAGACCTAGGATGAGTTATAGGAAGCACATGGGATGTTTATATTCCTTTAATGATTATGTATCCATGTATAAATGGTTCCTGATGTGTTAGTGGGAAACATTGTCCAATCTCGACATATGAGATGGGTTACCAGAATAGCCTACATTTTTTTTATATATTTTTCAATTAGAATAAGGGGGTATGTGGCTAATTGTAATTTTCTCTCCTGGGTGTGATGTGAGATGAATCCCCATCTTGGGTAGTGGGTATGAATATTAAATTAAGTATTTGGTATTGGGTTCCCAAAGGGACTTTGGTTTGGTCCTAGAACCCACTGTTTGAGGATGGTATTTAGGTGATCCATGGGGATATGGTGTCACCATATGTATTCCTCACCATTGGGGTATTTTTATGAGACTTTGAAACTTATTTTTCAAGAATCTATGTGCAGCCTTGTTGACCAATTTATTATATGGTATGCTTGAGTGTTCATAGGTTTCATATAAAATCACTATATGATATTTATTTGTTTTATGTTATTGTATAGAATGTAAGACCTGTGATTGAGAATTAGAATATGAGTGTTGGTGCACGTTCATGATGGGATGTCGAGACTCATTCCTAATATAATTCATGTTTTTCTATATATACTATGACCCATTGTGTTTCAATCTATGCCTTGTGAATATTTTCTTCTAATAATGTATGACCAATAGACTATATTTTATTTTTTATCCCTTAATTTCAAGAATCTATGTGTAGCCTTGTGAAGATTTTCCGTATGTCAGTTGTTGTTTTCACTTAAAATGTCGTTCCAAACAAAAGTGAGACACTTTGAGTGATACCAGTCACACTGTGCCTCAGATTGAGGTGAGGTTGACTCATACCCGTCAAAAATGATACATGGATCATTGGGTGGGGGTGTTGTCTAGGGTGGGGGACTGTCCAGGGGGGTTGTCAGGTGGGGGGGGGGGGCTGTCCGGGGTAGGGGGGATGTCCGGAGAGCGTTTTTGGCCAACGCGGTCACACGACACCTCCAATTCACATGTCTTCTGGCTGACCATTTCACAATTCACCCACACTTTGTTGTCATCCGATTTCATGGCATTCCGAGGTTGTTCGGCCGGTTTTGACCACCACACGCACGCTTTTCAAGCCCGCCAAACACCTAAAAAACACATATTCAATCGTTCCGTGCAAACCACGCGTACGAATGACATGAAGTCTCCTCTTACACCTCAAGAATAATAATTAGGGTGTTTTTGTGTGATTTCAAGTCATTATGATGTCGTCCGGCATGCATTTGACCGTAAAACCCATGTTTTGGCCATTTACGACACGCAAAGTGCATTTTCAGCCAGCGTGGTCACACGACCACCTCCGATTGACATTCTGTCTGGCCGACCATTTCACAATTCACCCACCCTTTGTTGTTGTTTGATTTCATGGCATTATGAGGTCATTCGGCCAGTTTCGACCACCCCACGCTCTCTTTTCAAGCGCGCCAAACACCTAAAAAACACATATTCAGCTGTTTCGCGCAAACCGTGCATCTGAATGATGTGTAGTCTCCTCATACACCTCAAGAAAAATAATTAGGGTGTTTTCATGTGATTTCAAGTCATTCTGATGTTTTTCGGCATGCATTTGACCGTTAAACACGTGTTTTGGCCATTTACGACATGCGGAGTGCGTTTTCAGCCAGCGCGGTCACACGACACCTCTGATTGACGTGCCTTCTGGCCGACCATTTCACAATTCACCCACCCTTTGTTTTCATCCGATTTAATGGCATTCTGAGATCGTTCGGCCAGTTTTGGCCACCCCACGCACGCTTTTCAAGCGCGTCAAACACCTAAAAAACACATATTCAGTCGTGCCGTGCAAATCGCGGGTATGAATGACGTGTCGTCTCCTCGTACACATCATGAATAATAATTAGGGTGTTTGGTGTGATTTCAAGTCATTCTGATGTTGTTCGGAATGCATTTGACCGTTAAATGCATGTTTTGGCCATTTACGACACGCGAAGTGCGTTTTTGGACAGCGCGGTCACACGACACCTACGATTGATGTGCTGTCTCACTGACCATTTCACAATTCACCCACCCTTTGTTGTCGTCCGATTTCATGGCATTCTGAGGTCGTTCGGACGGTTTTGATCACCCCACGCACGCTTTTCAAGCGCGCCAAACACCTAAAAACACATATTCAGTCGTGCCGTGCAAACTGCGAGTCTGAATGATGTGTCGTCTTCTTGTACACCTCATGAATAATAATTAGGGTGTTTTCATGTTATTTAAATTCATTCTTATGTCGTTCGGCATGCATTTGACCGTAAAACCCATGTTTTGGCCATTTACGACACGTGGGGTGTGTTTTTGGCCAGCGCGGTCACACGACACCTCCGATTGATGTTCTGTCTAGCTGACCATTTTACAATTCACCCACCCTTTATTGTCATCCGATTTCATGGAATTTCGAGGTCGTTCGGCCGGTTTCGACCACCCCATGCATGCTTTTCAAGCACGCCAAACACCTAAAAAACACATATTCAGCTATTCCGCACAAATAGCACATTCTAATGACGTGTCGTCTCCTCGTACACCTCAAAAATAATAATTAGGGTGTTTTCATGTGATTTAAAGTCATTCTGTTGTCGTTTGGAATGCATTTGACTGTAAAACCCATGTTTTGGCCATTTACGACACGCGGAGTGCGTTCGGCCAGTGTGGTCACATGACACCTCTGATTGATGTGATATCTCACCGAACATTTCAAAATTCACCCACCCTTTGTTATTGTCCAATTTCATGGCATTTTGAGGTCGTTCGGCCAGTTTCGACCACCCCACGCACGCTTTTCAAGCACGTCAAACACCTAAAAAACACATATTCAGTCGTGTCGTGAAAACCGCGGGTCCGAATGATGTGTTGTATCCTCGTACACCTCACGAATAATAATTAGGGTGTTTTTGTGTGATTTCAAGTGATTCCGATGTCGTTCGGCATGCATTTGACTGTTAAACGCATGTTTTGGCCATTTACGACACGCAGAGTGCGTTTTCGGCTAGCATGGTCACATGACACCTCCGATTGACGTGTCGTCTGGCCAACTATTTCATAATTCACCCACCCTTTGTTGTATTCCAATTTCATGGAATTCTGAGGTCATTCAGCTAGTTTCAACCACCCCACGCACGCTTTTCAAGCGTGCCAAACACCTAAAAAACACATATTCAGTCGTACCACGAAAACCGCGTGTCCAAATGACGTGACGTCTCCTTTTAAACCTCAAAAATAATAATTAGGGTGTTTTTGTGTGATTTCAAGTCATTCTGATGTCGTTCGTCATGTATTTGATCGTTAAATCCATGTTTTGGCCATTTACGACATGCGAAGTGCGTTTTCGGCCAGCGCGGTCACACGACACCTCCGATTGACGTGTCATCTGGCTGAACATTTCACAACTCACCCACCCTTTATTTTCGTCCAATTTCATGGAATTCATAGATCATTCAGCTAGTTTTGACCACCCCACACACACTTTTCAAGCGCGCCAAACACCTTAAAATCACATTTTCAGTTGTGCCGTGCAAACTATGAGTCTGAATGACATGTCGTCTCCTCGTACACCTGACGAATAATAATTAGGGTGTTGTTATGTGATTTCAAGTCATTATGATTTCATTCTATATGCATTTGACCTTTAAATGCATGTTTTGGCCATTTACAACAGGCGGAGTGAGTTTTCAGCCAGCGCGGTCACATGACACCTCCGATTGATGTTTCGTCTAGCTTACCATTTCACAATTCACCCACCCTTTGTTGTATTCTGATTTCATGGCATTCTAAGGTCATTCGACCAGTTTCGACCACCCCATGCACGCTTTTCAAGCGCGTCAAACACCTAAAAAACACATATTCAGCTGTGTCATGCAAACCGCGCATCCAAATGATGTTTTGTCTCCTCGTACACCTCACAAATAATAATTAGGGTGTTTTCATGTGATTTCAAGTCATTCTGATGTCGTTCGGCATGCATTTGACTGTAAAACCCATGTTTTGGCCATTACGACACGCAAAGTGCGTTTTCAACCAGTGCGGTCACACGACACCTCCGATTGACGTGCCGTATAGCTGACCATTTCATAATTCACCCACCCTTTGTTATCGTTCGATTTCATGGCATTCTGAGGTCATTTGTCCAGTTTCGACCACCCCACACTCGCTTTTCAAGCGCGTCAAACACCTAAAAAACACATATTCAGTCGTTTCGTGCAAACCACGCATCCGAATGACGTGTTGTCTCCTTTTACACCTCACTAATAATAATTAGAGTGTTTTTGTGTGATTTCAAGTCAATATGATGTCGTTTGGCATGCATTTGACCGTTAAACGCATGTTTTGGCCATTTACGATACGCGGAGTGCATTTTCGGCCAGCGCGGTCACACGACACCTCCTATTGATGTGCTGTCTAGCCGACCATTTCACAATTCACCCACCCTTTGTTTTCGTCCGATTTTATAGCATTCTGAGATCGTTCGGCCGATTTTGACCACCCCATGCACGCTTTTCAAGCACGCTAAACACCTAAAAAACACATATTCAGCCGTGTCGCGCAAACCGCGGGTCCGAATGATGTTTCGTCTCCTCGTACACATCACGAATAATAATTAGGGTGTTTTTGTGTGATTTCAAGTCATTCTGATATTGTTAGACATGCATTTGACCGTTAAACGCATGTTTTGGCCATTTACGACACGCGGAGTGCGTTTTCAGCCAGCGCGGTCACACGACACCTCTGAATAATGTGTCGTCTGGCTGACCATTTCACAATTCACACACCCTTTGTTTTCTTCCAATTTCATGGCATTATGAGGTCATTTGGCCGGTTTTGACCACCCAACGCATGCTTTTCAAGCGCGCCAAACACCTAAAAAACACATATTCAGTCGTGTCATGCAAACCATGTGTCCGAATGATGTTTTGTCTCCTTGTACACCTCAAGAATAATAATTAGGGTGTTTTCATGTGATTTCAAGTCATTCTGATGTCGTTCGGCATGCATTTGACCATAAAACCCATGTTTTGGCCATTTACGACGCGCGGAGTGCGTTTTCGACTAGCACGGTCACACGACACCTATGATTGACATTTCGTCTATCCAACCATTTCACAATTCACCCTCCCTTTGTTATTATTCAATTTCATGGCATTCTGAGGTCATTCGGCTAGTTTCGACCACCCCACGCTCGCTTTTCAAGCGCACAAAACACCTAAAAACACATATTCAGTCGTGTCGTGAAAACCGCGCGTATGAATGATGTGTTGTCTCCTATTACACATCACGAATAATAATTATAGTGTTTTCGTGTGATTTCAAGTCATTCCAATGTCATTTGGAATGCATTTGATAGTTAAACGGATGTTTTGGCCATTTATGACATGCGGAGTGCGTTTTCAGCCAGCACAGTCACATGACACCTCCTATTGACGTGTCGTCTAGCCGATCATTTCAAAATTCATCCACACTTTGTTGTCGTCTGATTTCATGGCATTCTGAGGTCGTTCGGCCAGTTTCGAACACCTCACGCACGCTTTTCAAGCACGCCAAACACCTAAAAACACATATTTAGTCGTGTCGTGCAAACCGTGTGTCCTAATAATGTGTTGTCTCCTCATACACCTCATGAATAATAATTAGGGTGTTTTCATGTGATTTCAAGTCATTCCGATGTAGTTTGGCATGGATTTGACTGTAAAACCCATGTTTTGGCCATTTACGACACGCGGAGTGCGTTTTCGGCCATCGCGGTCACACGACACCTCTGATTGACGTATCGTCTGGACAACCATTTCACAATTCACCCACCCTTTGTTTTTACTGATTTCATGGCATTCTGAGGTCCTTCAGCTGGTTTCGACCACCCCACGCACGTTTTTTAAGCGCGCCAAACACCTAAAAACACATTTTTAGCTGTGTCGTGCAAACCGCGAGTCTAAATGATGTTTCGTCTCCTTTTACACCTAACGAATAATAATTAGGGTGTTTTAGTGTGATTTAAAGTCATTCCAATGTCGTTTGGCATGCATTTGACCATTAAATGCATGTTTTGGCCATTTACGACACGCGGAGTGTGTTTTCAGCCAGCGTGGTCACACGACACCTCCGATTGACATTCCATCTAGTCGAACATTTCACAATTCACCCACCCTTTTTTCCGTTTGATTTCATGGAATTCCGAGGTCATTTGGCCGGTTTCGACCACCCCACACACGCTTTTCAAGCGCGCCAAAAACCTAAAAAACACATTTTCAGTTGTGTCGCGCAAACCGCGAGTCCAAATGATGTGTCGTCTCCTCTTACACCTCACGAATAATAATTAGGGTGTTTTTGTCTGATTTAAAGTCATTATGATGTCGTTTGGAATGAATTTGACCGTTAAACGCATGTTATGGCCATTTACGACATGCGGAGTGCGTTTTCGGCCAGCGCGGTCACACAACTCCTCTGATTGACATGTCGTCTAGCCGACTATTTCACAATTCACCCACCCTTTGTTTTATTCATATTTCATGGAATTCTGAGGTCGTTCAGCCAGTTTCAACCACCCCACGCATGCTTTTCAAGCATTCCAAACACCTAAAAAAACATATTCAGTCGTTCCGCGAAAACCGCGTGTCCAAATAACGTTTCATCTCCTCTTTCACCACAAAAATAATAATTAGATCATTTTACTAAAGTATATACACAATCCGAATGCGTTTGGTTGGTTTTCCGTATGTCGATTATTGTTTTCACTTAAAATGTTGTCCATTTCAAAGAAAAGTGAGACACTTTGAGTGGTGTCGGCCACACCGCACCTCAGATTGAGGTAGGGTTGACTCGTACACATAAAAAAATGACCCATGGATCATTTTCCTAAATTTTAAATAGAATCTGAATGTGTTTGGTCAGTTTTAAGTATGCCAATTGTTGTTTTCACTTAAAATCTTGTCCATTTCAAATAAAAGTGAGACAATTTGAATGGTTTCGGCCACACTGGCCCTCGGATTGAGGTGGGGTTAACTTTTACACATCACATATGACCCATGGATCGTTTCCCTAAAGTTTAAACAGAATCCAAATGCCTTTGGTCGGTTTTCCGTATGTCAGTTGTTGTATTCACTTAAAATGATGTCCTTTTGAAACAAAAGAGAGACTTTGAGTGGTGTTGGCCACACCGCACCTCGGATTGAGGCAATGTTGACTCATACATGTCAAAAATGACCCATGTATCATTTTTTTGAAGTATCAACACAATCCGAATGCGTTTGGTCAGTTTTTTGTGTGCCAATTGTTGTTTTCACTTAAAATGTTGTCCATTTCAAATAAAAGTGAGACACTTTGAGCGGTGCCGGCAACACCGCACCTCGGATTGAGGTGTGGTTGACTCTTAGACATCAAAAATGACCCATGGATTGTTTTCCTAAAGTATTAACACAATCTGAATGCGTTTGGTCGGTTTTTCGTATGCCAGTTGTTTTTACTTAAAAAAGTATTCATTTTAAACAAAAGAAAGACACTTTGAGTGGTATCGGCCACACCGTGCCTCGGATTGAGGCGGGTGGGGGGGTTGTATGAGGTCCAGGGAGGAGGGTGGGGGGATTTCTAGGGTCCAGGAAGGAGGGTGGGTAATGTATCTAAAACTCTATCTAGGTATCATACATCGAATTCCGACAGGACTGTGAACCGTCGTGGGGTGTCATCCTGGAGCAAGGCCAAATCACGGCATTACCACGGCGTGACCATGACGTGACTGCGGCGTGACCACGGCGTGACTGCAGTGTGACCACAGCATGTTGGCCCAGTCCAGTGACATCCACGGGGCAGCATCTTCCGGCCAGGATTCCAAATAAATCCTATGTAGTTGTCCTTCACATTATAGAAACTAATCTTATGTTAAAAAAATAGACTCTTGATTCAGGATTATGGTATGATAAATATATATATTTTATATTCGTTGTTTTTAAAAGTGGTACTAGGTGGTTGAAAATGCTAATTGAGAGTCAAATTATCACACACTAAACTATCACTGTGAGTTTTCGCAAACATCACACCTCTGTTGGAGGGGTTTTATTATAAAAACATGGCTTTATTTATCAAATGAAACAATTATATTAAAGAAAAATTATTCAAGATATTCAATTAAATATAATTAATCAAAATTAAGAAATAATCTAAATTCAATTTAAATCATTCTTAGATTAAAGAGGCTTCCATATTTGGTCAAAAATAAAGAGTTATACTGAATTCAAAAATATCCATACCAGAGTAAAAAACAAGGTTCAAAAATAAAGAGTTATAGAGAATTCAAAAATGTAATGGATCAATCTGCCCCTGATCACCATCACCATCACCACTGTCATCATCAGCCTCATCCTCACCACCATCTCTATCCTTGTCATCGTCCTTGTCATCATCCTCATCCTCTCCCTCGGCCCCATCCTCTCCCTTGGCCCCATCCTCACCCTTGGCCCTATTTGCCCTCGTCCTCATCCTCATCCTCTCCCTCATCCTCTTCAGCATCCTCATCATCACCAGGAATATCATCATCTTGACCGCCACTAGAACTACCACCTAGTGCATTGGATAATGCACCCATTGATGACATATATGTCTGACAAGCCGCGCTGTCCTCTGGTGGAAGTGATGAAGATAAAGCTTTGATCAGTTTCATAAATTCTTTCTCCCTCGTTTAAACATGTTCTTCCAACTCTATGACCCTTTTATCAGACTGTCTTGCATACTCCTTGACCTATTCCAACTTGTTGGTACTATAATGGATACCTGGAGAGGACCAATACCTTTTCGGGACTATATTCTTACCAGGTCGGCAGCGTACTCGACTAGAGTGCTCATCTCCCAAAACCTGATATAAATGATCGTGTGGCCCTAAATTGTCAGGATACTGAGAATAAAGGGCCTATAAAGAAGCCTGTTAAAAATATTAATAGATTATTAAATTTCAAAATAGATATTAAACTTTGAAATAACCAAATTAAAACTTACAATCTTTTCTTATGTCGGTTCATTAACCGCAGTTCCATATTTTTTCCTTCTACTCGAGAAAAACAATTTTTCTCGAGGGATACGTCCTTCAATATTCAATTTGTGCTTCTATAATGACATTTAAACAATATAAAGTTCAAGTATAATCATATATTCAATATTCAATAAATCACATAATTTAAGTAGGAAATAATAAAAAGGGCAAGTCCTAAAGAAAAATTATAAACAACTATATCGTAACAACTGCCTCTCATGATCTAACATAGTTGTGCACCCCAAAGTGTGGAGGTATTGCTTTGAATCAATGTTTTTTTTTTCATAATATTCCTAAATAATGTTTAATAATAAATAAGATAATATTAATGCAAAATATGAAAACTGTCATTCAAATACCACAAATGGGATTAATACCTTAAATTTGGCAGTCGCCCAATGGGTAATCATTTGGAGATATTGCTCTATTGGGAATTCATCCATGATATTTAATGTCTCCAAATCCATGCTCACTCTATCACACCATCCAATATACATCTCATGCTTATAAGCTCTCCAAAGCTCTCCTAGCTCCTTTAAACATGCTGGTCGTACACCTTCGCCATCAGGGAAGTTAAACCGAAGATGACACCCAATAGATTAATTCATATAAATACAAAACAAATACATTAAATCCAATAGATTTTTTACCCATATTTATGCCCATGCATTATCCTTGACTTCGTGTGGCAGATGTCTCCAAGAGAGAGGACTGACCGGAATGATGTCGGAGTATTTTCCTAGTGTTTCCAAAAAACCCCGACATTCCTACCCAGATTTATCAATCATATGTCCATCATCATTGTATTCAACCATCAATTATATCTAGAGGTTCCATACCACACACAAGAAAGTACGCCCCATCCCCTGCCTCCTATCAGTAGATGAATCTGTTATTAATGAAAAAAAATATTAGTACAAGTTATAATAAAAATAAATTTTGGTATAAATTTTTTTTAGAGTTATATAAATATACCTGTAGTATTCGGATCAATGGGCATCACTGGATGTGTAGAAACTAAAGGAATATCTTGTACAGGTGGAGTGTCCCTCGGTGTATACTCCTCAGCCACATACGGTGTCATAGCAGGAGTCGAAGAAGGTGGAATATAATAGCTCAGAGATAATGAACCAGAAGAAAAAGATGATGGCACTGACGTCTGGCCAACTGGTAGTGTAAAAATTGGAGGCCTAAATATCCCATGTGTCCCTAAAGACACACCAGGATCAAAATGGGGTGTAGAAGATACGTCTATGGTAGGGGAATATTCCAATCAGGTACAACCAGTGGATCTTCTAACTCTCGCACCACGAGCCCTCGTACCACCAGCCTCAGTACCGAGACCACCAGATGATCGTCTAACTCTGACACCACCCCCCTCCTACCACCAACCTCTATACTGGGAGCAATATCAGGCTCCTCATCAGATATCTCTCTTCTAGGGGGTGGATCCTAAAAAAAAGTTTAACATAAAAGTAAACACATGATATTATAAGTTATTGAAATATATATATTTGAAATAAAATACTCACAATAGGGATGAGTGGAAGAATTCCCATCTCTGTCATGCGACGATTATTTTTTGTCATCTTTTTCTGTCGCCTCTCTTCAATGGGTGTCATTTCCTACAATGAAAAAAAATATGGAAGTAATTAGAAACAAATAACTAATGTGTAACCCAAAAAACAAAATATAGAAAAACCATTCTGATAAAAAAACATAAAGAAACAGAAGATTTGTTAGGGACCACATACTATTTTTCAAAGTTCAATAAGATACTTCATATGTTGTATTGTGCAAAGGATAAGTGAATAGTGTGTCATTTTATATATATATATTTTTATAGAAACATGATATATACTTGTTATGTAATACACATAGTGTACAAAAAATTAAGATGAATAAGATCTTCATGTTTGACATGATCTTAATGAAAGGAGTGATTTTCATTAAATACTGTGAATAAATATTAAAAACAATTTCTTATGAGTTCATATACATGAAGCTGTAATATTTGAATAATTGAGATTAAAAAAACTATGAATCTTTAACATTAGAACACAAGAAAGAGACATCATGCCCTTATAAATTTATATGTGTAATGAAAACATTAATTGGATAATGTGCACACCGATGTATTGATTTGAGTACACAATTTTTGGAGTAGTGAATCATAAAATTTTCCAAAATCCCTATAAATAGGGAATAACGATATCCTTGAAAATAGAAGGATATCCTTGAGAAGAGGTGGAAGGATATCCTTAAGAAGGGGTGGAAGAAGTCTAACCTGACAGCTGATCGGATGGAAGAGGTGCACTAGTGCTAGGGCTTCTCAAGGGATTCTGGGAGTCGAGCAGCACTTCTGGAGTTGCGCAATCTACTTCTGCAAAGCTTCTGGAATCGGGGGGGTCACCTACCTTAGTCGAAATTGGGGGGTTTTTTGCCAACGGTTATTAAAAACTATTGGTAAAACAATTCTTTCCCAACAGTTTGATGTAATCGTTGGGAAAACTCATCTAAAGTCCATCTTTACCAACGGTTCTTATGAACCTTTGGTAAAGAACAATGCTTTCCCAATGGTTTGATGAAACCATTGAGAAAGCACATCTAGATTCCATATTTACCAACGTTTCATGCAAACCGTTGGTAAAGAACACCTATACCAATGGTTCAAAGAACCGTTGGTATACAAGTGTTGGAAAAACAATGATTTCCAGTAGTGACACTACAAAAAAATGTCCATTTTATAAGGGGTTATAACCCCTTCTAAAGACATTAGCGGCAGTTATGAGAAAGCCCTGCTAATGTGCCTGCCTACTGTTAGTAGAGGCAGTTTTGAGGGAGCGCTGGTAAATAAATGATGAATTTAGCAGCGGTTACATTAGAGGGGGTTTAAACCCCCTATAATGTTTGTGGAAAGTTACCACAAATAGTTGTCATTGGAGGCGGTTTTAACCCAAACCGCCGCTAATAGAGGCATTAGGGGTGGGGTTCAAACCGCCCCTAATTGTTGATTGCAGCATTAGAGGCGGTTTAACGCAACCGCCCCTAATGCATTTTTTTTAACCTGCGTTGTGCATGGCACCCATCCTGTCCCCGGTGTCTCTCTAGTGCCTCCCAGTGTGTCCCCCCTGTCTGGGGTCTCCCTTCTGGTGTCCCGGTGTCTCCCCCCACTATCTGGGTCTCCCCATCTGGTGTCTCGGTGTCTCCCCCCACTATCCCTGGTGTCCCGGTGTCTGTCTGGTGTCCCCCTGGTATCCCGGTCCTGGTGTCTCCCCCTGGTGTCCCGGTGTCTGTCTGGTGTCTCCCTAGTGTCTCCCATTGTCCCCCTACCCTCCATGTATGCCCCCCCCCATGTCTATCCCCGCTATCTGGGTCTCCCCGTCTGGTGTCTCCCCCTGTCCCGGTGTCTGTCTGGTGTCCCCCTGTGTCTGTCCCCCGGTCTAGCCCTGCCTGTGTTCTATTTTGTGTGTGTCCCGGTCCACCCGCCCCCAGTCTACTTGCAAATTCGTAGGTCTTCCAAGATGTTGGTTTGGGCGGGATTCGAACCACCAACCTCCACGACATACCTCTTGCGATCAAACCAATACAGAAAGTTTCCCTTTATTTACATAGTACATATATTAATCTATTTATATATATTAATAAGTTTATTAAAATATGCATATATATTAACAAACATATATATATTAACAAATTTACACATAATTTATATATTATTATATTTATATATATTAATAAGTTAATTAAAATAAACATTATTAAAACAATATATTTAAATACATATAGTAAGTTTATTAAAATAAGAATATATATTAATAAACATATATATATTAACAAATTTACACATAATTTATATATTATTGTATTTATATATATTAATAAGTTTATTAAGATAAACATTATTTGCATAATATATTTAAATAAATAACATGTATCTATATTTATATAAATAAATATATATATATATATATATTTTGCACACCTCTATAAATTATATATTTACATATATTTAAATAAAATTATGTATGCGTGTATTTATAAATACATTTATATCAAACACACACAAACGCAAATGTGTATTTATTTATTTATTTGTAATTGTTTATATTTATTTGAATGAACGTATATATATATATATGTATATTACCCAAATATATTATGCAAATATATATATACATATTATATTTATACGTACACAATTAAAATATATATATATATTACATATTTATATGAATATAATATATTATACATTTTATAAATACATTAATATATGCATACAATATATACTATATATATTATGAATTTTTTTAAGAAAATAGTAGGAGTTCACAACCCCTCTGATCTTAAATTAGAGGGGGTTGTGAACCCCCTCTATTTTCTTTAAAAAAATCTGTATAACACACACACACACACAACACCTCTAAAATCCAACTAAATATGTGTGTGTGTATCACCTCTAACTGAATATATAGAGTTCATGCAACTAAATATATAACGCTACTAATTATTAAAGTAGTGACAATTTTAACATAACTGTCTCTAAAATCCAACTACATATTAAAAAAATGCTAAAAAAATATAGGGAGTTGTGAAACCCCTCTAAATTCGATGATTATAAGGGGTTGTGCAGAACCCCCTCTAATGTTACAGAAAATGAATTTAGAGGGGGTTGTGCAGAACCCCCTCTAAATAACCCCCTCTAATGTATTGTTTTTTTTGTAGTGTTATTTGAATACTATAATGGAAATTATTTTTATAAAAAAAACTATTCCAAAGGTAAATACTGATCTCACATACCTTGAAAGTCAAGTGAGAATGATCTCAATACATCTTCTAAAGTTTGGATTGTCCTTTTTGACTTCTCATTAGTTTGAGGGTGATAAGTAGTTCTTCAATGAAGCTTAGTATCCAATGATTTCTGGAGACTTTTCCATAATTTCAATGTAAATCATGGATTATGATCAGACACAACTGAGAGAGGTGCTTCATGAAGTCTTACAACTTCATTAATATAGATCTTTGTAAGATTCTCCAAGGGAAAATTTTCCCTTATAATAAGGAAATGTGCAGATTTGGTAAATCGATCAACAATTACCTATATTGCATTATTCTTTCTTGGAGTTTTGGATAATCCAGTGACAAAATACATAGTGATGTCATCCCATTTCCATGTATGAATGGGAAGAGGTTGTAAGACTCCTCTAGGATGTTGTATTTCAGCCTTCACATGTTGATAGACTAAACATCTTGATACATAATCAGCAATTTCTTTCTTCATGTTATCCCACCAGAAATGTTTCTTCAAATATCTATACATCTTAGTGATACCAGGGTGTATAGAGAAATTTTTGCAATGTGCATCATCAAATAACTCCCTTTTTAGCTCGATTATAGAGGGAACACAAATACTCTTACCAAATTTCAGAATTCCATCCTCACACACAAAGTCATCCAACTTCCCATCATTCACACCTTTAATTTTCTTTTGAATATTCTCATCATCAAACTAAAAAATTTAATCATTTCTAATAAATATGGTTGGACAACCAATTGAAAAATTAATGATGTTTCACCTTCCTTGATAATTTCCATATCCATATTTTCTAGATCCATGTACACAGGATCCCTTTCAATCCTCATTTTGTTTAGATTTCCATGATCCTTCCTGATTAATGCATTGGCTACCTTATTTTCCTTTCCTGGGTGATAGTGTATTGAACAATCATAATCCTTGAGTAGTTCTATTCATCTCCTTCCTCATGTTGAGTTCTTTTTGTGATAAGATATATTTCAAGCTCTTGTGATCTATATATATCTCACATCTTTTACCATAGAGATAATGTCGCCATATATTTAGAGAAAATATTACAACTTTTAACTCAATATCATGAGTTGGATGGTTATGTTCATGAATTTTTAACTAACTTGATGCATAGGAAATAACTCTATCATTCTACATAAGGAAACATCCAAGTCCTTTCTTTGATGCATCATTATAAATCACAAATCCACCATTTCCCGATGGTAGAGTCAAGATTGGAGCATTCACTAACATTTTATTCAATTTTTCAAAAAATTATTCACATTCTTTTGTCCATATGAACGTAACCCATTTACATGTAAGTTTGGTTAACAGGTTAGCTAATTGGGTGAAGTTATGAATGAAATGCTGATAACAACCTACTAAACCAATAAAACTATGTATCTCAGTTATATTCATTGGTGTAGGCCATTCCTGAACTACCTTTTTCTTCACCAGATCAACTAAGATTCTATCCTTATAGACAATATAGCCAAGAAAATAAACTATTTGAAGCTATAATTCACACTTGCTAAACTTCCCATATAACTCATTTCTTCTAAGAGTTTTTAGAATAATGTATATGTGATTATCATGATCTTTGTAGATTTTGGAGTATATTAAGATATCATCAATAAATACCACAAAAAAGTCATCAATATATTCCTTGAAAAATCTATTCATTAGATACATGAAAATAGGGGGTGTATTAGTGAGTTCAAAATGAATTATTGTAAACTCGTAATGCCCATACATGGTTCAAAATGTTTTCTTTAGAATATCTTCTTTCCTCACACACAACTGATGATATCCAAATCAAAGTTCAATCTTTAAAAAATATTGGGCTCCATGAATTTGATTAAATAAATCATTAATTTGAGGAAGTGGATACTTCTTATTTATTATAATATCATTTATCTCCTTGTAGTCACTGCACAACCTCATAGATCCATCTTTCTTCTTAACGAAAAGAATATGAGATCCCTATGGAGAAACACTAGGGTGAATAAACCCCTTACTACTCAAATCATCTAATTGTTTCTTCAGCTCCACTAATTACACTATAGCCATTCTATAAGGAGTCTTTGATATAGGACCTGTATTAGGAATTAAATCAATAGAAAACTCAATTTCCCGCTCCAGAGGATTTCCAGGTAAATCCTCTAGAAATACATCAATGAATTCTTGAATAATAGGTACATCCTTAATTTGAACATTTCTTTCCTCACCCATATATATTTCATCCTCTTCCTCCCCAATAATTGAATTCAATAGAGCTATTGGGGTGGATATAGATAAGAATCAAATGGTTAGGTTTCTACTCTAAAGATAAGGGACTTCACATCATTCTCAAAAATTGTAACTTCCTTCTTCTTAAAATAGATCTTCGCATCATAATTTGAAATACAATTCATACTGAGAATTATATAAAATTAAATCATGGGTGTGATGAGAAGGTCGGTAACTAAATCATGTTTATGTGTCATAATGGGGATTGATCGACACATCTTTGTTGCAACGATACTTCCCTTATGAGTTTTGACTGAAAACTCCTTTATTAAATCAAATTGGAAATGTCTAATTTTCTTGGAATATAAGGAAGATATGAAAGAATGTAATGATACAGAATCAAATAAAGAATTGGCTAAGTTTGAGGAAATGAGTACCTGCCAGCACATCGTTAGGAACTTCAACCTCAGTAGTTGTGACCACATAAGTTTGGTCTTGCTCCCTTGGCCTTCTTTAGGGAAAGTTTCCTTGATGCTTAGGAAATTTCTGCGCATAATGTCCCATTTATTTAAAATTATAACATTGAACATTGGAATATTATTTCTTTCCCTTGCAATCATGATATTAGTGGCATTTTTCTACACACTTATAACAAACACTCATTTCCTTCAAGCAAGTACTGGGGTGTTTCTTCCCACAATTACTACAGGGTGAAAAGTTAACTCTTCCCTTATTCCCTATTTCCTTATTTTCTTTTCCATAGTTTTAAACATTCATCTTCTTCTATTGCTTTCCTTTAAATTCATAAGACTTATAAAATTATTTTTCTATCTTGATAGTACATGATAATATATCTTCATATGCTGAGAAATTCTGAGAGACCAGTGCCCTTCAGAGGAATGGTTTTAAACCATCAAAGAATCGATCAATCTTGCTCCTTGAATTACGTATGTATTCCACAACATTCCTTGATAACCTTATAAAATTTTATTTATAGTTCACAACATTTTTATCCTCTTTATGTCATAAAATCAAGAATTTCATCTCCATATCTTCTCGTTGTTCATGAGGAAAATATTTTTCTAGGAAAATTTCCTTAAAATCCCTTCATTCCATATTTTCAACCTCTTCATCCTCCTTTGTGTTTTGAATCAACAACCACCATTGATCAGCATCTCCCGATAGATGATACACTACCATAACAACCTTCTCCCTTTTGTTACATCCCAAGGCGATAAATATCTTCTCTAAAGAACTTATCCACTACTCTGCTAGGAATGGGTTTGTAGTCCCATTAAATTATGGAGGTTGTTGTCACATAAAGTGGTCTAACATTGATCCTCAACATTGTAGATCGGGATGCTCCATAGAGGTAAGGTTATTGTTCACATAAAGCAGTTTAACATTCCTAGTATAGTTATAAGTTTCTCAGCACTAGTCCCAGCTCCAAAACCAACATCATTATCTTGAATAAGAGGTAAATCCCTACATGGGATACATGTGTTCATGCAGTTTCCATTCCTTCCACTAGGCTCCATTTCTAAATAATGGAATACACTAAATTAGGTTATGAACCATAATGTATAATGTCAAACTAGTAAAATACTTAACATAAATTGAAATCATATGCATATCTAATATCATAAGCATAAGCATGGTTTATTTGGGGACATATTTACAATTTAATCCTTCATAATGGTTTGTAAAGAAAATATGAATTATCCTAAGCATATCCCTTGGAAGTGTCAAACCAGGTGAGTAGTAATACCTACTATCATGTACCATGTTACCTTGAGTTAGGATCAAAACACCTTGTTAGAGGTGTTACTCCTAGGTACATCTATGTCTGAACCATATCCACTTATAGTATCCAGATAAGGATGCATTGCTATGAAGATCCACATAATCTATACCTTACCAAAATTCTAGGATGTTCTTGTATGATTATCCTCAAATTCAATCTTAGGGTTTTGTTCACTAATCTATGTTTTCTAAATCTAGTTTCTAAATATTCTACTAAACTTCCTCTGATACCAATTGTAAGGACCCTGACCCCAGCTTCCTAGAGTCGATGCCTTACTTAAATAAATTGATATGATTACAAAGAAGGTGTATCCAGAAGGACCAAATAGTTTAGTATCTTTGGAAAACAAGATACACACATAAGTTCAACATTATAACTATAAAGGAAATACAATATGTAAATTTCATTATAAACATCCATAATTCCTTGATTATCCCTGCAAGTCATTCATAATATACTTCTTCACATCTTGGGGAAAAATAAAACATAAGAAATGGGTGATATCAAATGCTCGGTAAGGATAAATAATATAGCAGAAGCATATGTAATAAGACATGGTGAATAAATAAAAGTACACATGTCATTAAAACATAATCTTGAGTATAATATGGAAAGAATAAAATCTGAATAAATAATTTCATAACAATACTTAACCATTAATATTCTACTATTAGAATAATCACATGGACTATCAATTACTAGTTTCATAATGATTGAATACATAATTTGGGACATCATAACCATACCATCAAGGCCTTGTGCCAAGACCATACATAAATGGGTAAAAACTCTAACTAGTTTGTCTCATGAGACCTACCGATGCATTGAGGGTCTATAACGGGCCCCACCTGACACTTGATAAGTCCAATGAATTCCTAATATGAAAGTGGTAAAACATAATAAACATATATATTCATATTGAAACTATCATATTAAATGTAAATAACTTTCCCAATCAATAAACATAATCACTAACCATTCATAGTAATATGGTGAATGGTGTCAAGGTAGCACATCCATAGTCAAACTAATCGTAAATCATTCAATAAAACATGGTAGATGATATCATAAAATATTAATCCCAATTAAATATAATAATCAATAAGGGTGTTTAAATAAATGAAAATACTCTTATAAAATCATCGAGTAATTCTTGAGAGAAATACTCTTTTTACTTTGAAAAGAAGAGTTCTTTTGGAAAAATATTTGTATAAAACCAAAAATTAACTAAGATAGTTTTTCATGACAAAAGTAGTAATTTTATAAAAATAATAGTTTCTTAAAATAAATTATGTATGATACTTGAAATTGGGTAAGAAATTGAGACATTCCCTTTATCTGGGCTTGCGTATCGGGAATAATTAAGAAAGATCCTTATAAAACATGTAACTCCCCATCAAAGAAAGAAGTATTATGATTGGTACACATATATAGAACATAAAAACAGAATTTAGGAGGAGTACATAATAACAATTAATAATATCACTGGGTTAAATAGAGAAAGTGTAATCTTGAATGAAAAATGGAGGTTTGGGGAGAAACTCTTACCTTATGTCTGAATGTATTATGCACTTTCCCTTAATGTCCTGGATAATCAAATTAAATCCATTAATTAAATAATTTATAACATTTTATATATGTATTTGATTTATTATAATTTTATTAAGTTCATTTATGGACTTTTTTATGAGTTTATAAGATACAATTTTATTGCTTGAGAGCGTCCATTTCCTTGGTTTTCACGATTGGTATACTTGTATATGAGTAATGAAGTTCATGTAAAATGGATATAATTATCTGGAATTGGAATTACATGCTATTAGTGAACAACCAAAAGCATAATTGGTATTATTTATTATTTTTTTTCCATATATGAATATGAATCATTAGATAACATGTTGACGATAATCGTTTAGCTTCATTTTAGCGGTTTTTCGAGCACAATTAACTAGTTTTGTTCTATTATTTAATATTATGTATATAAAATGGTTCTAGAACCTTAAATAAGATATAATACATATTTTAAAATCCTGTTAAACCATAAAAATGGTTTCATGGCCAGCCTTGAAGAAGAAATTGAAGAATGAAATTTCATCATCCATGAAAGTTGTAAATTGGCACCTCACGGATGATGATTTCATTTTTAAAATAAAATAGAGAGAGGAAGTAGTTTGATGAAGAATATTCCATTAACATGATATAATTATATTATATAGATGATAATGGAGTTATCATGATCATTTGAACAGAGGAGGTGAGGATAGAATAATAAATGGAAATAAATTGAAATTAAATTAAATAAAATAGGAAAGGATTTACCTCTTGAATTATCCTCCTTGAGAACCTCCTTAAGGGTAAGGGTTTTGGAATTTTGGAAATACCAAGAGCTCATAGAAGTGGGGAGAGACTAGGGAAGATAATTTGGGTAAAACTTTGACAAGCTTCAATATTTAGATAGGTGAAGAGAAGAGAGGATGGGGTGGTTTTTATAATGGAGGAGAGAGGTGATTTCTCATTATTCTATTCATTATTTTATTATTTTTCTCAAGATAGCCAATAGTATTGATTTTAGTGACTAAATATAGTAATAAGTTCACGTGAGTTCAAACCAGGGTTGCTTATATCATCTATGCCTCAAGGAATAGTGTATTTAACTTATAATGTATTTATACAATAAATTATTGTATTTTACTATTCACCAAAAAATCAAGTATTTTAGAAAAATACTAAAAATTAACCATAACCATTTTCAATGTTTAGAATTCAAAAATGGACTCCATTTTATCAAAATAATTTTCTAAATATGTGAAATTTAATTTTTAAATAAAATCATTATTTGCTTGAAAAATACAAATTTTAAATTTAAAACTGGTTTTATAACACTTTAAAAAATTAACTAATGTCTCAAAAAATTATCCTAAAATAATAAGACAAAAAAATATTGATTTATGAATCCATTTTATGAAAATTAATTTTCTTTTAAATAGTTTTATTAATTATAAAATTATAATTAGATATTTACGACTTATAAAAATACCAACACTTAAATATTAATTTTTTAAAATATTTACTTACTTTTACTATGATATAATTATATCATACTTTCACTTATGAGATACCTAAATTTTATTTATAATTTCACGGGTAAGGTTACTATTCATTAGGCTGATTTATTATTCATAAGGGTCATATTACTATTTCTAGGGGTAAGTTACTATTTCACCGGTATAGGTTCCTTAACGTCTAGAAATACCACTTATTTATTTTATTTTTTATTTATAAATATTGTATTATGTTCTATATGTGGTTTTATATGATTTATACTATATAAAATAAACATAATAAGAGAAATTTCATTGATAGAATTTTGGGTCGTTACATTTGACATGTAGAAATCAACTACAGATCAATCTGATGCACGATTTGACCTGTATGAATCCAAGTGCATGTTTTTAGTTTAAAATGAAATTTCAGTAAAAATAAAAAGTGAAATAATCAAAATGGATTAAAAAAATAGGATTTTTTATAATTTATAAAAACGATCCGTAAGTCATTTTTGATATTTATAAATCAGCCTCATCTCAATCTGATGCACGGTGTGACCAGTATAACTCCAAGTGTGTCTTTTTTTAATTGAAATTTTAGTAAAAAATACAAGTTACATGCTCAAAACCAAAAAAAATCATTTTTATTATTTCTATAGTTTAGATAAATGATCCATAAGTCATTTTTTACATGTAAGAATCAGTTTCACCCCAATCTGATACACGATGTTCCCGGTATGAATCAAAGTTTTCATTATCAGTTTAAAATTATTATTTTAGTTTAAAATGTGTGTCACTCACTGAAAACTAAGAAAACACACTCTGATTATTTTTATAATTTAGTAAAATGATTCACAAGTCATTTTTGATATGTGGGAATCTATCTCACACCAAAATGACACACAATGTGACCGATATGACTCAAAGTGTGTGTTTTTAGTTTAAAATGACATTTTAGTAAAAAAATAAGTGACATGCTCAAAACTAAGAAAACGCATTAGGATTTTTTTTATAATTTATTAAAATTATCCATAAGTAATTTGTTATGTTTAGTAGTTATTTTTACCTTAATCCTATGCACGGTGTGACTGATATGACTCCAAGTATGTTTTTTCAGTTTAAAATGACATTTTAGTAAAAACCACAAGTGACATACTCAAAAATAAGAAAATGCATTCATTTTGTTTTTATACTTTATAAAAATGGTCTATAAGTTATTTTTTATGTGTAGGAACTAGTCTCACCTCAATCTGATGCACGGTGTAATCGGTATGACTCAAAGTATCTTTTATCAGTTTATAATTAACATTTTAGTTCAAAACATGTGTCACTCACTATAAAATAATAAAATGTGCTCAGATTGTATTGATATTTTAAGAAAATTATTCATAAGTAATTTTTGACGTTTAAAAATTAGTCTCATATGAAACTGACACGTATAAGAAAATGCATTCATTTTGTTTTTATACTTTATAAAAATGGTCTATAAGTTATTTTTTATGTGTAGGAACTAGTCTCACCTCAATCTAATGCACGGTGTAATCGGTATGACTCAAAGTATCTTTTATCAGTTTATAATTAACATTTTAGTTCAAAACATGTGTCACTCACTATAAAATAAGAAAATGTGCTCAGATTGTATTGATATTTTAAGAAAATTATTCATAAGTAATTTTTGATGTTTAAAAATTAGTCTCATATGAAACTGACACACGATGTGGCCAGTATGACTCAAAGTGCGTGTTTTTAGTTTAAAATGACATTTTAGTAAAAAAAAAGTGACATAGTCAAAATCAATAAAACACGTTTATATTATTTTGATACTTTATTATAATGATCCATAAGTCATTTGTGACATGTAGGAATTAGTCTAACCCCAATCTGACACACGGTGTGACTGGTATGACTCTAAGTGTCACTACAGGAAATTTAAGCTATAGCCACGGTTTTAGAAGTCTGTGGCTATAGCTCGGTTATACCCACGGTTCAATTTTCATCCGTGGCTACACATTTGCGTTTCACTTTTTTTTTTCTGATTCCTGTCGGGCTCCTCCTTCCCCGATATGAAACCCTCATCACGACACCCTTCTCCCATGACGACCTCTCCTCCTCCCGACGACCTCTCTCACCACACCCTCCTCTCTTCCCTCACGGCTGTCATCTCTTGCACTCGTCATTGTCCTCTCTCGTTGTCCTCGCCATCTTTGGTTCCTCCATCCCTCATCGCGGTTCCTTCATTCATAGTGCGGATTCTCCAATCGTAGCTCGGCTTCTCCATTCAGGGTTTCTCCATCCCTCGCGCAGTACTCCCCTCCTTCATACCCTTATTTGGGTGTTCCTCATCCATTTGGTGCATCAACTGAAGGGTTCCTCCCCTCCTCCACACCCTTATTTGGGCCTTTCTCTTCTCTACAATGCATTGGCCCTGCTAATTTACTTAATTCTGTTATGTGGCTGTTGTTTACAGTTTTTTTAACCTGTTTTATGGATCCCAGGAGGATGAATATTGTTTGCATTTGCAGGTGGAGTTTTTATTTTGTGGCTCCTAGTTTGTAGTATTAATTCTATTTGTGTTTCGGTGCGTTTTCTATTTTGTGGCTCTTGTTTTGTGGGTTCTTTGAATATTGTTTGCAGTTTTTATTATGTTTAGGAAGTTTTCAGTTTGCAGGAGGAGTTCAAGGAGGGGTTTGTGTTTATTTCCAACTGTTTTGTGGCTCTTGTATGTTGACTGGTATTATGTCGACTGTTATTCACTGGTATTTCATGGTTTATATTTCATTATAATTCTCATAATTAATCTAGTATTATGGTATTCATGGTTTAATATTTTTACTATTCTGTCATCTATTTACTATTCTAGAATTATTATGTTTCTATTTACTATTATGTAATTATTAATCTGTTTCTAAGTGTTTTGTGTAATAGACTTTGTATTTCTGAAATTTACAGAATTCAGAAGTTGGATATTTTAGTCATAAATTCCAAAAGTTAGGATTTTCACTATGTAAAGAACCTTACTTATCCAATTTTTACCTTTTTATATCAACCATATTCATAGAATACCCTTGTATATGATTATGATCATGCTATAAAGGGTATGTTTATATTTTTCCTTTTTATTATATATTGTTAAGAATGTTTTCTGTCCATTTATGTACATGTAAATTACATGGGATATGATTTTGAGTTATAAATGAGTATACCCCTTTAATTATTCCATGGGATGGGATGAGGCCTCCACTTTGTATAATCCTTCCCCATTCCATGGGATGGGCTTAGGACTTGACTCCAGAAGTGCACCTGGGTGGGATGGCCTATAAGATTTCCCTACACCTAACCTAGACAAGATGTCTTACAATATTTATATATCTCTATATTAACATCGATAACGATCCCCATTAAAGAATATAAACTTAGGTAAGTTCTAATATGCATTTTCCTAGTATATAGAGTTACTTGATATAACTTTTATTTGTCTTTCAACTACCTATTTACAATTATTTTAATATTATTTTGGTTATTTTCCTAAAAATGTTTTTTATTTAAACATGCTAATTAGTATACATGTTCACACTTACACTTGGTTATTCACTTGTGATTTGAGGTATGTCATTAGTTCCCTATTGAGTATATAAATTCTTATACCCTACATTAACACCTTACTGGGCATGAAACTTTATGCCTTATACTTCAAGTTCCTTTTTAACAATGGATGTTTTGGGAATTGACTAGTCTTGGGTTGATTGAAAGATATACCCTCTTAGAGATTGGATATTTGGAGGAGCATTCTTTTAAGTACCAACACAAATACAAAAATAGGATTTCATATTGGAATTTAGATGATAGTTATTTTATAATCGATATAAAAAAAATTAATGACATTTATTTAGATAATCAATGTTAAATGCATTTTACCAATGGGTTTTAATGCTTCTTATCTACTCATTGCTCTTTCAAGAATGCCTAAGCTAAATTGTTCTATATCTACCATGTGAAGGTTCAAATTCATTTATTCTACACTAGTAATAATTCTCAACAACTTTGATTGGTTTAATTATTCTATATTCATTATAATGAATTTACTTTGTGGTGTAAAGTTTTATCGAGTTGTAATCACTCAACTCACACATGGTTGTGCCTCCATCAAAAGGTAGTGTATTTGTTACGCTAACCTAGGAAAAAATTAGTTCATAGGTTCTACTTTATCCCTAAAAAAATTTAGGTGTTTGGGTTGTGCCTTCAAGTGTGAAAAAGGTAAGTTGGTTTGTTTTGGTTGTTGTGTATGATAAAAGAATATTATAAAGATTTTTCAATATCCTTCACCATTATGCGGTGTTATACTCCATGATTAAAAGTTAACAATGGAATGACGTGTGAAAAAGGTAAGTTGGTTTGTTTTGGTTGTTGTGTATGATAAAAGAATATTATAAAGATTTTTCAATATCCTTCACCATGATGCGGTGTTATACTCCATGATTAAAAGTTAACAATGGAATGACGTCGCATCCTTACACTATGGTATATGATATGGTTTATATTTTCAAAATGTCTCTAAATTTCAATAAATCTTTGTAGAATTAATACAAAACATCACAACTCATTGTGAATCTATCCAAACACTTTTGGTAATTGATTATTATTATCTCTTAGATTTCATATAGACTCTTTTTACTATATTCCACTACTAGAAAAATTACCTATAGTTGTGGTTTACTTGGGTTCTTTATTGGGTATATTATTTGGTGTTGACGATTTACTTGGGTTCTTTATTGGGTGTTCTTCATGATGTTTCATGGTAAATAAATCATGGATAATGATTATGATGCATGAAATTAGCCTCCTCTATGTTTTTCATGTTTATTAAGTTGTGGCTATGGATTTTACCTGGTGAAAAATATTTTAAGTGTGTTTTGAAAAGTTAAATACACTAAATACTTGGGTTATCTTCCAAATGGTTTTATTTAAACAAATTATAAATTTTAAGAATGTTTTGGCCTTCTGGCCTATATTTTTAAAATGGTTTAATGACTTGGTCGATTTTCTAAAGATATTTAAATTAGTTTTCCAAATTGAAATTTTTTATTTTCAAATAATGAGTCCCATTTAGTGCCTTAGGGGGTTTCTTGAAAAAGTAGGCACCTCTATACATACTATCCATTTAGGGGGAATTCACATGGATGGTGTTAGGAGGTGTGCTTAGAATAAATGATGGATATTATTATTTAGATGTAATATATACATTATTTACTCACCTCCAACATTTCTTATAGTCACAGGATCCTAGGTGTCGTAGTGAGAGTTGAGTGATTTAGTGGCAATGTAGTGGTTGGATCGGTTAAGTGAGGATTTTAATTGACTGTCCAACTTATCGGTCATCTCTGCTAGGGGAGTATCTGTGACGATGGTGAAAATTTGGTTCTAGTCCCACCTCTGTACAACCTGGTGTTCGGTTTCAATGTGGGGATTCTGATTTTTATTGTTCACTACCACTGGTATATAATCTAGTAGTGCAAGCACAATAGACATATTTTTATTAAATAATGACTCAAGAGTAGAAAAATATTCCATTTCTGCTTCCTGTCCAACTTTAGGATTAGGATAATAGGACCCACATCAATTGATGGGGTTCCCATTAATGATTCATAGGGACCAAAATTGGTAGGGATACTGGAGGAATAAGATAAGAATGTCAAATATTCACCATATACTATAAGGAGGTGGTTAGAGGTTGAAGTTCCCCTGAGAGGTTTAGATTATTTGGATGTGATTCGTTCTCCCATTGAAATCAATAAAGAGGGTGCATCATACATAGGAGTAGTGGAGGCCAACAGCTTGAATACCTACCAGACTAACCTTTCCAGTACTTCTTTAGGGTAGTAATCCACCAAAATCTATGCATACTCCCATGAAAAGTTAATTAAGGCTCCCATGTGAGGGAAAAATATTTTCATTCTAGAATCCTCACATAACATCAATAATCATAATTGATGAAGAATGACCGAGTGAGATTATATTTTGATCTGGGTAATTGGTAAAAATGCAACTTGCTATAATCATCTGAACCTCCTTTCAAATATTTAAGGAGTGTAGGGTTCACAAATGGTTACCCTATCCACCTGAGTGGTTAATATCTTATCTCGCAGCATAATGATATAGGATCTTTCTTTTAAAGAACCCCTTCCGTCATCTACCACTACTCAATGGGGTGTGGGGTAAGGCATAAAAGAAAACTAAGAAAAATCACTAAACAACTCAACCATACTAGAAATTCCCAAGGATTTTAGTATAATGACAACAATGTAGAGTAGGGTAGGATGAAAGTTAGAGTGGGGGACTATTGCGGTATACCATTACTCATAACATTGATAGCACTTCACCACCCATCCATACAATAATTGAAATGGACCACTGAGGTGATGTGGGGATCTTCATTCCTGTATTTGACCCAACAGTTCATAGATACGAGCAAGGGTGGGAACAACCAAGTTGATGAGATATCCCTTTTCTAAGGTGACCACCATCATTAAAGTATAGATTCAGACACTAGTTATTATTATCATCTTCTTACCATTGTAATTCTCATCCAATTCTTTAATATTAATGCTTGGTATATGATATGGTTTATATTTTCAAAATGTCTCTAAATTTCAATAAATCTTTGTAGATTTAATACAAAACATCACAACTCATTTTGAATTAACCCAAACACTTTTGGGAATTGATTATTATTATCTCTTAGATTTCATATAAACTCTATTTACTATAATAAATCCTCATTCTTGGAACTTATGTATAACTATTCGTGAATTTTTATAATTTAAAACATTTATGAATTCCCTAAACCATAATTTTAATATATTTGTTATGATTTTTTTATTAACTTGTTATTGATGATTATTTAATATATTATGAAAAAATACATATAATGTTAAGTCATTTTCTATATTATTTATTTAATGTATGTTTATCTGCCTCAGAATGGATAGATACTGGATGTACAACATTTATCAGATCACTGATGAATTTCAGAAGGAGTTACAATATTTTTTGGACTTTGCATTCACTAATGATTCAGATGGCGGATTGATTCAATGCTCGTGTTTTGATTGTGTTGGAAGACCTTGGTTAACTCATGAGGAAGTGAGTTACCATATCACTAAAAGTGGTTTCCAAAAAAATTATCATGTATGGTATCACAATGGATAAAAATATCAAGTGTTGAATGACATCGATTCAGTGGAAAATATTGGTATGAAAAATCTGATTTCTGATCGGTTTACTTTTGTTTCTGAAGCTAGATCCTCATGTAGACCAGTGCAAGAGGAAATGAATACTGGAACACAGTTCTCATATATTAATCAGGATGATGATGTTGAGAGTGTTAGAAAGTTGATGGAAGATGCGAATACCCCAGTATATCAAGCATGTGGAAAAATGAGCAAACTTGAGTTTTTAATGCGATTATATCATTGTAAAACAATGTATGGATTTAGTAATACTACGGTCGACTATCTCTTTACATTTATTAAGGATTTACTACCTGATGATGCATGTATTCCAGAAAATGATTACATGGCATCAAAGTTGGTTGACAAATTTGGATTTTCATCTAGTAAGATTCATTCTTGTCTCAAAGACTATTGTTTGTTCTGGAAGGAGAATGCAGACTTGAGTCAGTGCAAACAGTGTGGCACATCAAGGTGGAAGACTAATAAAGACATATCTCAATCTTTCATACCACAAAAAGTGATGTGGCACTTCCCTTTAATTCCCAGGCTTCAAAAAAAATTATGTCAGAAAAAATGGAAAAGAATATGAGATGGCATGTAGATGAAATAAATAAGGATAACGATGAAATAGTGCATCCTTCAGATGGGTTGGCTTGGAATAAATTTGATAGGTTACATCCTGATTTTGTAGTCGACCCACGAAATGTTATATTGGGATTATCCTGTGATGGTTTCAACCCATTTCTCCAAATGCATACTGCACACAGTACTTGGCCTGTTTTCATTCACATTTATAACTTTCCTTCATGGATGTGTATGAAGAATCCGTTCATTATCCTGACTATATTGATATCTGGACCCAGTGATCCTGGAAATGATATTGATATATACTTTCAGCCATTAATATAGGAGTTAAATGAGCGTTGGATTGTTGGTTCACAAGCGTATGATGCATTTAAAAAAGGAGTACTTTATGTTTCGTGTAGCTTTATTATGGACGATAAATGATTTCCCTACCTACAGAATGATGTCTGGTTGGAGTAATAAAGGGAAATTATCTTGTCCTATTTGTATGAAAAATACATGTTTCTGAATATTAAAGTTTCGATGAACTTTCAACTTCATAGGGCATCGACGTTTTCTACCAATGGATCATCCATACAGGAAAAATTGGAGATAGTTCGATAATGACATCGAGATAGATGAGACACCTCAATGAATGTCAGGGACTAATATTGTTAAAGAACTTGATGATTTGAATTATGTTCTTGGAAAAATTCAATCAAATATCAGAAAGCGAAAGCATGCTAATTTGAATTCAAATAGCAATTGGAGAAATAAAAGCATATTCTTTGAGTTTTCATATTGGTCATCGAATTTATTACGTCATTATTTGGATGTAATGCATATCGAGAAAAACATTTGTGAGATGTTACTTGCTACTATTTTAATTGTAAAAGGCAAAACAAAAGACGATTTGCGGTGTCGTCGTGATTTGATGGATTGGGGTATAAGAGCAAGACTTCATCTTGAGTTAATTGCTCAAAATAAGTGGAAAGTCCTTGTTTCCTGTTATTCTATGACAAATGTGGAGAAAAAACAATGTCTTCATATCTTGGAAAGTTTGAATGTTTTGGATGGTTATTCAAGTAATATTTCGAAAAGGGTGAATACACAAGATGTGAAACTCAAATCTCTTAAAACCCATGATTACCATGTCTTGTTACATGAGTTGATTCCCATTGCCATTCTCCATTTACTTTAACATAATGTTAGAGTTGTGGTGATTAATTTATGTCAATTTTATCGAGATCTTTGTGCCAAAAGATTGAGCAGAAGTGTTGTTCAGAAATTGCAAAGAGATGCACCGATTATTCTTTGCGACTTGGAGAAAATTTTCCCACCGTCTTTTTTCACATGTATGTTACATTTGACTGTGCATCTTCCCACGGAAGTTCTCTTTGGTGGTCCTGTTTTGAGTCGGTGGATGTATCCTACTGAAATAATGATTTTTACATTGAAATCTTATGTGAGAAATAAATATCATCATGAAGGCTCTATTGTGAAATGATATTTAGCACAAGAATGCATGGATTTCTTTTCATCATACTTGGATAATGTCACTAAGAGGTCTAATCGACTAATGAGAACTGAAGATGAGCAATATGATCCCATTGAGCCTATATTTCCTTTACTTCCCCAAACAGGGGGGATATCTGGATAGTACTCGTTGTGTACTTTAAGCAGGTAAGAGTGGGAAATGGCACATCGCACAGTATTATTCAACTGTGGTGTGCTTGATGATTATATCAAGTAAGTAAACTAATAAATATGTAATTTTTTTATTGTTTGATTTATTTATATCTTCTGACATTTTAATTATTTCATATCTGTAGAGAACATTTAGAAATTATAAAAAAGAGACATCGCTCTTTATCTATTAAGAGGAAGGAACTGTTGCATAGCAAAGAATTTGCTGCCTGGTTAAAGTCAAAGGTAATAGATTTCTTTTTCTTCTTCTCATAACATAATCACATGTCTCTGTTTAATATTCTATGTTGATATATTTTAGGTTTTAACTCTACCAATGATTTAAGTATCAGATGAAATAAAAGCATTGTCCTTTGGTCCAAATGATGTGGTACGTGATTGTAAGTCAATGGTTGTCAATGGATTTAATTTTTTATAAATAGTTGTGCAAAAAAATGGCAACACAACATGATGGTGTAACAATAAGTGCCACAACAAATTATTATGCGAGTGCGTCGAACAGGAAGCATCGATCAGAAAATATATCATATTACGGTGTTGTTTAAATAATCATTTTATTAGATTACTATGCACATGGTCATGTCGCAATGATGAAATGCAAGTGGTTTGATTCAATGACACGACAAGGAATGCATATTGATAACTTTGGATTTAGAGTGATTGATATGAACCTCCAGCTTCGTACCGATGAACCTTATATTCTTGCGTCATAAGCTAAACAGGTGTTTTATGTAAGTGACCCGTTACAACCACAATTTGGTTTTATTGTTGATGTTATTCCTAGACATATTTTTGACGAAGGCATGGATGACAATTATGTTGTGGATGAACCTGTCGGTATTTATTCAAATGTTTCATTTGATGATACGGATGATACAATTGTTAGAACAGATTGTGAACCAGAAATGGTCACAGACCCCACATAGCGTTGACACATTTGTAAGTATTTACCTGATATTATCGCAATATTGTATGTGTTTTTTTAACTTCCATACATGATATCAAAATAACTAGTATATTTTATACCATTATCAAATATAAAACTATTAATATCCTGACCAATTTATGTTTAACCACTTCTCTAGTAAATCTTGAACATAGAAAAGTCTTGATATTTTATCAATATAAATATCACACATGAAAATTTATCTCATTATTTTATGTTACAATTGTATTATTTAACATTTTTCATTATTTCTATTTATTTGAGAATATTATTTTAAATTTCCAGGTCAAAATGTCTGATTATGATGATACTAGAAGGAGTGGAAGAATACCGAGAAACGAACAATGTAGGTCTCCTCCTAGAAACAATGTAAGTACAAATTATGTTTGAATATTATGGTCTTTCATATTATTTATTTTGTTATCATTCATTTTATTTTATCATCTATGTTATTTTAGGCTGCATCGTCAAGGAGATGCTTGGATTATGCCACTGAGGATGATATTGTGGCGGGGGGTACTGATTCTACAGGTCAGCCTACTACTACGCCGCTTGAGACACCAAGGGGCCATCCTCCCATTATGCCACCTCCATATTATCCATACCCACCTTTTCCATATCCCTTTTTTCCCGCACCCACATCGGATGGTAGTTCTCAGACTCCCATACCTCATTTTCCATTCCCACCATCCACTGTACAGGGTATTGTTCCCCCATATATCCCACCGCTATATCCATATCCATATCCACCCTCATCTGTACAGGGTTATCCATTGGGTTTTCTGCCTCCATCAGTACGCTTTGCATCTACTATACATAGTACTCCTATAGATATCTCACCTACCATGGAGGCTTCCCCCCCTCCAGACGCAGCACTTTAGGGGTCAGCAGATCCCCCATCTACTGGTATTTGTTTAAACATTACTGTTACTGATTAATGATAAATTTATATATATTATTTTCTTTTATTTTTGGTTTCATGATTAGCTCCATCATCTACCAGATGACGAGGCCGCACAAAAATGTGTGAGGTTTGGAATCGTCACACGCAAATCATAGTTGATTACAATGAGGACAATGCTATAATAAATAAAAATGGCACTGAATGTAAAAGTTTTATGGGAACACTTGCTAGACACAGCAATATCATTCTGGTTCAACCGATAAGTTGGAAGGCAGTTGGACAAAAAATAAAGGACAAAGCCTGGGTAGAGATTTGGGTAAGTAATGTTAATCACCTTTTATATATATATAAATTTATAATATTTTCTTAACAAATATTATGTCCATTACAGCTTCGATATAATTTTCCTGATGGACAAAATGCAAAGGCTGTAAGGATAATGGATTTAGGTGAAATGTGGCGAGCCTACAAGTATGATTTATATCTTGGTTGGAAAAAGAGAGTTGGTACAGAGCTTGAAGAAGTACTGGTGATTCAAGATTGACCAATATCACAATATAAAGAGATGATCAGCTATTGGAAGAGTCCAGCGTTTAAGGTGTTTGTTAAATTTATATATATATTCATTTATTTATTTGAAAATGATTTTAAATTACTTGTTTTATTTATGTTAATTAATTTATATAATTATTTGTTTATAGGAGAAATCAAATAGAAATAAAACAAACAAGAGTGCAATGAAACACATTTATACTCACGGACACACTTCATTACCAGATCATGAGTAGACACAGGTAATTTAACATTTAAAATATTTAGCTTTGTTTAGTGTAATTTTTTTAACTTCCAATTTTGATTTATTTATTTGTTTTTTTCCAGAAAAAGGCATCGAATATCGAGGGTCGCGTTCCTCGCTCAACTTTGTTTTGTACAAGCTGGAAAAAGAAAGATGGTATTGTGCCAAATACCGACACCGAGAAGGCGATTGTAAGTATATTTCAATTTCTTTGATTTTTACTGAATTTAATTCCTTATATTATTTTATCATTTTAATTTATGTTATATATCAATCAACAGAATGATTTAGAGGCATTGGTAGAAAAAGAACCTGACAATTTGGGTCCAAACGATCATCTACATCAGGTATTAGGAGATGAGCATCAGGGTAGAGTGCGTTGTCAACCTGGGAAGAAGATTGTACCATCTCAATACTGGTCTACTAACTTTTCTTCAAGTAATGGTTCTGGTTTTGTCACAGTGGAACAAATGAATGCCATAATCAAAGAAGCAAGTCAAAAATCAGAATAGGCGATAACTGCAAATATGATGAAATTTATGTCTGCCCTTTCTTCTACACTTCCACCAGAATCAGATGCAACGGTTGATACCTTTTTGATGTCGATGCGTTCTGCTAATGTAGATTCTTCTGTCGGAGCCGGATCCGGACCTAGTGTTGGACCCGGTGCTGGTGCCGATTCGGATGCAGATGTCGATGATGATGTTGGTGGTGTGAGAGGTGGTGATGGTGTTTCTGTAGGAGGTGTGGATGAGGGTTATCATGATTCTAATGATACTGATATTGAGATTCACTTTTGATGTAAATTGTATTTTTGGATTGGTAATGTATGGCGAGTTCCTTAAGACATAGGATGGTGTGTTTCATGACCATGTTCTTGAATGGGTTTCTTTTCCTGGTAAGGGATTCATGCTTGAGAATACAAGTTAGCATGTCAGTGATGGAAGATTGATTAGTTGAGTGGTGACTACATAATCTATCAATGAAGATTATTTCATGGCCATGTTCTTGAATGGGCTTCATGTTTGTCTCTCACTGACATGAAAATTTAAGTAGATTAACACTCACTATAGTCTAATCACAAATGTATTCTATGGAATCCTCATAGAGTCTCTAGATTGCGTTAATTAATCCTTTTTTATGAACATTATCAATAAATTAATGTTCTAATCATTTCATATCTTTGTCCAGATTTATTTTATTTATGATTTACATTATAATTATTTGATCTAATGTTTCATAGATCATTAATGATACCAATCCATTTCATAATAGAAATTAAAACTGAATTTTTGTATTTGAATGCTTAAATCTCAATATATTTTTCTTGAGAAAACCTCATGAATTACCACTGACAAGATATTCTATAATAATGTATTTTCTACAGTTTTCATGTGATAAGGATATGAATTTGGATTTTTCTCAGGCCTCCAAGTTATATAATATATGACTTGGTAATTTTTTTCTCCTTTTCTATTTATGAATAGTTAATATAGAATGGGGAATGAAAATTTCATGCCCATCATGAAGAGAATTCATTTTTTCCCATGATTACCTTGTCAAATTTTCAACCTAGTGGGCATGGTGTATTTTTTATTTAGATATTATAATGTCTTGAAAACATGACCATTCCTCTATTTTATTTCAAGGTATTACTGTTTAGAACATATCCTCCAATCCATATTGAGGATTACATCAAAAAGGTTTATTTCCAGAATTAGGAAATCCCATTCCAGATTGACCCTTGAAAGAGTGAGAGTGTAGGATGGACACCTGAAACCCTGATCCTTCTCCTTATTGAGCAAGTTTAGTGACTAAATCTCATAAGGGATGATATCAATCATAAATTTTAGAAAATCTAGAAGAAAGTAAGAAATAATGGAATTAGATTCACTAGTATCAAACAATCCTACAACAATAGATTATACCTTGATAGTAGTACATCAAACTATCACATTCCATGCATCTGATTACACTGCTTTTTTTATCAATATAATTAATATTTTCCATATCTTATTGAGAATGAGAATGAATACTAACCTTTATATCTACCTTAAGCTAACTATTTCTAGTATTATAAATATCCCTACCGCCATGACTTCTCAATCGATAAGCTTCTTCCCTTGATGGTTATGACTGGGTCATCATTCCCCTAGAGGTTGTGGAACCCAAACCACTCTGGTATGAGTCTCCAACATTTTATATAACCACTAAAAATTCCCCATTAGTTCACAATGATGGAAAGGTTTAGGTGGGGTTGGAAATTCTCATCGCAAATTCTCAAACCTTCCAAACTGATGGCACAGGATTGATCCTACATTTAAAGCCTCAGAAGAAGATGGTCAAGAAGGATAGCCTAAGATACCACATACCCTCTTATACTTTTTCCAGTCCTCCTCTTCTTTTCATATGAACCTCCTCCACCCTAGCACATTAATGATGACATTAGGGATCAAAAGTATTATAAAGCCCTTTTTTCAAGGAAATGACACATTTGGTTCAATACAATGAGTTCATATTGAGGAGACATATATGAAATAATTGGATAGGAAAGTCAAAAAACCTATGGTTGATGTCGATGGCTTCATCACACCGAACCCCAAAAAAACTAGGAAAAGAAGGGACTACTCACGGGTAGAAAGAACCATTGTCACACACTTGATCAATACGCCTAAGGAAAACACTGAAACTGTTCAAAATACTATTATTGATGTCCCTAAGGAGAAGGAAACCCAACACTGAATGGAACCAGCGCTTCAGGAATTTGATGCTCACAATGAACAACAAAGGCAAATTGCTTAATAGAAATTACAATGTGGGAAAATATCTGCGGAGACCTACCTTAAGGTTAAACAAGGTATATTTAAAAGGAGGGTCAGTTTAACTTTAACTTCTCCAGATGCCTGAATTCTGATTTATCATTGTTATCCTTACATGGCCCATGGTTGTCTACTTTATGTGACTTCAATTTTGCTTCTTCAGTTCGATTTTGTCAAATTTTATCTGGGTTAAAGGCCTTTTCAGGATGTCTACTTTTCTGCTTAGTTAGATTGTTTTTCTAAAAGTTTCTGGTTTTGTGATTTGGTTCTCTGCTGGTCTGGTTTGGTTCTTTACAGACTGAATGTTGGCTTTTCTTTCTCTCTCTTCCTGGACTCTACACTGCATGCATGAGTCTCATTATTAACTTCAGGTATTAAACAAATCACTGAGGCTTTACTGTGTTGAATGTCTGCTGGAATCCAGAATGATTTCTCCCTGTTGAGGCATGTTTTGAAGAAAGTGTAGGTCTGGAACTCACTTCCATGTTTTTCATTGGATCTAATGGGAGAATCTAACTGCATGAGTCCTATTTTCCTCCTCATGAGGGATTTATTTCAAGTTTCATACTGCACCTATTGAATATTTTGGGTGATCAGGTGGGGGGAAGGGGGTAGGGGGTTGCTGGTGGGGAGGGGTGTGCAGGTGGGGGGTAGGGGGGTGTGCTGGGGGTAGGGGGAAGGGTGTGTGCAGGTGGGGGGCAGGGGGCATGGGGGTAGGGAGAGGGGGTGTGTAGGTGGGGGGGTAGGGGGTGTGCTGGGGAAGGGGGAGGGGTGTGTGCAGGTGGGGGGGGCAGGTGGGGGCAGGGGGAGGGGGTGTGTAGGTGGGGGCAGGGGAGGGGGCAGGGGGGTGCAGGTGGGGGCAGGGGGCAGGGAGAGGGGTCAGGGGGTATGCAGGTGGGGGGTAGGGGAGGGGTTAGGGGTGCAGGTGGGGGGCAGGGGGCAGGGAGAGGGGGCAGGGGGTGTGCAGGTGGGGGGTAGGGGGCAGGGAGAAATTCTCATTTTCTCCCTTATTTTTTTCTCCCAAATCGAATCTAAACAATTTTTATTACTATTGTGATTGATTCCAAGAGATTTTGAGTGTTCTACACACATTCTACATCTTTTTAATTTACATTTACTATTTTTAAATTCATCTAACATTTTCATTTCGTTCTAACATGGGCATCACCAATGTTCTTGTGTGATTATTATTTACTGTTAATGTTTTATTGATTTATTGATTAATCTGATTGAAAACTACTTTATTCTTGAGAACTCAATTGAAAACTACCATAGTTCATCTATTATATATTTATATCATATCCATGTATGAATTTGTTTTCTTCTATCTTAATTATCACCGTTTGGAGTGGATAAACCACTAAGGGGAAGGGTTGAGTGTATGAGTCTTATGATCTTATTAAATTTCTAAATCAGAACCATCTAACCCAAATGATAGTAATAATGTAAAATAAATTCTATGTATTAAATTATTTTATGAATCCTTTACCATATTATATTTATATGATTTAACTTGGCCTGATTAGAGTTTAGTTGGCTATGACTATTAACATTTACCACTTTCTTCCATTACAACTAGGATTAAAGAATCATCGTTTTTAGCTATATCAAAACTAAGGAATATTTAACTCTTATATAGATCTATTTTGGGTTTTCCATGACAAAATAGTGTTTTAAAATCCACTTTGAAGCCTAATCCCTAGGATTATTCCATGTTAGGACCAATGTCATCCTTTTTACCTCAATCCCGAAATAGACCGTGATCCCTATTTCTTACTAAATGTCAAACAAAACTCAATAGCATCAATCATATCCCAAAACCAATATAAATTTTGAGGACTCCTAAAAAAATGTTTAGAGTCCAATTTTCTATTCTAACAAACATTCTCCATGGGTTCGACCCCACACTATCAATATACTACAAAATTATAGCATGTGTAGTTTGGGATAAAAGAATTATAATTTGAATGCAGCCCATGTAAAGTAAATAATAAATATGGGATCGTCAAATTTTGATGATGATTACAGGAAATATGTTTACTATCCTTATGCATGGGGACCTTTAGCACAAACCTAGGATAACCTCACCCTCCCCATGTTCTATTTTCAATCATTCCTTTTTATTTTGGAAGCCACTATGTCATTATTTTTAAAGCCTAATTCATGTGTCATGACCCTCTAACATATTCAAATGGTCATGACACCCATTAAATGCTTACCTCCATGCCTAAAATTGCATGGTACCTTTCCAATTTCTTCTATTTATGTATGGAATACCACAACAAACTAGCCAGTCCCAACCGACCCAACATTCAATATGTTCCAACAATACATCAAGGAGATCATCCTAATATGCAACTGGAGTGAACCATTCTGGATTATTTCTATCCATGAATCAACATTCTCACACCCAGTATTGTGTTCCCTCCTCTCCAGGCTGATTCATTTGAAATAAAAAATGGTCTCATCAGTATAAACTATAAAATAGTTCATCTTAGAAAAAAGCAGAGTGATAATCCTCATGAACACATATCTAACTTCATTGAGGTCTAAAATACCTTTTTCAACCTAGGTGTATCCTCTGATGTAATCTAATTATCTGTATTCCCATTTTTCATGCATGATTAATCAAAGGATTGGTTTAAAATTTGACCCCCTGAATTGACCGGGGGGGGCTGATGTCCAGTAGGAGGGTTGTCCAGGGGGCCCCAGCAGGGGGGGCTGTTGTCCAGTAGGGGGGGCTGTCCAGGGGGGTCTAGCAGGGGGGCTGCTATCCAACAGGGGGGGGGGGGCTGTCCAGCAGGGGGGCTGTCCAGGGGGCTCCAGTAGGGGGGGTCTGTCCGGGGGGGCTTCTATCCAGGGGGGTTGTCCGAGGGGGCTGCTGTCCAGGGGGGGTCTAGCAGGGGGGTGGGGGCTGCTGTCCAGGGGGTCCAACATGGGGGCTATTGTCCAGCAAGGGGGGCTGTCCAGGGGGGTCCAGTAGGGGGGGGGCTTCTGTCCAGGGGGGGCTTCTATCCAAGGGGGGATGTCCAGGGGGGATGCTGTCCAGGGGGGTCCAGCAGGGGGTGGGGGGGCTACTGTCCAGGGGGTCCAGTAGGGGGGGCTTCTGTCCAGGGGGGGCTTCTGTAAATTATCCTTTTAGAGTTCTTTCATATTTTTATTTTCATTTATTGAGTCCACTTTTGTATTTTATTAATCTGTTATGTTATAAGGTTCTTTTTCAATTGAATACTATTTTATAATGATTTGTTTCACATACAAGGATCTATCATACAACTCAATGATGGGGAACTTACCTCACAGTTTCAGGTCGCTTTCAAGTCTTGGTACACTGTAAGCAACTGAGACTTTAGTTAAGATAATTATCATTTTTTAATGTATTTATGGCTTTATTCAGGTATTTACAGGTCAATCAATTCACTGGTCTAATCGATTCCCTTGCTGGCGTTCCCCTTGATGATTTGTAAGTTGATGGTATGTTTAAACAACACTTACTTGAATTGACATCTTTCTAGTTTACATAGTTTTTGTTACCATATAATTAATCAGATTTCACTGCTTTAGTTTGTATGAATTCTGAGCATCCTTAGTGAAAAGTCTTTAATCTTTTCTTGCTTTTACTGATGCTATCAGGAATGTTTCAAACAACCAATTTATTGGAGCTTATTTGTGTATCGGTGTGACATTGTTAGCACTTGGTGGATCACCCTTATTATCTGTATATAGATTGTTACTATTTTATTTATTTTACTTTATATTCACTAACCCAACATATTATGGGATATATTAAAGTAATTATTTTTAGTGGACAACTTAATTTTATGCTCATTTCCCACACATGTATACAGATTGTTACTATTTTATTTATTTTACAAGTCTTGTGTTTTTTTACTTTATATTCACCTCCATTGGGGGTGTTGGTGCAGGGTGGGGGTGGTCTAGGGGGAGGGGGGTGTGCAGTGAGGAGGGGAAGGGGGGTGGGGTGAAAGGTGTAGGGGGGCGGGGCAGGGGAGGTGTGCAGGAGCAGGGAGTTCAGAAATTTGGTTCATGTAAGATGCGGGATGAACGAATGGGCTTTGAAACTCTGGTACAAGGATATCCCAAACTAGATGATTTTTCTTGTTTTCTGAATGATACATCAATCGCTTCCAATGGAGGAGAATATTTAGAATTAGGGGGTGGCTCTGGCCTCTGGATGTCACTATTTTACAAAGGCCACACTATGAATCTTCTTGGAACTTATTTTTTCAGAGTGACTGGGTGGGGGGGATCTGGGAGTTTATGGGACAATTTCTGAATATCAACAGTAGTGGGAACTCCATGTAGGAGATTATTGAGGCCTTGTTCCAAGGGGAGATCCAGTGGTGGAGGTTATGATTTATTTATGTTTTTTCTTGGATGTGTGTGGGACTATTTGGGATGGTAGGAATAATGTAAGAGAAGGCAAGAGGAATTACTCAATCTATTTTCTGGTTCAAGTGAAAATTATTGGGGCAGAGTTGGGAGTGATTATCAAGGGAGGAATTTTTTCTAATACCCTGATAAGATTTCATCCATGGATTTATATGAATAGTGATTCTTTTCAAGGTAGTCAAGGAAAGGCGACTTCAATGGAAGCCTCCTGCTATGGGATTATAATTTAATGTGGATGGATCATGTATTGCAGGGGAGATAAGGGGAGGTGGGTTGGTTCAGAACAATAGGGGATTAGCATTAAAATTAAATGTGGATGGATCGTGTATTGCAGGGGAGATGAGGGGAGGCGGGTTGGTTCAGAACAATAGGGACTTGGTGATTCTGTGTTTCAATTCCTTTTACTGAATGGGTACCTCCATTGGGGAAGAGGTGAGTATGATGAATACATGCCTTATATTGTGTAATATTTTCAATGAGGAGATTGATGAAGTAGAATCTGACTCAATTGTGTTGGTTCATCTATTTCCGAAGAAGGTGGTGGTTCCATGGGATTTGGATTACCTTGTATGGGGGGTGCTGGTGCAGGGTGGGGGCGGTCTAGGGGGAGGGGGGTGTGCAGTGAGGAGGGGGCAGGGGGTGGGGTGCAAGGTGCAGGGGGGTGGGGCAAGGGAGGTGTGCAGGAGCAGGGGTGGGGGTGTTGGGGGTGCTGGTGCAGTCCTCCCAACAGCCAGTACGGTGAACCATGCTAGCTTTTTTTTAATGTAGTGGAAAGGCCTATAGCCACGGTTTGAACCATGGCTATAGGGCTATAGCCACAATAAGCGTGGCCTTTATTGGAATCTATAGGGCTGACCTTATAGCCACAGTTTTCAAACTATGGCTATAGGGCTATATCTACGTTTGGAGTCATGGCTTTAGGGATGTAGCCACGGTTCGAACCGTGGCTATAGGGCTGTAGCCACAGTTTCAAACCGTGGCTATAGGATCCGACCTATAGCCACACCAATACCATCCACGGTTCATGAGACCATGGTTATAACCTATATCCATGGTTTTTGGTCCTATATCCATGGTTTAGAACCGTGGCTATAGCCTAAATTTCTAGTAGTGTGTGTCTTTTTATTCAAAATTGGCATTTTAGTATAAAAGAAAAGTGAAATACTCAAAACAAAAAACACATTAATATTATTTTGATAATTTAGTAAAATGATCCATAAGTAATTTTTGATATGTATGAATTATCCTCACTTTAATCTGATACACAGTGTGTCTAGTATGACTCAAAGTGTTCGTTGTCAGTTTAAAATTGGCATTTTAGTTCAAAACATGTGTCACTCACTAAAAACTGAGAAAAAGTGCTCTGATTATCTTGATAATTTATTAAAAAGATTCATAAGTCATTTTTGATATATAGAAATCGGTTTCATATCAAATTGGAACTCGATGTGACTGGTATGACTCGAAGTGTGTGTTTTTAGTTTAAAATAACATTTTAGTAAAAAAACATGTGACATGCTCAAAACTGAGAAAACACATTCGTATTGTTTTGATACTTTATTACAGTGATCCATAAGTCATTTGTGATGTGTATGAATCATCTTCATGTCAATTTGGATCACGGTGTGACTAGTATTACTCAAAGTGTGCATTTTCAGTTTAAAATGACATTTTAGTAAAACCAAAAGTGACATACTCGAAACTGAGAAAACACTTTTGGATTGTTTTTGATACTTTATAAAAAATATCCATAAGTCATTTTTGACATGTAGTAATTAGTCTCACCTCAATCCAACACACGATGTGGCCAGTATGACTCCAAGTGTGTCTTTTTATTTAAAATTGTCATTTTAGTAAAAACGACAAGTCACATACTCAAAACCAAGAAAACACATTTGGATTGTTTTGATACTTTATGAAAATAATCTATAAGTCATTTTTGACATTTATGAATTAGTCTCACCTAAATTTGATACACGGTGTTCCTAATATGACTCATAGTGGTCATTATCAGTTTAAAATTGACATTTTAGTTCAAAACGTGTGTCACTCGCTAAAAACGAAGAAAACACATTCGAATTATCATGATAATTTATTACAATGATTCATAAGTCATTTATGATGTTTAGGAATCAGTCTCATATCAATCTGACACACAATGTGACTGGTATGACTCAAAGTGTGTGTTTTTAGTTTAAAATGACATTTTAGTAAAAAAAACAAGTGACATATTCAAAATTGAGAAAATATTTTAGTATTATTCTGATACTTTAGAAAAATTATCCATGTAAGAACCCAGTTCTTATTCTTGAGGTGCGAGTTTCTTCTTTTCCTTTTTCCTTAAGTGTTTTTGAAAAAATAAGGAAAATGGGGAAAATCCCAAATTTTCTGGGTACACGCCGTGTACTTTGGCCGTGTGGGATGAGTACACAGGGCGTGTAGCCCTGTCGGTGATGAAAGGTGTAAAAACTGACTACACACCGTGTAGTGGGTATTTACATTCCGTGTAGTCAGTTGGCAGGTGAATAGTAAGGCAGTGGGAGTAGCTTCCATTTGAGCGATAGTACACGCCATGTATTTGGAAATACACGTCGTGTACTCATGTCGATAGATGAATAGTTCGGCGGTGGAAAAAGTAGCCGCCAGAGGAACAGTTAAATGATGAAAAGTACACTTCATTTACTTGAGAGTACATACCGTGTAGTTTTTTTTCACTTAAAATGGACAGTAACCTCCTCTGTTAATAGAGGAAGCTTAGAACGTCATTGGAGCTCGGGAGGACGGCCGGAACTTTGGAGATCAGCTAACCGCACACCGGGAATCCGTTTCCGCTTCTGCCGATCACGTTGGAACTGCACGGGTTATTTCTCCCTTCTCCTTGCGTTGTTCTTACCAATTCTCACTCTAAGGGAAGTTATTTGCATTTTAACAGGAATTCTTTTATCCCAGATCTACATCATTCTTAGATGATTCGGGAGGCGTCCTTCACATATACTGATCAGAGACGATTGAGGTAGATGTTCTGGTGTTTAAATTCCAACTGTTGTGTGTTTTGTGTACCATTGTGATACACGCCCATGTTGGGGGTGTCGTATGGCTGAGGCCTTGCGTAATTAAATACCTAGAATTGCATATGTAGTTTAATGAATATGTATAACTGTTGTTTGGGATCACTGCTTGGATCCAGGACCACCCCGAGGATGCATTCTTCTGTTTGGCCATTTATCCAGGATACCTGAGGGTATGCCATTATTATAATGTGTATTAAATTACCTTGAGATAAATTGTATATAAATTTATTGTTTATTCTTTGGGCTCGGCCCGGTTACTTGCGCCTGAGGGAAATTTTCTCTTTAGCCTGAGGGCATTGTTTGTTTAGCCTGAGGTCAAGGTACTGCTTAGCCTGAGGGAAATGTTCTATTTCGCCTAAGGGCAACACTTCTTATTCCTGAGGGTAGTGACTTCTGTGCCTAAGGGAAATATCTCGTACACCTGGGGGAAATCATCGATAGCCTAAGGGCGTGGTTTTATTATATTAGCATGAGGGAAAGTTTATGATTGTCCTGAGGACTTGGTTATGATGAGCACAAAATGTTATTAAATTAATTGAATGGTTAAAATGAATATCAAAATGGCAATGAAACTAGTAGTGATATTTACTTTTGAGTACTTACTAGTTTACTTCATTTACTTTTTCACTCTTTTGTTGCATATTTTCAATGACAGTTGGGCACGGGCCTTTGGTGGGTGCCTACTGGGATTTATTTCTCACACCCTGTTTGGGTCATGTATTTTGTAAAGACCCATAAAATTCAAGGGAATTTTTTTTTCTTAATTTTCTTTGGAATTTTACAAGAGCGCGGTTTCAGACGGCACCTGTTTCCGAGGCCCGGAGTGCCCGGAATTAATTTCCAAAGTTTGGCTCGGGTACGTTCAGTGAACGAACGAGCGGGAATTCTTAACTTTTGATCCGGTGCTCAGAATTGAAATCCGAGGACACTGATGAACTCGCAGCGCCGATATTCGCTTAATAAGACCTTTTCCGAAGTTGCGTTTTCCTAGGAGGAGTTGTTTAATTTTCTGGATGAAATGAAGAGTAAAATAAAATTGTGATACAATATTTATTTTATATCTTTAAAGTGGTTAAAATCTTTTGTTGGAAGTTGGGTGGTTTAACCACCTAATAGAGGATTAAGGTGAGGAGGGGCCCACCCGAGCCCCACCTTTTCAAATTCCCTAACTCCCCTCTCTCACTCTTTAAAGCTTGATAACTTAACACTTAATTAATTACACAACTCATGTATAATTAATTAAGTGTTTTGTTTTTGAAATTTAAGTTTTTGAAATGCTTGGCTTAGTAAATAAAATAAGGAGGGACCTTATTTTATTTGGATTGTTGGGTGAGGTGTGGAAGAGCTTTGGAGAGAAGCTGAAGAAATCCTCCACCTTCTTCATCTCCTTCGTGGAAGAACGCGAAGAACGTCTGCCGCCCACGAAGAACACCGACGATGACATCTTGACTCGTCTTCTCCGATTGCTTCCTCCTCGACTTCTTCGTCTTCTAACCGACGTCAATGAAACGACGACTGCTTCCCACGACTACGTCAACGTGCGACTATCGAGGTAGGGGTTTACTTCAATATGATTATCACTTTCCATGTTTTCCCCTTCTAAATCTATTGTGGGATTGTGAAAAATGTTTGATGAGGATTGTAGGGAATTTTTTTTAATTTACGTGTGAATCATTTGAAACAAGGTTTAATTTTTAATTAATTAAAAATTGTGCCATTTGGGTGTTGGTTATTCCCGATTGTTAGCATCAAATGCGGAGGGCGCGGGCCGAACGAACACGGCCCGACAACCCTCCGTAATTTTGTTTTTGGTGCGTGGATTTGACAGTGATGAGGAATCGAATCCGTAATGGGAAAATGAGGTATCTGTTCCGAAGATCTCGATCCGAGAAAATCGCCGGCGAAGACCGCAAGTGGAACAGACCACCGGAGTGCGTTCGGTGGTCCATGGAAGACGGCGGCCGCGCGCCGCTCCGGCGCGGCGGCGGCGGCGACCTGCGGCGGAGGCGCGCCGCCGGAGTAACCCACCGCGGCTAAGCCACGGTGGTCAACAGGCGGACGGCAAAGCCGGCCGCGACGGTCCAAGGGCGGGACCCTTTAGGGTCCCGCGTTTCATTTTTCGGCCGGCCAAACGGCCGGCCGTTTCCAGGAATTCCGGGGGATTAAACCCCCGGATGAATGCGGAGCGGTCCCCCCACGTGGGGGGGGGCGTTGTTTTGAAAAGCACAGGGGGTTGCGCCCCCCCGTTTCCTCGACCAGCGCTCGGCCAACCGGCCGAGCTGAGCGGCCGGGCCGCACCGCCGGCCGGGCCGGGTCCAGCGGACCGGGTCGGATCCGGGCCGGGTCGACCCGATACGGGTCGGACCAGGGGGGGTCGGGCCGGGTCGGACCGGGCCTAGACCCCAGGTTTCAGACGGGTTTCGGTCTTTTGGCCATAACTTGAGCCACAGACCTCCGAATGACGAACCGTCTGCAGAAACGCGATCCTTGGATCGAGACGGTCGTTTCGGTATATTACACTTAGGGTTTCGGAATACTTTGAGTTCGGCCGCGTTGGTTCGTACACGAAACCAACCGGGCCTTCGGAGCGGAAACGCTCATATCTTGAGCTACGGACGTCCGTTTGACGTGCTATCAGCTTTGTTGAGTTCCTCTTAGTGAGACAGATCTTTTGGCATACTCCGCCCGAGGTTTGGATGCAGGTGGAGTACGGTCGGGTTGGTTTTTACTTAAAAACCAACCGGGCCCCGGGGACGAAAATGCCAATAACTCTCAGACCGGGCGTCCGATCGACGCGCCGTCTGTTGCGTTGAGTTCCTATTGACGATACGGAACTTTTGGATACATCAACTCTAGACTTTGTGATAGTTGATGTATCAGCCTCTCGGCTCGTGGAGCGGACCCTCCGAACGAGCTTGCTGTGTGCGGGAACCCTAGTGCTGGCTGCGACTGTGACTACTACTGCTACTGCTACTGCTACTGTGACTGCGATGACGACAGTACAGAGATCCTGTGTGGATTCGACGACGACGACTACAGCACTCAGCGATCCTACGTGGATCAGTGCTACAGGTCCTGTGTGGGCCCGATCCTGTGTGGGTCCGATCCTGTGTGGGTCTTTGCGCTCAGCGGTCCTGTGTGAACCAGCGCCTACAGGTCCTGTGTGGGCCCGATCCTGTGTGGGTCTTTTGCGGGGGTTAGTTACCTATCGATCCTTCATGGGTCCGACGACTTAGATGGATCAGAGATCATCTTTATCGTCTTTCGAAGAAGTATACCTGTGTGAGCTGAATCCTGTTGCTTTCCTGTGTGGATTGTGTTGTGCTTTCCTGTGTGGATTACGTTTTGCTTTCCTGTGTGGAATACGTTTACTTTCCTGTGTGGACTGAGTTGTACTTGGGCTCGGAGGTTGGAGCGTATTGGAATTGATGACTTAGGTATATGTATGGGCATATACCTAAGCAGTGTCGGTAGTTACTTCGTGATTGTACCTTTCTATGTGGTTTATCCTATGTGAATTTCGGGAGACCTTCAGGGGTCTCGGGGTCCCTACTGAGTAGCTTATACTCACCCCTGCACGGGCTATGCCCGCACTACGTTGTGTTGGTTCCAGACGACGGACAGCGTTGATCTTGGCTGAGGCTTGCAGAGCAGGACGGTACCTGGAGGTGGACCACTGGGCGGGACGTACTCGGAGCGGGCGGTGGGACCCGTGGAGCAGTGGAGCTATCTGTACCCATCCTTCAGGTGGGATTTCCAGTGGACATCTCGGCGTAGCGGCTTTTACTTACAGTTGTTGTTTTCCCTTTCGAGTTGTACTTTACTTTCAGTTTGGGTTTGTATACTGGCCCATTTACTTTTCCGCACTTTCAGTTGTACTCTGTTTCTACTTAGTGTTTACTTTCCGCTTGCTTACTCTGTGGTGCTTGTTTACTTTTCAAAGGCAATGCCTTCCCTTTTTGTTGGGATTTACGCCTTGGTGCTAGTCGTCAGCCCCTGGCCTATGGAAGGCGGGCTTGGGGTAGTCACGACACGGGCCCCGAGGACGGGTCGTGACAAATTGGTATCAGAGGAATTCGGTTCTACCGTGAACTCTGATCTTTTCTATGTGAAGCAATAATGTTTAGCGTATTGAGTGTGGTTATCAGTCCAGGAAGTCCAGTGTTGGTGCGGCGGCCGACGTATCCATACACTAGGACCCTGACTTCTGATTTCCGACTTAATGCACGAAAACATTGATTGCGTGTGTGTTTCAAAGTTTTCTTTGTGATTGCTTATATCAGCTCACCAGGTATACTGTTCTGACCGTGGCGCACCTGTTTCCTTTTCAGGATGGCCCCACGACGGCAGCCAGCTAGGGTTCCGAGAGTCGAGTGTGACGACAGCCCACCGAGCGACGAGGCTTCGGTACAGGACGTTTTTTCAGCAGTGGCACCGGCGGTAGCTCTACCCGCCAAGCCCCCGATGCTTCCAGCGCCAGCCGCTGACGATGCACGTCGCCTCAGCGCACTGCATGAGTTTCAGCACCAGCGACCACCCAGGTTTCACGGGGAGACGAATCCCCAGGCAGCCGAGGACTGGCTGGAGGCAGTGGTACGTGTGTTTAGGCTAGTGAGGACACCAGCAGACCTCATGGTGATCCTCGCTGCGAGCCTACTACACGCAGCAGCAGGACGATGGTGGAGCTTGATGCTCCAGGTGCACGATGAGGAATCTCTACTTTGGATGTACTTTGAGAGCCTCTTCCGCTCGGAGTTCGTCCCAGCCACCCTTCGTGCGGTGCGTATCCAGGAGCTTCTCCAACTGCGGCAGGGAAGCATGACGGTCGCTCAGTACTCGGAGAGATTTACCGATCTCTCGCGCTACTCGACCGACATGGTACGGGACCCATTATTCCGGGCCCGGACCTTCGAGCAGGGTTTGAGACACGAGATCAGGGCATCGCTGATCTCCCTCAGCATACCGACTCAGACAGGAGTACTGGAGCGGGCCCTTCTGATCGAGAGCTTCCTTGCTGAGTCTACACCAGCGCAGCGACCCACCGCAGGGCGGCACGTGGCAGAGTCATCTGTAGAAGGCAGTCGACGGATGACTCAGGGGTCCAGACAGACCAGACCTTCGGGCAGATGACCTCAGGGCACTGGATCAGCAGTGCGGAGCACACAGCGAGGAGCCAGTCTTTCGAGAGGCAGACAGTGCTACTCATGCGGCGGGCAGGGCCACATGGCTCGTGACTGCCTAACCCGTCGTGCCGAGGAGCAGCAGTCAGTTGAGGGACCACCGAGGCAGAGGCAGAGGGTCGACCGTGGCGGTCCGCAGGGAGGAGGCAGACGAGGCAGAGGAGCTGGTCGAGCAGCAGGTGGTGGGCGACGCTTTGAGGCTCTGCCACCACCACCACCAGGAGGTCCACCCCGACCACAGGGAGCTGGCGGGCAGAGACAGGCACAGCTCCAGGAAGCAGAGGCCTACGACCACGGCGCACCCGAGATTATTCGAGGTACTATCTGTGTCTATTCCACCCTTGCTGCAGTTCTTATAGACACAGGATCGAGTCACTCTTTCATAGCCGCTGCCCTTGTTCGGAGCTCGGAGATTCTGACAGAGCCGTTGGCTCGATCCTTACGGCTAGAGACTCCTACGGGAGCAGACTCGACGATTACGCACTGGTGCCGGCAGTGTGAGCTTACTCTAGGAGGCGAGAGCTTCGGCTGGGATCTTCTTTTAGCAGCGTTGAGGCCTTACGACGTCATCTTGGGCATGGATTGGCTATCTACGGTCCATGCATAGATTGACTGTTTTAGGCGCAAGGTGCGATGTGTACGCACCGACGGGAGCAGGTTCACCTTAACCGGCGAGAAGGGAGCCTTAGCAGCACAGGATGGACTTCCGCGGAGGAGAGGACAGCTCATTACTCATCAGTTGGCTAGCCTCATCCTTGGAGCAGTTGACGTGCAGAGTCCTGGTTTTCCTGCAGTGGTGGATCAGTTTGCGGACGTTTTTCCCGACGACGTTCCAGGGCTACCTCCTCGTTGAGAGGTAGACTTTTATATTGACTTGTACCCTGGGACAACCCCGATATCGACTCCAGCATATCGGATGGCCCCCGCCGAGCTTCGAGAGCTACGGGTACAGTTGGAGGACTTGCAGGGCAAGGGGTTCATCTGACCCAGTGTTTCACCCTGGGCTTCCCCGATATTGTTCGCCAAGAAGGCGGACGGGAGCTTGCGACTTTGTGTTGACTATCGTCGCCTGAACCAGGTGACAGTGAGGAATAAGTATCCGGTACCGAGGATTGATGACCTCTTTGATCAGCTCAAGGGAGCACGGTGGTTCTCGAAGATAGACCTCAGGTCAGGCTATCATCAGCTCAGAGTCAGAGACGAGGATGTACAGAAGACGTCCTTCAGATGTCGGTATGGCCACTATGAGTTCTTGGTTATGCCTTTCGGTGTAACCAATGCTCCAGCAGTGTTCATGGATATCATGAACAGGATCTTTCAGCCATACCTCGATCGGTTTGTCGTGGTCTTCATCAACGACATTCTGATTTACTCTACGACTGAGGAGGAGCACGCCTATCACTTGCGAGTTATACTAGACACACTCCGAGAGCACCAGCTTTATGGTAAGCTCTCGAAGTGCCTGTTCTGGATACGTGAGGTCCACTCACTACTGGAATGCTGGTCTTTCCCAACAGTTACATACCAACGGTTTGATAGAACCGTTGGTGAAGGAGGTTTTTCCCAACGGTTCTAATGAACCGTTGGCATAGATGTGGCTGGGAGGTTTTTTCCCAACGGTTCTCATGAACCGTTGGTAAAGATGGCTTTGGGGAGGTTTTTGCCAACGGTTCATGAGAACCGTTGGTATAGATATAGGTTTTTGCCTACTTTGGGAGGTTTTTCCCAACGGTTCTAGAGAACCGTTGGGATAGATATACATATGCCAACGGTTTTTAAGAACCATTGGAAAAGGTTCTCCCCAAATTCCCAGCCGCCTGTTCTCTCCCCCATTCGCGATACACAACCCTAAAACGGGAGCAGCAGCCGATTTAGGCGATTTTGGAGGTACTGCCGGCCTTGAATCTTCCAGGTCTTCTTCAGGTTATTCTTCTTCTTTATCTGAAAACGTATTCAAATGTTTGGATAGTATTTAAACCTATTTTCATTTTTCCCATCAGTTTAGGTGATTTTGGAGCTACTGCCCGCCGGACCAGCCTAAGGGTGAGTTTTCTTGAAAATTCCTTTTTGGATTTTACCCCTTGAACATGGTATGTCATTTGTGAAAGGTTATATAAATCGAATTGATTGTTCGATTTCTGAATTGAATTGTAAATTAAATTAATTAAGGGTATTTTATGGTTTGCATTCCCCTTTTAACACATGAATGCCAATTATTTTTTAACACATGTTTTAATTGTATTGCCTTGCCAATGTGAGTAAAGTAGAGACTATGCTATGAATCTATGAAATTGGATTGAATTTATCTTATATTTTATGTTACCATGTTAGATATATTATAACTAATGCATGTGATATCTTTATAGTCTTGTTAGGAGTGTTCTATTAAAAATTCCCATGTGAGTGCTTGAATTTTCATTGAATTGCTAGCCATTATGAGTTATGTTGAGACCATGATATGGAATTGATTGATTAAGAAAGGGAATCTCATTATCTTGTCATTACAACATGAGTAAATGAAGCTTCATTCTTTTCAGGTTATTATTTGATTGAGTCGCCATTTTGAGGTGAGTTGTATTAAATACCTTTGTTTTTGACCTTGGTATGTTTAATGAATTGTTTAAATGAAATGGAATTCATTAAATGATTAATAGTAAATAGTGATACATGGATTCTATTAGGATGTCAGGTATATAATCTTGTTTCTATTAACTTATACGCTTTATGTGATAAATGGATTCACAGTGGAATTCCACGGATAGACTCATTTCTTTGAATATTGATTAAGCCATGGGTGATACATGGATCCAAGGGAGGGATTCCATAGATATACTTATTGAATGTAGAATTATATTCCAATTGATACATGGATTCTTATGATAATTCCATAGATAGACTTATTGAATGTAGAATTATATTCCAATTGATACATGGATTCTTATGATAATTCCATAGATAGACTTATTGAATGTAGAATTATATTCCAATGCTATGCATCTTGTGTGGTGGTGGTGTGGTTTATGTGTTTTATGGTAGTAGTGAAGTGTGTGATTATGTAGTTAATGTGAACCCATAGGTTGAGTATTTTGTGCTATCTATATATCATGTATTTTTATGTTATTTCTACACATTCCCAACCAGAGTTGGATAAACTTACCAACGATCAGAGGTTTTGAGTTATGAGTATTTTTTCTAATATCTAGGATGGTGGTTATATGTTTGGATAGCTACCATGTCTTCCCTACTCTTCCTTCAAAAGTGATTGACCATGTGTTTTTAGGCAAGATGCGATGTGATTGTCCATGTGTCTTCAGGTGAGATGTACTATGATTTCCCTAGTGTTTTTCGTTGAGGTGTGATGTGATAAGGCTATAATAAGATGTGGCATGTGGTTGGGGTCATGTAGGGTAGGAGGATGGCACAAGGTTGATGTTATTCATGTTCATGATACCCTACTAATATGGTTATGGGATGAGTCATGCTGTTATGTGATATAACACATTAAGTTCTTGTTGGTTTTACATTTTTTCAATAACACATTTGTATGTTTTTTTGACATGTGTAGTTGATACCTTGATTATTTTCTTCCTTTATCGTTTACTTAAATGTATTTTCTATTATAGTTAATTCCTATTGAATTGTTTATGACAAAATGACTTATATAAATTCTTTTTACAGAATGGACAGAAGTTGGATGTATGAAACCGATCGGATCTCAGACGATTTTCAAAACAATTTGGAGAGCTTTATAGATGTTGCATTTCACAATGCTTCAGATAGTGGTCGCATACACTGCCCATGTTCCAATTGTGTTGGTAGACCTTGGTTGAGCCGTGAAGAAGTCAGCTACCACATAACCAAAAATGGGTTTCAAGCAAACTACTTTATGTGGTATCACAATGGGGAGAAAACGAAATCTCAAATTGGTGATGATCGAAATGAAAAGACTGGAATGGAGAATTTGTTAGATGATCGGTTTCCGTTTATTCGTCATCATGAAAAAGAAAGGATTTCGACTCAAGAAGACTTCGATATGAGGACATCTGATGCATCTAGTGAAAATGATGATATTGATAGGGTGAAAAAATTGAATGATGCTGCCACGACTCCAGTATATCGACAATGCGATAAAATGAAAAAGCTGGAATTTTTAATCCGATTATTTCATGGGAAAACTATGTATGGGATTTCTAATACAGCAATCGATTACATTCTTACCCTCTTGAAGGATTTACTTCCAGATGATGCAGATATTCCCTCAAACCACTATATGGCATGGAAGTTAGTTGAGGAACTTGGATTTTCAAGAAACAAAATTCATGCTTGCCCGAAAGATTGCAGTTTATTCTGGGAGGAACCCGCTGAACGAAATGAATGTATAAAATGTGGCACATGCCGCTGGAAGTCAAAATCTGATGGAACACCATCCCGCGTTCCACAGAAAGTAATGTGGCACTTTCCATTGATCCCCAGACTCCAGAATCTTTTTATGTCTGATGACATATCAATAAAAATGAGATGGCATGATACCGAGAGAAAGAAGACTGATGATGAGTTGGTTCATCCTGCAGATGGATTTGCATGGAAGAGATTTGATGCTCGATATCCTGATTTTGCAGCTGACGTGCGTAATGTGAGGCTGGGTCTTTCATGCGACGGTTTTAATCCGTTTGGGCAGATGCTTACTTCGCACAGCACATGGCCCGTTTTTATGCACATTTATAATCTTCCCCCATGGTTGTGTATGAAAAAATCTTTCACTTTCATGAGTATACTCATATATGGTCCTTCTGATCCCGGCATTGATATTGATGTATACATGCAACCTTTAATAAAAGAGTTGAAGCTTCTTTGGGATGTGGGTGTGCGCACATACGATGCATGTTCGAAAGACATATTTCAGATGCGCGCTGCGCTTATGTGGACAATCAATGATTTTCCGGCTTATGCAATGATGTCTGGATGGAGCACGAAGGGGAAACTGTCATGTCCAGTTTGTATGAAGAATACACGATCCAGAAGACTGAAACATCGTTGTAGTTTCAGTTTTATGGGACATCGACGATTTTTTCCAAAGGATCATCCATATAGAATGAATCGTCGAAGATTTGATAATACTATAGAGACCGATGATCCACCTCAGCGTATGTCTGGAACTGATGTGCTTAATGAATTGAAAGATTTCAGTTTTTCGTTTGGGAAGGGTCAAATGAAATCTGGAAAGAGAAAGAATGTTTCCACAGAAACCTGTTACAATTGGAGGAAGAGGAGTATCTTTTTTGATTTTCCTTATTGGTCAACCAATTTGCTACGTCATTGCTTAGACGTAATGCATATTGAAAAGAATATATGTGAAATGTTGCTTTCAGTTCTTCTAAATGTCAAGGGGAAGACAAAAGATGATTTACGATCTCGACGTGACTTGGTGGATTGGGGCATCAGACCAGAATTGCATCCTGTGCGTATCAGTGAAAATAAATGGCAACTTCCATGTGCTTCTTATGTGATGACACCTACTGAAAAAAAACAATTTTTGGAAGTATTAGAGACTATTAGAGTTCCTGATGGCTATTCAAGCAACATATATAAACGGGTCAACAGAAGAGAGTTGAAGCTAAAATCTTTGAAGACTCGTGATTATCACGTTCTACTGCATGAGTTGCTTCCAATAGCAATCCGTCATCTTTTGTCCAATAATGTAAGGGTGGGTGTTATTCGGTTGTGCCATTTGTTTAGAGATCTTTGTGCTAAGAAGTTGTCCAAGTATTTATTGCAAAAAATGTTGACAGATGCCCCATTAATTTTGTGTGAGTTGGAGAAAATATTTCCCCCATCATTTTTCACATGCATGCTGCATCTGACTGTCCATATTCCAACTGAAATATTTCTCGGAGGACCTGTTTATTTTCGTTGGATGTATCCAACTGAAAGAAATATGTTCACATTAAAGTCTTATGTTCGAAACAAGAATCATCCCGAAGGTTCTATCGTGAACGGTTACTTAGCTCAAGAATGTATGGATTTCTGTTCAATGTATTTGTCTGATCTTACTACAAGAATGAACAGACCAATGAGAAATGAAGAAGAACAATATGAGCAAATTGAACCCAGTTTTCCATCACTTCCTCAAACAGGAGGAATTCCTGGATCATATACATTGAAGACATTAAGCCATGAAGAGCGGGAGATGGCACATCGCACAGTTTTGTTCAACTGTGATTTGTTCGATGACTATATCAGGTAACAAAATTGAATATGTATATCTTACATATATATCTGTTAAACTATTCATATTTTTTTATCTACAGGGAACATAAAACAATGATAAATAGGAAGCATCGTTCTTTATCTTTGAGAAGGAGAGAGACTTTGCATAGCAAAGAGTTTTCTGCTTGGTTAAAATTGAAGGTAAAAATATTACTGTTTAAATTAATTATTTCAATATTTACTTAAGTTTAACTGTCATTTATATTGCAGGTATTGAGTTTGTCTGCTGACTCTGTCTCTGAGGAAATAAGAGCTTTGGCTTTTGGTCCTAATACCGTGGTTCGTGACTGTAAATCAATTGTTATCAATGGGTACAGATTTATTGTCACTGAACGAGCCAAAAACATGAGAACACAACATGATGGTATTATGGTTACTGCCACAACAGATTGTTATGCCAGCGCATCAGATAGTAGACCGCGACTTGAAAATTTGGGTTATTATGGAGTCGTTGAGAAAATAATAATATTGGATTATTACTCTCATGGACGAGTCACAATGATGAAATGCCATTGGTTTGATTCAATGACGAGACATGGCACATTTATTGATGATTGTGGATTTCGAGTAATTAATATGACCCGCACTCTTGAAACCGAAGAACCATATGTGTTGGCATCAATGGCTAAACAAGTTTTTTATGTCAAAGATCAACTTCAACCTGAATTTGGTGTCGTAGTTGAAGTAATTCCAAGACATATTTTTGATGATGCTGATGATGGAATTGACACTGTCCCTATTGCCATTGGAACCAATCCATTTATTTCTTTTGATGACTCCAATAGCTCAATTGTCAGAGTTGATTGTGAACCTGAAGTTGTGGTTGGAAATATATAGAATCATTCATCCATGTTCTCAATTCTTTTGGTTTACCTCGAGTTGGGTTGTTAAGGTTGGTAATATTTATATTTATTTAGTATTGATCACAAATATGTTTTAGCTGACTTGACCGTTATGTGAATTTTCAATGTTTATTGGTTGCTGTTTTATTTGAATTGCATTTTCTAATTTGGAATTGAACTGTATTCAAACCAAATAAAACAATATTTCTAACTTGGTGAACATTACAACTTGTATGTTTTATTAAATTCATTCAAGCTCTTCTAAAAAAATTGATAGCTAAATTACCAATGAATCCCCTCATTCCCTCATATATTTAGTTTTTTGGTTTACACATTAATTTTCTTTTTCTAATTAATTACATATTTGTTTTCCAATGCAGGAAATGAAGCCAATTGAAGAGAGACGAAGAAAAAAAATGGCGGAGAACAATTGTCGGATGGAGGAGATGGGCATTCCACCATTAGTGCCTACAGTGAGTACTTTATTTCAAATATATATATATATTTACAGAATATATAATGTCATGTGATTAATTTTTTTTGTAAACTTTTTTGTAGGATCCACCATTACGTCGACAGTTATTCGACGAGGAGCCTAGTACTGGTCCTAGTACTCAGGCCGGTGGTACGAGGAGGGTTCGTACCAGAGGTGGACATAGAGTTGCGCGTGCCCGACTAGACCCTGCCCCTCCCACTGACATTTCATCCTTCCCACATTCTGATCCCGGTGTGTCGTTAGGGACACACGGGATATTTAGACCTCCCATGTTTTCGCTACCTTCTGCATCTTCTGCCCCATCATTTTCACATCCCATGATGATTCCCACTCCCCAGTCAGCATCAGGTCATACAGTTGTTCCATCTTCTTTTCCTTCTACTTCTGTCTCTCCGAGCTTTTATATTCCATCGTCTTCGACTCCTGTTCCACCAGAGGGTGTTCCATCAGGTTCTGTGGATCCGGCGCCACTCATTGATCAGACTAGCACAGGTATATTTATAAAACCCTATCAAATTTTTATAGCAATATTTATTTTCATTATAACATGTTTTGATAAAATATTTGTTTTTCTTTCATGACAGATACGTCTACTGAAAGGAGGCGGGGGCGGGGCCGTACACGCATGTGTTCGGTGTGGAACCGTCGCACACAGGTTATGGTGGAATATAATGAAGACAATCAGATGGTTGAGAAAACAGGGCAGCAATGTCGGAGTTTTATGGCGACGCTTGCCAAATACTCCGACATCATTCCCGTCAGCCCACTGTCGTGGAGACATTTGCCACATGAGGTCAAAGATAGAGCTTGGGAAGAGATATGGGTAAAAAAATCTGTTATATTTAATGCCATGATTTTTTTTTGTATTTATATAAATTAATATTTTCATTTCATCTTCGATTTAATTTTCCTGATGGTGAGGGTTCACGAATGGAACGTCTAAAGGATTTAGGAGAGCTTTGGAGAGCCTACAAGCATGAGCTGTATATTGGCTGGCGTGCTAGAGTTGGCACTGAGTTAGAGGCGGTACCAGTCGTGGATGATTGTCCTATAGAGCAGTATCGTCAGATGATTACTCATTGGACGAGTACCCAGTTTAAGGTATGAATTACATTTGAGGTATTTAAATAATAACTTTCAAGTTTTGCATTAATATTATCCTTTGAATTATCGAATTTTATTTAGGAATCATCTGGAAAAAATAAAAAAAACATTGATGCAAAAAAATACCTCCATACACTAGGACGCACGACGATGCCGGATCATGAGAGGCAGCAGGTATGACAATTGTTTATAAGTTTTCTTTACGACTTACATTTTCTTTTGTTTCCTTAATTATTTAATTATTTGCTGAAGTCTTTATATAAATTTTGTTTTCAATGTCATTATAGAGGCAAGTACAAAATATTGAAGGACGTGTGCCTCGAGAAAAACTATTTTGCTCGAGTAGACGAAAAAAGGATGGACGTGCTGTCAACGAAGCGACTCAGCAGCAGATTGTAAGTTTTAATCTGTTGATTTTATATTTTAATATCTATTTCGTAACTTAACAATATATTTATATTTGTAACAGGATGCTTTAGAGGCCCTCGATGCCCAAGAAGCAGACAATTTTGGGCCATCTGATCACTTACATCAGGTGTTGGGAGATGATCATTCTGGCAGAGTACGCTGCCGACCTAGGATAGCCCCGACGAGGTATTGGCCTGCCTCAGGTACGAGTTTTAGTGCCACCGAGCTGCAGAAAGTTAGGGCACAGGCAGAACAGGCTGAGAAAAGGGCCACAGAGATGGCAGAACAGTCTGCAAGGGCAAACAGTGCATTTATGAAATTTATTGAAGTTCTACGTCCAACACTTCCAGCAGAGGCCAGCCCAGCGATTGATGAATACATGTCGTCGATACATTCTATATACGGTGCACCAGGTGGCAGTTCCAGTGGTGGTCAGGCCGATGTCGAGCTTGAAGATGATGATGGCGAGCAGTCTGATGCGGAAGAGGAGGGAGATGAGGAGGGTGAGGAGGAGGGCGAAGGCGAGGAGGAAGGCGCTGTGGAGGGTGAGGACGATGAGGAGGACGATGACGAGGGCGATGATGATGATGATGATGGAGATGGTGATGCTGATGTGGGACATATTGATCTGTTACATTTTTGACTTGAGATTTGATGTTTAATCTATTCTAGTTGTTAGTTTTATCTAGACTCGTAGTATAGTATTGGAGTTGAGTAATTTTTATATATTGTCTGTTTTTATGGATGTTGTTGTCTTTTAGTGGTTGTGTGTTTGAGAACTCCCTGGACAACCCCCCTCATTCTTGGACCCTGGACAACCCCCCCTCCCCCTTGGACCCCGAACACCCACCAAACACCCCCCGGACAGCCCCGCGGACAGCCCCCTGGACAGACCCCTGGATAGCCCCCCGTACAGCCCCCAACCCTCCACCCTGGACCCCGGATAGCCCCCCGGACAGCCCCCCGGACAACCCCCCCCACCCTCCCCCTTGGACCCCGGACAACCCCCCAAACACCCCCCGGACAACCCCCTGAACAACCCCGGACAAGCCCCTGAACAACCACCGGACAGCCCCCTAAACAACCCCGGACAACCCCCTGAAGAACCCTCAAACACCCTCCGGACAGACCCCGCACAGCCCCCCCACCCTCATCCTTGGTCCCCGGACAGCCCCCCGGACACCCACCGGACAGCCCCCCCGGACAGCCCCCGCGGACAGCCCCCCTGGACAGCCCCCCGTACAGCCCCCAACCCTCCACCCTGGACCCCGGATAGCCCCCCGGACAGCCCCCCGGACAACCCCCCCACCCCCCCCCCCCCTTGGACCCCGGACAACCCCCCCACCCCCCTTGGATCCCGGACAACCCCCCAAACACCCCCCGGACAGCCCCCTGAACACCCCCGGACAACCCCCTGAACAACCCCCTGAACAACCCCCGGACAGCCCCCCTGAACAACCCCGGACAACCCCCTGAACAACCCCCAAAAACCCCCCAGACAGACCCCCGCACAGCCCCCCCCACCCTCCTCCTTGGTCCCCGGACAGCCCCCCGGACACCCACCGGACAGCCCCCCCCGGACAGCCCCCCGGACATCCCCTCTACCTTCCTTAATTTCATTAGCTCTGAAATGTTTCATAGCACGATCAACTAAAATCTAATCCATACTAAATATGATATAAAAATATTCTATATGAATTTCCATAAGATTTTAAGTGAAAACAAAAAGTGACATACGAAAAACTGACCAAACGCATTCGAAATGTGTTGATGCTTTAGGACAACGATCCATGGGTCATATGTGACGTGTACGAGTCATCCCCGCCTCAATCCGAGGCGCGGTGTGGTCGGAACAACTCAAAGTGTATGTCTTTTGTTTCAAAAGGACATCATTTTAAGTGAAAAACATCAACTGGCATCGTTCGGCCCCGTTTGGACCCCCCCTCACGCGCGTTTACGAAGCGCGCGCATCACTTAAAACACGAATATTGAGCCGTACCGCGCAAAACGCACGTCCGATTGACGTTCCGTCTTCGCGTAGACGTCACGAATAATAATTAGAATGTTCCACGGTGGTTTCAGCTCAATCTGAGGTCGTCCGCTATGAATTTGACCGTTGGACGCCCGTTTTGGCCGTTTATGACACCAGAACTGCGTTGTCGGTCACCACGGGCACACGGCACGTCCGATTGACGTACCGTCTGCTCGAACACTTCAGAAATCACTCACCCGTATTTGTCGTCTGATTTCAGGCCATTCCGACATCGTTCGGCCCGTTTGGACCCCCCTCACGCGCGTTTACGAAGCGCGCGCATCACTTAAAACACGAATATTGAGCCGTACCGCACAAACCGCACGTCCGATTGACGTGTCGTCTGCGCGTACACGTCACGAATAATAATTAGAATGTTCCACGGTGGTTTCAGCTCAATCCGAGGCCGTCCTCTATGAATTTGACCGTTGGACGCCCGTTTCTGGCCGTTTATGACACCAGAACTGCGTTGTCGGTCACCGCGGGCACACGGCACGTCCGATTGACGTGTCGTCTGCTCGACCCACTTCAGAAATCAGTCACCCGTATTTGTCGTCTGATTTCAGGCCATTCTGACATCGTTCGGCCCGTTTGGACCCCCCTCACGCGCGTTTACGAAGCGCGCGCATCACTTAAAACACGAATATTGAGCCCGTACCGCGCAAATCGCACGTCCGATTGACGTGTCGTCAGCGCGTACACGTCACAAATAATAATTAGAATGTTCCACGGTGGTTTCAGCTCAATCTGAGGTCGTCCGCTATGAATTTGACCGTTGGACGCCCGTTCTGGCCGTTTATGACACCACAACTGCGTTGTCGGTCACTGCGGGCACACGGCACGTCCGATTGACGTGTCGTCTGCTCGAACACTTTAGAAATCACTCACCCGTATTTGTCGTTTGATTTCAGGCCATTCCGACATCGTTCGGGCCCATTTGGACCCCCCTCACGCGCGTTTACGAAGCGCGCGCATCACTTAAAACACGAATATTGAGCCGTACCGCGCAAACCGCACGTCCGATTGACATGCCGTCTGCGCGTACACGTCACGAATAATAATTAAAATGTTCCACGGTGGTTTCAGCTCAATCCGAGGCCGTCCGCTATGAATTTGACCGTTGGACGCCCGTTCTGGCCGTTTATGACACCAGAACTGCGTTGTCGGTGACCGCGGGCACACGGCACATCCGATTGACGTGCCGTCTACTCGACCACTTTAGAAATCACTCACCCGTATTTGTCGTCTGATTTCATGCCATTCCGACATCGTTCGGCCCCGTTTGGACCCCCCTCACGCGCGTTTACGAAGCGCGCGCATCACTTAAAACACGAATATTGAGCTGTACCGCGCAAACCGCACGTCCGATTGAGGTGCCGTCTGCGCGTACACGTCACGAATAATAATTAGAATGTTCCACGGTGGTTTCAGCTCAATACGAGGCCGTCCGCTATGAATTTGACCGTTGGACGCCCGTTCTGGCCGTTTATGACACCAGAACTGCGTTGTCGGTCACCGCGGGCACACGGCACGTCCGATTGACGTGCCGTCTGCTCGACCACTTCAGAAATCAGTCACCCGTATTTGTCGTCTGATTTCAGCCCATTCCGACATCGTTCGGCCCGTTTGGACCCCCCTCACGCGCGTTTACGAAGCGCGCGCATCACTTAAAACACGAATATTGAGCCGTACCGCGCAAACCTCACGTCTGATTGAGGTGCCGTCTGTGCGTACACGTCACGAATAATAATTAGAATGTTCCACAGTGGTTTCAGCTCAATCCGAGGCCGTCTGCTATGAATTTGACTGTTGGACGCCTGTTCTGGCCGTTTATGACACCAGAACTGCGTTGTCGGTCACCGCGGGTACACGGCACGTCCGATTGACGTGTCGTCTACTCGACCACTTTAGAAATCAGTCACCCGTATTTGTCGTCTGATTTCAGGCCATTCCGACATCGTTCGGCCCGTTTGGACCCCCCCTCACGCGCGTTTACGAAGCGCGCGCATCACTTAAAACACGAATATTGAGCCGTACCGCGCAAACCGCACGTCCGATTGACGTGTCGTCTACGCGTACACGTCACGAATAATAATTAGAATGTTCCACGATGGTTTCAGCTCAATCCGAGGTCGTCCGCTATGAATTTGACCGTTGGACGCCCGTTCTGGCCGTTTATGACACCAGAACTGCGTTGTCGGTCACCGCGGGCACACGGCACGTCCGATTGACGTTCCGTCTGCTCGACCACTTCAGAAATCACTCACCCGTATTTGTCGTCTGATTTCAGGCCATTCCGACATCGTTCGGCCCCGTTTGGACCCCCCTCACGCGCGTTTACGAAGCGCGCGCATCACTTAAAACACGAATATTGAGCCGTACCGCGCAAACCGCACGTCCGATTGACGTGTCGTCTACGCGTACACGTCACGGATAATAATTAGAATGTTACATGGTGGTTTCAGCTCAATCCGAGGCCGTCCTCTATGAATTTGACCGTTGGACGCCCGTTCTGGCCGTTTATGACACCAGAACTGCGTTGTCGGTCACCGCGGGCACACGGCACATCCGATTGACGTGTCGTCTGCTCGACCACTTCAGAAATCACTCACCCGTATTTGTCGTCTGATTTCAGGCCATTCCGACATCGTTCGGCCCGTTTGGACCCCCCCTCACGCGCGTTTACGAAGCGCGCGCATCACTTAAAACACGAATATTGAGTCGTACCGCGCAAACCGCACGTCCGATTGACGTGCCGTCTGCGCGTACACGTCACGAATAATAATTAGAATGTTCCACGGTGGTTTCAGCTCAATCCGAGTCCGTTCGCTATGAATTTGACCGTTGGACGCCTGTTCTGACCGTTTATGACACCAGAACTGCGTTGTCAGTCACCGCGGGCACACGGCAACGTCCGATTGACGTGCCGTCTGCTCGACCACTTCAGAAATCACTCACCCGTATTTGTCGTCTGATTTCAGGCCATTCCGACATCGTTCGGGCCCCGTTTGGACCCCCCTCACGCGCGTTTACGAAGCGCGCACATCACTTAAAACACGAATATTGAGTCGTACCGCGCAAACCGCACGTCCGATTGATGTGCCGTCTGCGCGTACACGTCACAAATAATAATTAGAATGTTCCACGATGGTTTCAGCTCAATATGAGGTCGCCCTCTATGAATTTGACCGTTGGACGCCCGTTCTGGCCGTTTATGACACCAGAACTGCGTTGTCGGTCACCGCGGGCACACGGCACGTCCGATTGACGTGCCGTCTAGTCGACCACTTCAAAAATCACTCACCCGTATTTGTCGTCTGATTTCAGGTCATTCCGACATCGTTCGGCCCGTTTGGACCCCCCCTCACGCGCGTTTACGAAGCGCGTGCATCACTTAAAACACGAATATTGAGCCGTACCGCGCAAACCGCACGTCCGATTGACGTGTCGTCTGCGCGTACACGTCACGAATAATAATTAGAATGTTCCATGGTGGTTTCAGCTCAATCCTAGGCCGTCCGCTATGAATTTGACCGTTGGACGCCCGTTCTGGCCGTTTATGACACCAGAACTGCGTTGTCAGTCACCGCGGGCACACAGCACGTCTGATTGACGTGCCGTCTGCTCGACCACTTCAGAAATCACTCACCCGTATTTGTCGTCTGATTTCAGGCCATTCCGACATCGTTCGGCCCGTTTGGACCCCCCTCACGCGCGTTTACGAAGCGCGCGCATCACTTAAAACACGAATATTGAGCCGTACCGCGCAAACCGCACGTCCGATTGACGTGCCGTCTGCGCGTACACGTCACGAATAATAATTAGAATGTTCCACAGTGGTTCCAGCTTAATACGAGGTCGTCCGCTATGAATTTGACCGTTGGACGCCCGTTCTGGCCGTTTATGACACCAGAACTGCGTTGTCAGTCACCGCGGGCACACGGCACGTCCGATTGATGTGCCTTCTGCTCGACCACTTCAGAAATCACTCACCCGTATTTGTCGTCTGATTTCAGGCCATTCCGACATCGTTTGGCCCGTTTGGACCCCCCTCACGCGCGTTTACGAAGCGCGCACATCACTTAAAACACGAATATTGAGCCGTACCGTGCAAACCGCACGTCCGATTGACGTGCCGTCTGCGCGTACACGTCACAAATAATAATTAGAATGTTCCACGGTGGTTTCAGCTCAATATGAGGTACTCCGCTATGAATTTGACCATTGGACGCCCGTTCTGGCCGTTTATGACACCCGAACTGCGTTCTCGGTCACCGCGGGCACAGGACACGTCCGATTGACGTGTCGTCTTGTCGACCACTTCAGAAATCACTCACCCGTATTTGTCGTCTGATTTCAGGTCATTCCGACATCGTTCGGCCCGTTTGGACCCCCCTCACGCGCGTTTACGAAGCGCGCGCATCACTTAAAACACGAATATTGAGCCGTACCGCGCAAACCGCACGTCCGATTGACATGTCGTCTACGCGTACACGTCACGAATAATAATTAGAATGTTGCACGGTGGTTTCAAGTGAAAAGGACGTCATTTTATGTGAAAAGCATCAACTGGCATATGGAAAACCGACCAAACACATTCTGAATCTGTTGATAATTTATCTCAACAATCCATGGGTCATATGTGACGTGTACGAGCCAACCCGGGATGAATCCGAGTCGCGGTGTGGCCGGGATAAGTCTAAGTGGCTCTCTTTTGTTTAAAATGGACACCATTTTAAGTACATACGGAAAAACGACCAAACGGATTCGGTTTCCGTTGAAACTTTAGGAGAACGATCCATGGGTCATATGTGACGTGTACGAATCAACCCCGCCACAATCGGAGACACGGTGTGGCCGACACCACTCAAAGTGTCGGTATTTTGTTTCAAAAAGACGTCATTTTAAGTGAAAAGCATCAAGCGACATACGAAAAACCGACCAAAGGCATTCGGACTGTGTCGATACTTTATCACAAGGATCCATGGGTCGTATGTGACATGTACGAGTCAATCCCGCCTCAATCCGAGGAGCGGTGTGGCCAACACCGTTCTAACTGTGTCTCTTTTGTTTAAAATGGACAGGATTATAAGTGAAAAGAACAACTGGCATACGGAAAACCGACCAAACGCATTCCAAATTTGTTGATAATTTATCCCAACGATCCATGGGTCATATGTGACATGTACGAGCTGACCCGGGATGAATCCAAGTCATGGTGTGGCCGAGATCAGTCTAAGTGGCTCTCTTTTGTTTAAAACGGACATCATTTTAAGTACATACGGAAAACCGACGAAACGGATTCGGTTTCCGTTGAAACTTTAGGAGAACGATCCATGGGTCATATGTGACGTGTACGAATCAACCCCGCCTCAATTGGAGACGCGGTGTGGCCTACACCACTCAAAGTGTCTGTCTTTTGTTTCAAAGGGACATCATTTTAAGTGAAAAGCATCAAGTGACATACGGAAAACGGAGAAAATGCATTCGGATTGTGTCCGTACTTTAGGAAAAGGATCCACGGGTCGTATGTGACGTGTACGAGTCAATCCCGCCTCAATCTGAGGAGCGGTGTGGCCGACACTGCTCTAACTGTGTCTCTTTTGCTTAAAATGGACAACAATTTAAGTACATATGGAAAACCGACCAAACGCATTCGGTTTCCATTGAAACTTTAGGAGAACGATCCATAGGTCATATGTGACGTGTACGAGTCAACACCGCCTCAATCTGAGGCGCGGTGTGGCCGGAACCACTCAAAGTGTCTGCATTTTGTTTCAAAAGTACGTCATTTTAATTGAAAAACATCAACTGGCATACGGAAAACCGACCAAACGCATTCGGATTGTGTCGATACATTAGTACAACGATCCATGGGTCATATGTGACGTGTATGAGTCAACCCCGCCTCAATCTGAGGCACGTTGTGGACGGTATCACTCTAGGTGTATGTATTATGTTTAAAACGGACATTACTTTAGGTAAAAATATATGGTATACAAAAAACAGATCAAATTATGAATTGACTTCCAGATTCCACATATAATTGTCATCTACATTTTAAATTGAAATCTAAATGAATTATGTATGTTTATAATTTAATTATGGATGTGTATAGTTCTACCATTATATGTTAAACGTGTATGAATTTGTTCTCTATATGTAAGTGTTAGTTGGTTACTGCAGGTACAATAATTATATATGTATGTGTTAGTTTATTGCAGGTACAATAATTGGATTGAAAGATGAGAGGGAACCCACAAAACCAGATGTGGTGCTGGTCAAATTGGAGACCTGGTTGGGAGCTGCTGGGCAAATTGGGGAGCTGCTGGGTGATTTGCCCAGCAGAGGCTATGCCAACGGTTCAAAACCGTTGGCATAGAAATTGTGGATTAGTTTTACCAACGGTTCAACAAACCGTTGGTAAAACACTTTTCCCAATAGTTTAAAACCGTTGGGAAAGAGTAGATGTGGGGTTTTTCCCAACGGTTTACCAAACCGTTGGGAAAAACATGATAATTTTAAGCCCTTGTGCCAACGGTTTTAAACCGTTGGCAAATCTTTTTCCCAACGGTTTTAATGAACCGTTGGGATAGAGTAACCTTTCTCCACCCTATCCCAAAGGTTTACTGTAAACCATTGGGAAATGTTTTTCCCAACGGCTTACTTACCTACGGTTGGCCGAACCGTTGGTATATGTTATACCAACGGTTGTCCAGCCTTTCCCAACATTTCTCAACCGTTGGTAAATCTATTATTTCCAGTAGTGACTTCTTGGGTCACGTCATCTCTGAGGCGGGAGTTGCAGTGGATCCTGCGAAGATCGAGGCTGTGTTAGCATGGGAGCCACCCAGGAGCGTGACTGAGGTTCGGAGTTTCTTGGGACTAGCTGGATACTATCAGAGATTCGTGTCGGACTTCTCTAGAGTTGCGACACCACTCACAGCTTTGACGAAGAAGGGGAAACCCTTCTTGTGGTCAGACAGATGTCAGCAGAGCTTCCAGGAGCTGAGACAGAGATTGACTAGCGCACCTATCTTGAGGTTGCCTAAGGAGGGAGTAGGGTACATAGTCTACTGCGATGCATTAGGGACCGGACTCGGATGTGTTCTGATGTAGGAGCGGGCAGTGATCGCCTATGGATCACGTCAGTTGAGGCCGCATGAGCAGAACTACGCTACCCGTGACCTGGAGTTAGCAGCAGTGGTCTTCGCTCTGAAGACATGGCGACACTATCTGATGGGCGAGCGCTTTACAGTCTTTTCCGATCATCAGAGTCTCAGGTATATCTTCTCGCAGAAGGACCTGAACCTGAGATAGCGGCGATGACTCGAGTTCCTCCAGGACTATGACTTTGAGATAGTCTATACTCCTGGGAAGGGGAACGTAGTAGCCGATGCCCTCAGCAGGAGGACAGGCATTCAGCTACTTGAGGAGGCGACGGAGCAGCTAGCCTCTTTGTAGATATCCTTCGTGGATAGAGATGGAGCAGCCTTCCTCCAGTCTCTCACAGTCACCCCTCCACTACTGCAGCGGGTCAGAGAGGCACAGCGTGAGGACACTGATTGTGAGACACGGCGTGCACAGATATCCTCGGGACAGGCACCTGATGGTTTCTCCCTTGGAGCAGAGCACGACATCCTTTTCAGAGGACGTACCATGGTACTAGTCGCTTTGCAAGAGGAAGTGCTGAGAGAGTTTCACACTTCTCCTTTGGTGGTACATCCTGGAGTGGCGAAGATGTACCAGGACCTCAGACGACAGAACTGGTGGCCGGGCATGAAGAAGGCTGTAGCAGAGTTCGTTTCTCAATGCCTCACCTGCCAACAGGTGAAGGCAGAGCATCAGGTACCAGCAGGCTTGGTACAGCCCTTGGAGGTTCCGGAGTGGAAGTGGGACGGAATATCTATGGACTTCGTGACTGGACTTCCACGCACTTCCAGAGGTCATGACTCCATCTGGGTGATTGTTGACCGACTCACCAAGTCGACACACTTCTTACCCATTAGAGAGCAGGGCTCAGTGGAGAGCTTGGTATGTCTCTACGTTCAGGAGATTGTGCGGCTCCACGGTGTTCCATTATCTATCGTCTCCGATCGAGATGCTCGCTTTACTTCCCGGCTTTGGAAGGGGTTACAGGAGGCGTTCGGGACGCAGCTACGTCTGAGCACAGCCTTTCACCCTCAGACGGATGGTCAGACGGAGAGGACCATTCAGACTCTCGAGGACATGCTCCGCGCATGTGTCCTCGACTTTGGTCGTAGCTGGGAGGACCACCTACCCTTGGTGGAGTTTGCGTACAACAACAGATACCACTCCACCATCGGGATGGCACCGTATGAGGCATTGTACGGCCGACCTTGTAGATCTCCTTTGTGCTGGACAGACCCTGGGGAGTCAGCACTTATGGGACCAGAGATGGTCCAGGCCACGACAGAGAAGGTCCAGGTCATCCAGGAGCGGATGAGGACAGCTCAGAGCCGGCAGAAGTCATATGCTGACAGGAGGCGGAGGCCACTGGAGTTTGAGGATGGAGACCATGTCTTCTTGCGGGTCTCACCTCGACGTGGTATTCGAAGATTTGGCCGAGGCGGCAAGTTATCTCCGCGCTTCATCGGACCCTTCCAGGTCCTCAGCAGGGTTGGCGAGGTGTCTTATTGCCTGGCTCTGCCACCTCAGTTGCACCGGGTGCACGACGTCTTCCACGTATCTCAGCTGAGGAGATACGTGCACGACCCGACGCACATCATTGACCATGGGGAGCTTGACGTTGACGATGGGGCGACTTTTACGGAGGTCCCGGTGGAGATAGAGGATCGACAGGAGCGGATCCTGCGTGGGCGATCGATTCCTCTTGTGCGCATCAGATGGCAGCACGGGAACCTCCAGGAGAGCACATTGGAGCGGGAGGCTCAGATGCGTGCTCAGTACCCTCATTTGTTTCCCTAGTTTTTGATGTATCTTTACGGGGACGTAAAGCCCTGAGGTGGGAGTAATGTAAAGACCCGTAAAATTCAAGGGAATTTTTTTTCTTAATTTTCTTCGGAATTTTACAAGAGTGCGGTTTCAGACGGCACCTGTTTCCGAGGCCCGGAGTGCCCGGAATTAATTTCCAAAGTTTGGCTCGGGTACGTTCAGTGAACAAACGAGCGGGAATTCCTAACTTTTGATCCGGTGCTCGGAATTGAAATCTGAGGACACCGATGAACTCGCAGTGCCGATATTCGCTTAAGAAGACCTTTTCTGAAGTTGCGTTTGCCTAGGAGGAGTTGTTTAATTTTCTGGATGAAATGAAGAGTAAAATAAAATTGTGATACAATATTTATTTTATATCTTTAAAGTGGTTAAAATCTTTTGTTGGAAGTTGGGTGGTTTAACCACCTAAGAGAGGATTAAGGTGAGGAGGGGCCCACCCGAGCCCCACCTTTTAAAATTCCCTAACTCCCCTCTCTCCCTCTTTAAATATTGATAACTTAACACTTAATTAATTACACAACTCATGTATAATTAATTAAGTGTTTTTTTTTTGAAATTTAAGTTTTTGAAATGCTTGGCTTAGTAAATAAAATAAGGAGGGACCTTATTTTATTTGGATTGTTGGGTGAGGTGTGGAAGAACTTTGGAGAGAAGCTGAAGAAATCCTCCACCTTCTTCATCTCCTTCGTGGAAGAACGCGAAGAACGTCCGCCGCCCACGAAGAACACCGACGGTGACATCTTGACTCGTCTTCTCCGATTGCTTCCTCCTCAACTTCTTCGTCTTCTAACCGACGTCAACGAAACGACGACCGCTTCCCACGACTACGTCAACGTGCGACTATCGAGGTAGGGGTTTACTTCAATATGATTATCACTTTCCATGTTTTCCCCTTCTAAATCTATTGTGGGATTGGGAAAAATGTTTGATGAGGATTGTAGGGAATTTTTTTTAATTTACGTGTGAATCGTTTGAAACAAGGTTCAATTTTTAATTAATTAAAAATTGTGCCATTTGGGTGTTGGTTATTCCCGATTGTTAGCATCTAATGCGGAGGGCGCGGGCCGAACGAACACGGCCCGACAACCCTCCGTAATTTTGTTTTTGGTGCGTGGATTTGACAGTGATGAGGAATCGAATCCGTAATGGGAAAATGAGGTATCCATTCCGAAGATCTCGATCCGAGAAAATCGTCGGTGAAGACCGCAAGTGGAACGGACCACCGGAGTGCGTCCGGTGGTCCGCGGAAGACGGCGGCCGCGCGCCGCTCCGGCGTGGCGGCGCCAGCGACCCGCGGCGGAGGCGCGCCGCCGGAGTAACCCACCGCGGCTAAGCCGCGGTGGTTAACAGGCGGCCGGCAAAGCCGGCCGCGACGGTCCAAGGGCAGGACCCTTTAGGGTCCCGCGTTTCATTTTTCGGCCGGCCAAACGGCCGGCCGTTTCCAAGAATTCTGGGGGATTAAACCCCCGGATGAAGGCGGATCGGGCCCCCCACGTGGGGGGGGGGCGTTGTTTTACAAAGCACGGGGGGCTGCGCCCCCCCGTTTCCTCGACCAGCGCTCGGCCAACCGGCCGAGCTGAGCGGCCGGGCCGCGCCGCCGGCCGGGCCAGGTCCAGTGGACCGGGTCGGATCCGGGTCGACCCGATTCAGGTCGGACCAGGGGGGGTCGGGCCGGGTCGGGCCGGGCCTAGACCCCAGGTTTCGGACGAGTTTCGGTCTTTTGGCCATAACTTGAGCCACGGACCTCCGAATGACGAACCGTCTGCGGAAACGCGATCGTTGGATCGAGACGGTCGTTTTGGTATATTACACTCAGGGTTTCGAAATACTTTGAGTTCGGCCGGGTTGGTTCGTACACGAAACCAACCGGGCCTTCAGAGCGGAAACGCTCATATCTTGAGCTACAGACGTCCGTTTGACGTGCCGTCAGCTTTGTTGAGTTCCTCTTAGTGAGACAGATCTTTTGGCATACTCCGCCCGAGGTTTGGACGCAGGTGGAGTATGGTCGGGTTGGTTTTTCCTTAAAAACCAACCGGGCCCCGGGGACGAAAATGCCAATAACTCTCAGACCGGGCGTCCGATCGACGCGCCGTCTGTTGCGTTGAGTTCTTGTTGACGATACGGAACTTTTGGATACATCAACTCTAGACTTTGTGACAGTTGATGTATCAGCCTCTCGGTTCGTGGAGCGGACCCTCCGAACGAGCTTGCTGTGTGCGGGAACCCTAGTGCTGGCTGCGACTGTGACTACTACTGCTACTGCTACTGCTACTGTGACTGCGACGACGACAGTACAAAAATCTTGTGTGGATTCGACGACGATGACTACAGCACTCAGCGATCCTATGTGGATCAGTGCTACAGGTCCTATGTGGGCCCGATCCTGTGTGGGTCCGATCCTGTGTGGGTCTTTGCGCTCAGCGGTCCTGTGTGAACCAGCGCCTACAGGTCCTGTGTGGGCCCGATCCTGTGTGGGTCTTTTGCGGGGGTTAGTTACCTATCGATCCTTCGTGGGTCCGACGACTTAGATGGATCAGAGATCATCTTTATCGTCTTTCGAAGAAGTATACCTGTGTGAGCTGAATCCTGTTGCTTTCCTGTGTGGATTGTGTTGTGCTTTCCTGTGTGGATTACGTTTTGCTTTCCTGTGTGGAATACGTTTACTTTCCTGTGTGGACTGAGTTGTACTTGGGCTCGGAGGTTGGAGCGTATTGGAATTGATGACTTAGGTATATGTATGGGCATATACCTAAGCAGTGTCGTTAGTTACTTCGTGATTGTACCTTTCTATGTGGTTTATCCTATGTGAATTTCGGGAGACCTTCAGGGGTCTCGGGGTCCCTACTGAGTAGCTTATACTCACCCCTGCACGGGCTATGCCCGCACTACGTTGTGTTGGTTGCAGACGACGGACAGCGTTGATCTTGGCTGAGGCTTGCAGAGCAGGACGGTACCTGGAGGTGGACCACTGGGCGGGACGTACTCGGAGTGGACGGTGGGACCCGTGGAGCAGTGGAGCTATCTGTACCCATCCTTCAGGTGGGATTTCCAGTAGACAGCTCGACGTAGCGGCTTTTACTTACAGTTGTTGTTTTCCCTTTCGAGTTGTACTTTACTTTCAGTTTGGGTTTGTATACTGGCCCATTTACTTTTCCGCACTTTCAGTTGTACTCTGTTTCTACTTAGTGTTTACTTTTCGCTTGCTTACTCTGTGGTGCTTGTTTACTTTTCAAAGGCAATGCCTTCCCTTTTTGTTGGGATTTACGCCTTGGTGCTAGTCGCCAGCCCCTGGCCTATGGAAGGCGGGCTTGGGGTAGTCACGGCACGGGCCCCGAGGACGGGTCGTGACATATTTGGCCCAAACATATTACATTTCTACAGGTATGGATAAGGTCAAGGGTCCCTATACAGGTACTTGATTGTAGTAGAGGAGTAGGAGAGCATGGGACCGAGCTTAGGCTTGCGATGCTACTGTGTTCTGTTTACTCTACCTTGTTTTGTTTTGTTGTACCTTGTACTTTGAGTTGTATTGTATTGTATTACAGAGTATCCTATTCTGGTTGTTTTCGTAGAATTAGTGACATGCTGCATCTTTATATATATGACTGTTGGTTCTCTTTTACTTCAGTTGTCCATTTTAGTTGAATATTGTTTACTACTTCTGTAACGACCCAATCTTTTTGAGTAGTATATTAACTTACTCTTATTGATTTAATAAGATGTTAATGGTTAATGCAGAAAGAGGAGTCGATTGCTTCATCCAATAGACTCGAACCTTATGAAGCCCACTTATCAGAGCTTGGGAAGGAGGTAGCATCTGTGGGCTTTGCTTTGGACCAAGCCCAAGCCGAACTCCAGCGTGTCAAGCTTGAACGGAAACGCCTGCGGGAGAAGTTCAAGTTAGTAGAGATTACTACTAGGGAAATGTTATCTGAGCCTCCCTCAGATTCTCTCACCATAGCACACCTTACACTTAAGTCTTATGCCGGTGTTATAAGGGGCTATGTGACGAGACCCTAGCTTCCTTGTGTAATCCTTTCGGGTGAATGAATTGAGATTTCTTCCTTTAGTGATGTTTGTGAAATTTCAAATGTCCAGATAATTTTAGAATGTATTTTATTGATGAATTTTGAAAAAAAGGATATTTTAAAATATTTATGAAAACCCTAAATAACTAATGATGTGTAATGATTTTCAAAAAATGGTCTTCTACAAAAGTGTTCAGTAAGGAATTTGGAGTCTAATAAGATCAACTTAATTTTTTATAAATAGTAAATTATGAATAGTGATTTTACACTTAGGATTAGTAATGTGACCAAATGGATTAGTAATTTCACTCAAAGAAAGTTTTAATATAATTTAGACACCTAGATTAAGTAATGTGATTCAATAAAATGGGTAAATAACGGTTTCATAAATTATTAGTCAAGTAATAGTTTTTTCGGATGAATAGTGTTTTTTAATTAAAAATTTAATTAAAAATAATTAGAAAATTATTTTTATAAAAAGGACTTTATTTTTGAACTCAGATCATCGATATTATGTTAAGGTAATTTTTGGGGATTTTTCTGAAAAAAATGAATTCTCGGTGAATAGTGTTTTTATTTAAAAATTAAATTAAAATTATTTAAAAAATTATTTTTATAAAATGGATTTCATTTTTGAAATCAGAGCATTGATATTTGGTTAAGGTGAAATTTTGGGATTATTCTGAGAAAGTTGAATTTTTGATGAATAGTGAAAATATAGTTTTTAAGTTACGGGTGTTTAATGACATCATTAAATTATGTATTAAGTATATATTCAATATGGTCGAATTATGAATAGTAAGATAAGGTATGAGGTGTCCCAAGTGGCCAATACCATGGGCAAATACCATGGGCAAGCCCATGGTTTTTCCAAAACCTCTAGTGAGGTGTCCCTTGGCCATTAATGCCTTGTCCCCTCACTTTACCTATAAATACCCACCCTTTCCTCCTTTAGTTTTCACTCCCAACTATCCCCCAACGAAGTTATGGTCTCCTTATCTTCCAAGGAGTCCTCCCAAGGTGCCCCCAAGCCCTCAAGGTCCAAAACTTTGAGTTTCAAGAGTCACGTTTTAAGGTAAGGGATCCGACCCCTCTCTTTCTTTTCATGTAATCTCTTTTATGTCATTCCTTTTATGCTCCATGTTCTTATGTGAGAGGATGTTCTTTTATATTCCTCTTACTTCCCTTTTCATTTTTATATGATGATATATCCCCTATTACTCTCATCATTTCATTTTATGAAAGTTTAAGTGACGTCGTTAGGCTGCCGAATTTTTAAGGGATTCTTTCACCCTTCTCATTTTTCAAGTTCGATTTTCATGTCAAGTATTTCAAGTTCCTTTTTATTATGTTGGGGTATGATCTCTATATCTATCATACTTATCTATTATGATCATATGATGAGAGACCCTATTTGATCTTGTCAATCCATTTTTATTGAAGTTTAAGTGACGTCGTTAGACTGCCGAATTTTTCATAAGAGAAATCTAATTTTTTTCCTTCCATGTTTTTCATTTCAAATGGTATGTCCTTTAAATTTCATTACCATGTCCATATATCCTTCTTATTCTGTCACCCTACTGTTTTATGGATCATTTATGAGTGGGTGACCCATGTCCCCTCTCTTTTCAATGTTTTCTAAAACCCTGAAACATAGTCGTTATGTTGTAGAATTTTCGTCTCAAAATGCCCCTCTCTTTTCTCAAAATTATTTTATGTTATAAAGTGAATACTCAAAGATATTATTTCTACAAGGGTATTCACATATATATCAAAATTTTCTATTTTAAATTATGGTATTTACATACATGAGACCCGCTTTCCCTTTCCGTGGGTTTAAAGTGACGTAAGGATCATGTCTTTAAAGCAGTTTTTTTAAACGTTATGATTATGAAATGAAACCCATTTATTTTATGCTATATGGGTTATTTATGAAATGTTTTATGATTATATATGTGGCTCACATGATAATAAAGGAAAATTTAAGGGTGCACCCTGATAGCGCTCCAATGCATTGGGTAATGATGTAACCACTAGAGATTACAATTTTCACGATACCTTGGTGAATAACCTTGGTAATTTTCAAATGACACCTTGGGGATGTACCTTGGTGATATGTTCATGATTGTCTATGTTAAATGATGTAGCCACATCTTCAAGTTATGAAAAATGTTATTTTTATTATGAAATGCCTCATGATTTCTTTCTCATGCCTTAAAGTTCTTTTCATGTCCTTATTGAAGTATATCAAGTTCACATGTAAAATGTTCCTCTTGTTTCCCTTACTAGGTCTTCTGCTCACCCTTTCTTTTGATGTATGTCCCCAGGTTATGAGATGCGGTAATGAACCTAGGATGAACTTAAGGAGAATCCTTTCAAGTGTTTAAGAAGAATTCTTTATGTTGTTTTCATGTATTATGTTCCCGGTTTCCAAGACACTAAACCTTAAAGATCCTCAGTTTTGTGTAATGTAATGAAAGTTTATGTTATAAGAAGACGGGATGCTATAGTTGGTATCAAAGGATGGTTTAGTTATTTGTGGAAATTAAGATATAAAAACTTTAGGAAGAACCCTATAGAAAAGTTTAAATATAGGAAAACTTCCTGGTATTTTGGTAAGTATTGAGTAAGTGGTTTATCAAACAAATACATCTCTGTCTGGATACGAGCAGGTAGAAGTGGCTCTGGCACAGATGTACATAGGGGTAAAACCCGAAAACACCGCTTTGAGCTAGACTCGAACGGGAACTGGTGCACGATAACGGGCCTTGCTGCACTCTTGGTTACGACACTCCCAGGGGATATGTTTTGTTAATCACAAGCTTTTTATGAATCATTATGAAGGAATTATAGAGAAGTATAATTGTCTAAGTATGAAGTCTTAGTTAAAAGATTCATAAATGAAATAAGTTTCTCACTAAGGTTTTATTCTTTTAGAAAATGGCGGGCAATAGGAGGAACCGTGCAGATGGTGACCGCAATGCACCATGTGCTGACGGCCCTCCGATGGAAGCCGGAATGGAAACATTCATGCGAATGATGAACCAACTGACTCAAGTTATGAGTAATAACTTGAATCAAGATGAGAGGCCGATCTCACCACGAAGGGAGAAACTTTCTGTTGAGTCCTTTATGCGTTAACGACCACCAACATTCAGTGGATCTACTGACCCATTGGTTGCGGAACAATAGATAAGCTCCATTGAAAAGATCTTTTCTGTACTTCATTGTTCGGAACAAGAAAAAGTCATCCTTGCTGTTTACCGCCTAGAGGGAGAAGCTGATCAGTGGTGGTCACTGATCAAAAACACGAAGCCACGAGGAGAGATAGAAGCTATGGAGTGGGAAGAATTTTGGGTAATTTTCTTTAACAAGTATTTCCCTCGTTCCATGAGAACGAGAATGGAGAAAGAGTTTCTCGAGCTGAAGCGGAAGGAGAACGAATCTGTCGGAAGCTATGAGATGAACTTCACAAGGCTTTCCCGTTATACCTCAAGCTTTGTCATGGACCCTAATGGGAAGGTTGATAGATTCTTTGGCGGACTACGACCTCATCTGCGGAAGAATCTAGCCAATAGGGACTACGATAGATATGAAGAAATAGTTCTAAGTGCTATGAAACTTGAACTAGAGTTTGGGGAGACACAGTGGTCTCAAAAATATAATGAAAAGAAGAGAACTCTAGAACCAAGCCTGGGAAGAATTTTTGATCAGGAAAGAGGTGGAAAGCATATGCAACATGCCACATGCAATAAGTATGGGAAGAAGCATTCGGGGAACTGCTTGATCGGAAGTGGTAAGTGCTACAGGTGTGGAAGAGAAGGCCATATTTCTCGGAATTGTCGCAGTGATGTAAAGCCTCAACTTCCCAACACTAACGACAGAGGAAAGATGGTTCTGGCCCTACCCGAAGTCACATGCTTCAAGTGTGGACAGCTTGGGCACTTTTCTAATCAATGTCCAAATCCGAGGGCGGTGGAGGGGAATCACCATAAACCTCAGCAGAGGCCAAGGGAGCAAGGTCGTGCTTTCGCTATCACAACAACTGAAGTTGAAGTTCCAAACGATGTGGTAGCAGGTACTCTTGTCGTCCTCTCAAAACTAGCAAGTACTTTATTTGATTCTGGTTCTACGCATTCCTTTATTTCCTCCAAGTTTTCAAGGAATATAGAATCAATCCCCGAACTGCTAGAGGTAGAGTTTTCAGTCAAGACTCCAAGTGGGATTATCCTTGCATCAACAATATTTAGAGACTCTAGTGTTTACTTTGGTGAGCACAATCTTATCGCAAATCTAGTAGTCATTCCCATGATGGAATTTGACATTATACTAGGGACGGACTGGCTCTCAAAGTATAATGCTAAGATCAAATGCAGAAGTAAGGAAATCTTAGTAGTCTTGAATGAACGACCTACAGTTATCTTCCGAGGAGAGATATCCCGAACTGATCCCTATCTAGAAGCACCTCCTATAGCTTTCTTTATGGAGTTAATCGGTGATGATGAAGAAGGAAAAGGGATCATACAAATAGAAGATGTTCCGATTGTTCAGGAATACATGGATGTATTTCCTGAGGAGTTACCTGGACCTCCCCCAGAAAGAGAGGTAGAGTTCTCCATTTAACTCATACCTGGGTCTCAACCGATATCAAATACTCCATATAGAATGGAAAATGTGGAGCTAGAAGAGTTAAAGAAACAACTCCAAGACTTGTTGGAGAAGGGGTTTATCCGACCGAGTGTGTCTCCTTGGGGAGCACCAGTTCTCTTTGTGAAGAAGAAGGATGGATCAATGAGGCTATGCATTGATTATAGAGAACTGAACGGGATCACAGTGAAGAACAGATATCCTCTTCCAAGAATTGATGATTTATTTGACCAACTTTGCGGGGCTCAATTCTTCTCTAAGATTGACCTTCGATCTGGTTATCATCAACTGAGGGTGAAGAAGGAAGATATTCCAAATACTGCCTTCTGATCAAGATATGGGCATTATGAGTTTACTGTTATGCCCTTAGGCTTGACTAATGCTCCTGCTATTTTCATGGATTTGATGAATAGAGTATTTAAGGACTACCTCGATAACTTTGTGGTAGTTTTTATTGATGATATTTTGATATATTCAAAAATTCGTGAGGAGCATGAAGATCATCTAAGGGTTATATTGAAAACTCTGCGGAAGGAGAGGCTCTTTGGGAAGTTTAGAAAGTGTGAGTTTTGGTTACAACAGGTGGCTTTCTTGGGGCACATCGTAACCAATGAAGGAATCTCGGTTGACCCTACAAAGACAATGGTTGTGGAGGAGTGGCCTCAACCCACAACAGTAACTGAGATTCGTAGTTTCCTTGGTTTAGCGGGATATTATAGGAGGTTTGTGAAAAAAAATTCACGTCTTTCTAATCCACTAACCAAGTTGACTCGAAAAGGGGTTAAGTTCATTTGGACAAAGGAATGCGGGGAAAGTTTCCAAGAGCTGAAGAAGATATTGGTTAATGCACCTGTGTTAACACTACCCTCTATCGGAGAAGGATTCGTTATTTTTAGCGATGCATCTCTGAAAGGGCTTGGGTGCGTCCTCATGCAAAATGACAAGGTAATTGCTTATGCATCTCGACAGTTGAAGATTCATGAGCAGAATTATCCTACGCATGATCTAGAGCTGGCGGCAGTTTTTTTTGCTCTAAAGATATGGAGGCACTATCTTTATGGGGAGAAATGTGATATATACACTGACCACCAAAGTCTAAAGTATATTTTCACACAGAAAGAATTGAACATGAGACAAAGGAGATGGTTGGAGCTTATTAAAGACTATGATTGTTCAATTCATTATCACCCTGGAAGAGCAAACAAAGTCGTGGATGCGTTAAGCAGGAAAGATCCTGTTGTTCTGGAAACAATGAGGATCCTAGGAGATCCCTTGATTAAAGATATAGTAAAACTGGACATGGGAATTATAAGGAAAGAGACATCATCAACCCTATCCCAAATGATTTCTCAACCTTCATTACTAGAGAAGATCAAGAAGGCTCAAAAAGAAGATCCTTTGCTGTAGGAGAAGTTGGAGGCTATAAAAGATGGGAAGTTCCCTGATTTCAATATTGATCAAGAAGGTGTATTGAAATTTCTTACAAGACTATGTGTCCCATCTATTCCGGAGATAAAGAAAGAACTGATGGATGAAGCTCATAGCTCTACTTTCTCTATACATTCGGGAAGCATTAAGATGTATAGAGACCTTCGTGATCATTATTGGTGGGATAACATGAAGAGGGAGATTGCTGATTACACTACAAGGTGCCTGGTGTGTCAGCAAGTAAAGGCAGAAAGACAACTTCCTGAGGGGGTATTACAACCACTACCCATACCAGTATGGAAGTGGGATAATATCACCATGGACTTTGTAACTGGTCTCCCAAAAACATCCAAAGGAAACAATGCGATATGGGTTATTGTGGACTGTCTCACCAAGACAGCCCATTTTATCTCTATTCGGGAAGATTTCTCTTTGGATCAGCTTGCCAAGATATACGTGAAGGAAGTGGTAAGGCTGCATGGGGTACCACTATCCATCGTATCTGATCGTGACCCAAGATTCACATCAAAATTCTAGAGAAGTCTTCAACATGCTCTGAATACTGAATTGAATTTTAGTACGGCCTATCATCCTCAAACTGATGGCCAATCTGAAAGGAATATTCAGACACTCGAAGACGTGTTGAGATTATGCTCAATGGAATTTAAAGGTGGATGGGATCAACACCTCCCATTAGTGGAGTTCTCCTATAACAACAGCTTCCATGTGAGTATTCAGATGGCACCCTATAAAGCTCTGTATGGAAAGCGGTGTAGAACTCCTACTTGTTGGGATGAAACTAGTGAGAGGAAGCTTCTTGGGCCTGATCTCGTGCAAGAGATGACGGAACTGGTTCATGCCATCCAACAACACATAAAGGCTGCTCAGAGTCGGCAGAAGAGCTATGTTGACAATCGTCGAAGGGACTTGGAGTTTGGTGTTGGTGACAAAGTCTTCCTTCGAATTTCTCCATGGAAGAGAGTCATGCGGTTTGGGAAGAAAAGGGAAGCTCATCCCTAGGTACATTGGCCCCTATGAAATCCTTGATCGTATAGGAGCAGTGGCCTATCGTCTAGAACTTCCACCGAACCTAGCTCAAGTTCATGATGTCTTCCATGTATCTCTCTTGAGGAAGTACATACCCGACCCTTCGCATGTACTGAACCCAGAGGTGGTACAACTGGAACATGACCTCTCTTATGAGGAGCAGCCAGTGGAGATCTTGGACCGTAGAGACAAGGTTCTACGAAACAAGACTACCCACCTTGTGAAAGTGTTGTGGAGGAATCATAAGTATGAAGAAGTGACTTGGGAGCCTGAGGAAACGATGAAGAAAAAGTACCCTCACCTTTTCGACTAGGCCTCAAGTATAAATTTCGGGGACGAAATTTCTTAAGGGGGGGAGAATGTAACGACCCAATCTTTTTGAGTAGTATATTAACTTACTCTTATTGATTTAATAAGATGTTAATGGTTAATGCAGAAAGAGGATTCGATGGCTTTATCCAGTAGACTCGAACCTTATGAAGCCCACTTATCAGAGCTTGGGAAGGAGGTAGCATCTGTGGGCTTCGCTTTGGACCAAGCCCAAGCCGAACTCCAGCGTGTCAAGCTTGAACGGAAACGTCTGCGGGAGAAGTTCAAGTTAGTAGAGATTACTACTAGGGCAATGTTATCTGAGCCTCCCTCAGATTCTCTCACCATAGCACACCTTACACTTAGGTCTTATGCCGGTGTTATAAGGGGCTATGTGAAGAGACCCTAGCTTCCTTGTGTAATCCTTTCGGGTGAATGAATTGAGATTTCTTCATTTAGTGATGTTTGTGAAATTTCAAATGTCCAGATAATTTTAGAATGTATTTTATTGATGAATTTTGAAAAAAAAAGGATATTTTAAAATATTTATGAAAACCCTAAATAACTAATGATGTATAATGATTTTCAAAAAATGGTCTTCTACAAAAGTGTTCAGTATGGAATTTGGAGTCTAATAAGATCAACTTAATTTTTGATAAATAGTAAATTATGAATAGTGATTTTACGCTTAGGATTAGTAATGTGACCAAATGGATTAGTAATTTCACTCAAAGAAAGTTTTAATATAATTTAGACACCTAGATTAAGTAATGTGATTCAATAAAATGGGTAAATAACGGTTTCATAAATTATTAGTCAAGTATTAGTTTTTTCAGATGAATAGTGTTTTTTAATTAAAAATTTAATTAAAAATAATTATAAAATTATTTTTATACAAAGGACTTTATTTTTGAACTCAGAGCATCGATATTATGTTAAGGTAATTTTTGGGGATTTTTCTGAAAAAAAATGAATTCTCGGTGAATAGTGTTTTTATTTAAAAATTAAATTAAAAATATTTAGAAAATTATTTCTATAAAATGGATTTCATTTTTGAAATCAGAGCATTGATATTTGGTTAAGGTGAAATTTTGGGATTATTCTGAGAAAGTTGAATTTTCGATGAATAGTGAAAATATAGTTTTTAAGTTACAGGTATTTAATGACATCATTAAATGATATATTAAGTATATATTCAATATGTTCGAATTATGAATAGTAAGATAAGGTATGATGTGTCCCAAGTGGCCAATACCATGGGCAAATACCATGGGCAAGCCCATGGTTTTTCCAAAACCACTAGTGAGGTGTCTCTTGGCCATTAATGCCTTGTCCCCTCACTTTCCCTATAAATACCCACCCTTTCCTCCTTTAGTTTTCACTCCCAACTCTCCCCCAACGAAGTTATGGTCTCCTTACCTTCCAAGGAGTCCTCCCAAGGTTCCCCCAAGCCCTCAAGGTCCAAAACTTTGAGTTTCAAGAGTCACGTTTTAAGGTAAGGGATCTGACCCCTCTCTTTCTTTTCATGTAATCTCTTTTATGTCATTCCTTTTATGCTCCATGTTCTTATGTGAGAGGATGTTCTTTTATATTCCTCTTACTGCCCTTTTCATTTTTATATGATGAGATATCCTCTATTACTCTCATCATTTCATTTTATGAAAGTTTAAGTGACGCCGTTAGGCTGCCGAATTTTTAAGGGATTCTTTCACCCTTCTCATTTTTCAAGTTCGATTTTCATGTCAAGTATTTAAAGTTCCTTTTTATTATGTTGGGTTATGATATCTATATCTATCATACTTATCTATTATTATCATATGATTAGAGACCCTATTTGATCTTGTCAATTCATTTTTATTGAAGTTTAAGTGACGCCGTTAGGCTGCAGAATTTTCATAAGAGAAATCTAATTTTTTTCCTTCCATGTTTTTCATTTCAAATGGTATATCCTTCAAATTTCATTACCATGTCCATATATCCTTCTTATTCTGTCACCCTACTGTTTTATGAATCATTTATGAGTGGGTGACCCATGTCCCCTCTCTTTTCAATGTTTTCTAAAACCCCGAAACATAGCCGTTATGCTGCAGAATTTTCGTCTCAAAATGCCTCTCCCTTTTCTCAAAATGCCTCTCTCTTTTCTCAAAATTATTTTATGTTATAAAGTGAATACTCAAAGCTCTTATTTCTACAAGGGTATTCACATATATATCAAAATGTTATATTTTAAATTCTGGGATTTACATACATGAGACCCGCTTTCCCTTTCCGTGGGTTTAAAGTGACGTAAGGATCATGTCTTTAAAGCAGTTTTTTTAAACGTTATGATTATGAAATGAAACCCATTTATTTTATGCTATATGGGTTATTTATGAAATTTTTTATGATGATATATGTGTCTCACATGATAATAAAGGCAAATTTAAGGGTGCTCCCTAATAGCGCTCCAATGCATTGGGTAATGATGTAACCACTAGAGATTACAATTTTCACGATACCTTGGTGAATAACCTTGGTAATTTTCAAATGACACCTTGGGGATGGACCTTGGTGATATGTTCATGATTGTCTATGTTAAATGATGTAGCCACATCTTCAAGTTATGAAAAATGTTATTTTTATTATGAAATGCCTCATGATTTCTTTCTCATGCCTTAAAGTTCTTTTCATGTCCTTATTGAAGTATATCAAGTTCACATGTAAAATGTTCCTCTTGTTTCCCTTACTGGGCCTTCTGCTCACCCTTTCTTTTGATGTATGTCCCCAGGTTATGAGATGTGGTAATGAACCTAGGATGAACTTAAGGAGAAGCCTTTCAAGTGTTTAAGAAGAATTATTTATGTTGTTTTCATGTATTATGTTCCTGGTTTCCAAGACACTAAACCTTAAAGATCCTCAGTTTTGTGTAATGTAATGAAAGTTTATGTTATAAGAAGACGAGATTCTATAACTTCTGTTATTGTATGTTTATATATTTTATTCTTTTGTACTAAACTTTGACAAATGAGGGAATAGTTTCCCCACTATCAGTCATTGGCCCTCGCTGCTAGTCAGTAGCCTCTGGCATTTGGGGAAATGCGCTTGAGGTCATGTGACCAATCGGGTTCGGGGCACCCGTTGAGTGACAACCGGATCTAGGACGTTACAAAGTGATATCAGAGGAGGTTCTTTTCTTTGACTTACTATTTGGAGACTTAGTCAGGGATAAGACAAAAATGGTAGTTGGTAATAAGCTATGCTTAGGAATAGCTGACCCATGTACAGGGAAAAGCCAATTTACCTCGAATTGTAATTATCACTGATTTTGCAATTTTACAGTTGATTTGATTTTCACCATTGGGTGACTCACTTGTGGTGTGATGTTTATATTTTTATAATGGGTTCTATTTAGTCACAACCCAATGAGATGAGGGTATGTCATCTCATGCATCATTTAGGAACATGCTAGAAATCACATGTCATGCATTCTTCTGTGCCTTGTAGGTGCATTAGAAATTGTATGTTGTTGTGATAGTTGTTGTGCTAGAAACGCATGATGTTCTGATATCTCCTTTGATAAATACCTGCTATTTGATAGGGTATTTTTGTGTGAGGCCTTGATATAATGAATGCCAAACTTTGGTTATTGAGTAATATGGGCCCTCATTGACCGTAATTTGGTGGATCATTGGTTTTTTACCTTATTTATAACATAGATAAGATGTCAAGCTTTGATTCGCGAGGATTATGGGCCCTCATGGATCGGAATTTGGCACTTAGATGTTTGTTTCAATGTTTTTATGGGTTCCAGAGTAGTTTATAAGGCTTGTTGTTTGGAAAAACTCAGAATACACGTCGTGTAGTTTTGACTACACGCCGTGTATTCTTCTGTTCGGGAAGAAGAGAAAAAGTTGAGAGTACACATCGTGTACCCTAAGTACACGTCGTGTAGTAGCTAACTGTGTCATAGGCCATGTGGGCAGAGACACAGAATGGGAAAGTTCTAGAGGGAACATGCTGTGTATTTATGTCACATGTCGTGTCGTGTGGACCCTATGTCCGCCCGTGTAACTAACAACATGGACGGAGGAAATCCTTTCTTGTACACGTCGTGTCAATGATACACACACTGTGTAGTTTAAACTGGGGACCTGTCCATGTAGCTAACAAACACGGGTCAGTGTTACCTCTTCTTGAACACGCTGTGTACCTATGGGACAAACCGTGTAGTCTTGACCGGGGAAAGACCGTGTGGACTTGGTCGTGTGGCTGGGAAGACAGAGTTGTGTACACACCGTTTGTGGGTGTAACAAGCCGTGTAGTGTCAGCTGAGTGGTCAGCCGTGTCACTAACAACATGGGCAGTTGGAAAAATTAATTTGTACACACCGTGTAGTTTTGTTTAAAGGATATTCATGTGGCTAATCCATGTGGAAGGACTCGGGTAGGGAAGGAGGATTCAAGTACACGCCGTGTAGTTAAGAGACATGCCGTGTGTTTGGGGTGTTACACGACCAATTTTAACTGGGGTACACACCCATGTGGATGGCCTGTGAGAACACGCCATGTAGTATTTATATACATCATGTAGTCAAGTTTTGTAAATCTTGAATGCTTTCTTTCTCCTATTACATTCTTGGTTTCCTCATTTTCGGTCTTCGATAAATCTTGATCTAAGGAGTGTGTTTGACCTTGTAGATTCATGCCACCGAGACGACCATCAGTTGTTCACCAAGAGAGCGGTGACGATTATACTCTTGAGATGGTAGGCCATGGACTACTAGTGGATCCTCTAGCAGAGCCAGATGCAGTGCCAGCCGTTATACCAGATGCAGACATGGAGGCGCAGTTCCGTGAAGACTTCATGCGGTTCATGCAGACCTTCCAAGGAGCACCGCAGGCTACCACATCTATGGCAGAGCTGACACGTATATTCTAGCAGCAACATCTGCCTACGTTTTTAGGGGATGGAGGACCATAGGCTGCGGAGTCTTGGCTGGGTTCTATGTAGATGATATTCGATCATCTAGAGACGCCTCCAGGGAGGAGGTTCAAGATCACTACATACATGTTGCGTGATCCCGCCAAGAGGTGGTGGGATGTTACCACCCAGTCAGAGCATCACAGAGACATGGCGTGGGAAGATTTTTAAGCAGTCTTTTACGACTTCTTCTTTTTGGAGACGCTGAGGGCAGATCGAGCTTGAGAGTTCATGAATCTGCAGCAAAGGTCCATGTCATTGATGGATTATTCTGTTCACTTTACCGAGCTTTAGCGTTTTGCACTTGTTCTAGTGGGTGATGAGACGTTGAGGGCCAGATGCTTTGAGGATGGTCTTCGATATGACATCCGAGCACTGGTGAATGTTTTCAGGTTGCCGACAGTGTATGTTATTTTGAACCAGGCATTGATTACTGAACGGAACCTGTGGGAGGCTAGTGGTGTGGCCCAGGGTGGTTTGACACCAGTTTCTGGTACTATTTCTACCGGGAAGAGGAAGCGACAGATGAGTTTCTCTCACGGTGGCAGTACTAGTCAGACGATTACTTCAGGTGGTCCAATAAATTGCTACCAGTGTGGTAAAGAGGGGAACAAGAGACCACAATGTCCATGTGACCCAATGGAGTGTCGAGCTTGTGGCAAGATGGGTCATCTGTAGTGTTTTTTCAGGGCGTTCCCACCAGTGGCTAGTGAGAGGGGTTCTATGCAGACTCTGCGTGCGGGAGCAGGACTAGCAACTTCTTACCAGTTGAGAAACTGGGATACGTCAGGATGTACAGGCAAAGGTGGTGGTCATGGTCGTGGTATCCAGACACCAGGATCTCAGAGGCAGTAGGGCGGGACAGCTCAGGGTAGGCAGGCTGTGTCGTAGGGCCGCGGCACTGGGCAAGCATATACAGTGCAGTAGACCCAACAAGAGCAAGATCACGGACCTTCTACTGTCAGAGGTACTATTCTAGTAGCTTCTGTTTTATCTTCTACACTTTTTGATACGGGTGTTACACATAGATTTATATTTGTGCCCATTGTGGAGATCCTTGCGATTAGTGTTTCTTCTTCTTCTGATGTTATGACACTAGACACTCCGTTGGGAACTAGAACGGCTGGTGTGCGTCAGTGAAGGGAGTGCCCCCTAGAGGTTAGTGGGTGTCACTTTCTATGGGATCTTTATGTCTTAAAGATGACGAGCTATGATGTCATTCTCAGGATGGACTGGTTGGTTCCCTTTCGAGCCTTTGTGGATTGCTATCGTTGCAAGGTGAGTTTCACATCACTAGAGGGCGGAGAGTTTATATACAAAGGTGAATGGGATGTCCAGGCGAGCTGAGCTGGACTTGAGCATCATGGGCGAGGTGGTGTGACAGCCCAGATTGCGAGTTTATATCTGGATGATCAGGGGACTTGTCAAAAGGATTTCCCTCTAGTGGTTAATCATTTCAGGGATGTCTTCCCGAACAACTTTTTGGGTCTACCTCTAAAGTGAGAGGTGGATTTCTCTATTGAGCTTGTGCCAGGAGCAGCACCAGTATCCATTCCTCCTTACAGGATGACTACACCAGAGTTTCAGGAGCTCAAGATACAATTAGAGAAGTTATAGGCAAAGGGTTTTATTCGACCCAATACTTCTCCTTGGGGTTATCCTATCCTTTTTGCGAAGAAGGTGGACGGTACCCTCAAATTTTGTGTGGATTATCGGAAGCTGAACCAGTTTATGGTTAAGAACCGATATCCCTTGTCGAGGATTGATGGTCTTTTTGATCAACTTCGAGGAGCACGAGTGTTATCAAAGATTGACTTGAGATTTTGATATCATCAGTTACGCGTTAGACCATCGGATATACCGCTTACAGTTTTTTGGAGCAGATATGGTCAATATGAGTACTTGGTTATGTCGTTTGGACTCATGATCGTGCCAGAAGTTTTCATGGCTCTAATGAATCATGTGTTCCACCCTTATCTGGATTCCTTTGTGGTAGTCTTCATGGATGACATCTTGGTGTACTCTCACACTCGACACGACCATGCTACTCATCTTGAGATCGTTTTGAGTATACTGAGAGAGCATCAGCTATATGTTAAGCTCTTAAAGTGCCACTTTTGGATAGACCAGATACACTTCCTAGGTCATATCATCTCAGAGGCAGGAGTTTTCGTGGACCCAGAAAAAGTGAGAGCAGTAGTTTCCTGGGAGTATCCAAAGAATGTGTTTGAGATATGGAGTTTTGTGGGGTTGGATGGTTACTACAGATACTTTATATAGGACTTATCCCGCTTAGCAGCACCGTTGATGGGGTTGACTAAGAAGGGTGTGAAGTTCGGTTGGTCAGAAGCTTGCGAGACAACCTTTCAGGAGTTGAAGGGAAGGTTGACATCAGCACCAGTCCTGATACTTCCAAAGCAAGGGAAGAGCTATACAGTTTATTGTGATCCATCGGGTATTGGGCTGGGAGTGGTGTTGATGCAGGGTGATCGAGTAGTTGTGTACAGGTCTCGACAGTTGAGGTCACATGAGAGGAATTACCCGACGCATGATCTCGAGTTGGCTGCAGTTATTCATGTGTTGCGTTGTTGGAGACATTATCTCCTGGGAGAGCATTTTGTGGTTTTCACTGACCACAAAAGTCTCAAATATATCTTTACCAAGCGTGACTTGAACCTGAGACAGAGAAGGTGGGTTGAATACCTTCATTCCTTCGATTTTGAGCTTGCCTATACACCAGGTAAGGGTAATGCAGTTGCTAATGTATTGAGCAGGAAGACTCAGACACAGGCAGTTCATGAGACCAGTAGTGAGTGGCAGTTTATGGCTTTGTTCTCTGAGAAGCATTTGGAGGTGCACGACAGTCAGGGGTAGACCTATCTTTCTTCCTTAGCTGTGACCTCTACCCTCCTGGATAGAGTAAGGATGAGACAACTATCTGATTCAGAAGGCCTCGTTCTATGGGAGTCGATGGCAAGTGAGGACCCTCCTCCTGGATGGACGATAGACGATGATGAGGTACTGTGTTTCCATGGACGAGTATGGGTTCCAGGGGATATACACGAGGAGTTGATGCAGGAGTTTCATGCTTCATCTTGAGCAGTGCATCCTGAAGTTACCAAAATGTAACGTGACTTGAGACGTCAGTATTGGTGGTCGGGTATGAAGAGTAAGGTAGCTGGTTTTTTTGCGAGATGTTCCACCTGTCAGTGGGTGAAGGCGGAGCATCAGAGGCCAGCCAGACTGTTACAACAGTTACCCATTCCGGAGTGGAAATGGGATGATGTCGCGATGGATTTCGTGACTGGGTTGCCGAGGTCACCTCGAGGCAATGATGTCGTGTGGGTTGTTATAGACAGACTTACGAAGCTAGCTCACTTTTTGCCGATCAAGGAGACCTTCTATGTTGATGAGCTTGGTAAGTTGTATATCCGAGAGATAGTGCGTCTTTATGGGGTTCCTCATTCTATAATTTCAGATAGGGACGCTCTCTTTACGTCTCGTTTCTGGTAGAGTTTTCATAGGTCACTGGGTACACAGGTGATTCTAAGCACAGCTTACCACCCTCAGACTGATGGCCAGTCAGAGCGTACGATACAGGTGCTTGAGGACATGTTGCGCGCATGTGTCCTAGACTTCGGGGGCTCTTGGGATAAGCATATTCCCCTGGTTGATTTTGCTTATAATAATAGTTTTCAGGAAACTATTCAGATGGCACCTTACGATGCTTTATATGGTAGGCCATGCCAATCACCCTTGTGCTGGTTAGAGGCAGGTGAGTCAGCTTTGTTGGGACCATGCCTTGTGAAGGAGATATCAGAGAAGGTCCAGTTGATACAGAAGCGGATGGCTACTATGCAGTCTCGTCAGAAATATTATGTTGATCGCTGCAGACGACCCTTTGAGTTCATGGTCGGGGATCAGGTTTTCTTGCGTGTTTCACCGAGGATGGAACACAGGCGAATCAGGAGACAAGGTAAACCTTCACCGAGGTATGTGGGGCCATTTGAGATTCTGGAGAGAGTCGGGCCGGTTGCCTATCGGTTGCAGTTACCATAGAGATATCGAGCCATGCACGACGTCTTTCATGTATCTCAACTGCGCCGTTATCATTCAGACCCATCTCACGCCTTTCAACCTGAGGAGGTTGAGTTTCATATCGATGCGTCCTTCGAGAAGCATCTGATTCGTATCTTTGATAGGAGCACGAAGGTTATCTGAGGCTGGTCAGTTTCTCTTGTACGGGTGCTATGGCCGCATGGCCGAGTGTATGACGAAACTTGGGAGCGGGAGACCGACGTACGTGCTCAGTGGCTAGAGTTGTTCTGAGCTTTATCTTCACCACCCTTGGAAGGGAAATTTAGGGATGAATTGCTTTAAGGGGGGAGGTTTGTAAGAACCCGGTTCTTATTCTTGAGGTATGAGTTTCTTCTTTTCCTTTTTTCCTTAAGTGTTTTTGAAAAAATAAGGAAAATGGGGAAAATTTTCAAATTTTGTGGGTACACGTCGTGTACTTTTCCACATGTCATGTACTTTGGCCGTGTGAGATGAGTACACAGGGCGTGTAGCCCTATCGGTGATGAAAGGTGTAAAAACCGACTACACGCCGTGTAGTGGGTATTTACACGCCATGTAGTCAGTCAACAGGTGAATAGTAAGGCGGTGGGAGTAGTCGCCAACTGAGCGACAGTACATGCCGTGTATTTGGAAATACACATCGTGTACTCATGTTGACAGATGAATAGTTCGGCGGTGGAAAAATTAGCCGCTAGAGGAACAGTTAAATGATGAAAAGTACGCGCCGTGTACTTGAGAGTACACACTGTGTAGTTTGTTTTTTTCACTTAAAATGGGCAGTAGCATCCTCTGTTCACAGAGGAAGCTTAGAATATCGTTGGAGCTCGGGAGGATGGCCGGAGCTTCAGAGATCAGTTGACCGCGCACCGGGAATCTGTTTCTGCTTCTTCTGATCACGTTGGAACCGCATGGGTGAGTTCTCCCTTCTCCTTGCATTGTTCTTACCAATTCTTCCTCTAAGGAAAGTTATTTTCATTTTAACGGGAATTATTTTATCCCAGATCTACGTCATTCTTAGACAATTCGGGAGGCGTCGTTCACGTATACTGATCACAGACGATCGAGGTAGGTGGTCTGGTATTTAAATTCCAATTGCTGTGTGTTTTGTGTATGTTAGGGCCAATAGGGGCCTATGTACCCTGAGAGGGGGGGTGAATCAGGGTATGGATATTCTTTTTCAAAATACTTCCTGCCCCACTGGATCTTGACCTCTTTGTTACAAGGGTCACTTTGTTTGCTCTTGTGTGTATACTATGCTCAGTTCTTTTCAAGTTTATCTGATGATAATGCTTTGAGTGCAATGCAGAGAAGCGACCAGGCAGACACAGCGATTTTAACTTGGTTCACCACTAAGGGCTACGTCCAAGGAGCATACGCCGACAAGTTGCCGGTTCGTACCAAGATCCACTAACTTCACTAGTTGTGGTTTACAATGTTCGGGCTAGATCACTTCTATGCCCAGGCTCACTGCCTTTACAATGTTTAGGGTCAGCTCACTGCTTTCCCAAGGGTCACTCCCTGTTTCTCTCTCTCTGGCTCACTGCCGGTGGAGAGGATCACCTTCTTCCTCTTCCTGAGCTCACTGCTCTTGGATAGAATCCACTCACAGTTTATAGACCTGTAGGTCTCTTCATTTTCATGAAAGAATGCATCTTCTCTTGTATGTAGATGCTCTTTTGAAGTTCAACTTTCACCCGTAGATGAATATCTCTTTGCACCGAAGGTATCGGGCAAACTTCCAGCTTCCACACAGTCTGAAAATCACTGCGGGAACAAAACCTTACTTGGCGCGCAAGTCAACCTCGGCGCGCAAGTATCGGCGCGCAAGTCACAACGGGCGCGCAAGTCCTCCTCTGACACTTGCGCGACACAAGCTTCCTCAACTCCAAACTTGCGCGACTCTCTTCCCTTTACGCCCAAACCACTATTGGCACGCAACTGCAAACCGGCGCGCAACTTCTAACACCGGCGCACAACTTCAACCACTGGCGCGCAAGTCCCACCTGCGCGACCACACACACCACTTGCGCGACCACCACACCTGCGCGACGGGAGCTCTCGCCTTGAACTCTGGTGAGAAATGAGGAGGGGTGGTCCGGTATTTATAGGCAATCTGACCACCCTGCGCGACGGCGCGCAAGTCACCTGCGCGACCCAATCTCGGCGCGCAAGTCTTCTCTCCTTTTAGACACTTGCGCGACCAACTCCCAAACTTGCGCGAACCTATTTCCTTAGCCATATTTTGATCTTCTGATCTTGAAAAACATATGGCGCGCAAGTTTCCTATACAACATGTTCGCGGCGCGCAAGTCCCTTTGCCAAAAACACTTTTCTTCATTTGCCGATTTTCAGGCCCAAAAATTTGGCAAACACTGGAAAACAGCGCCACCTTGTATCTGTTCTTTTGTACCGCCTCCAGATCATCCATTCCTTTTATCGACGTTCTTGAATCAAACATGGATCGTTGACCTCAGCTCTTGAACTCGACATTCAACCATGAAATCCTCTTTGTCAACAATCACAACTTAGATGTCCACTTTGTCAACAAACACAATCACCTCAAAAAGGATTCAATGATACCTAGAGGGATTTTTGCCCAACAGTGTACCACTGTGATACGCGCCCATGTTGGGGGTGTTGTATGGATGAGGACTTGTGTAATTAAATACCTAGAATTTCATAGGTAGTTTAATGAATATGTATAACTGTTTTTTAGGATCACTGCTTGGATCCAGGACCACCCCGGGGGTGCGTTCCTCTATTTAGCCATTTGGCCAGGATACTCGAGGGTATGCTATGATTATAATGTGTATTAAATTGCCTTGAGAGGAATTGTATATAAATTTCTTGTTTATGTTTTGGGATCGGCCCGGTTACTTGCACCTAAGGGAAATTTTCTATTTAGCCTGAGGGCATTGTTTGTTTAGCCCGAGGGCAAGGTACTGCTTAGCCTGAGGGTAATGTTCTATTTCGCCTGAGGGAAACAATTCTTATGCCTGAGGGCAGTGACTTATGTGCCTGAGGGCAATATCTCATACGCCTGAGGGCAATCTTCGATAGCCTGAGGGCAAGCCTGAGGGTGTGGTTTTATTATATTAGCCTGAGGGAAAGTTTCTGATTGGCCTGAGGACTTGGTTTTGATGAGCACAGAATGTTATTAAATTAATTGAATGGTTAAAATGAATATCAAAATGGCAATGAAACTGGTAGTGATATTTTCTTTTGAGTACTTACTAGTTTACTACATTTACTTTTTCACTCTACTGTTGCATATTTTCACTGACAGTTGGGCACGGGCCTTTGGTGGGTGCCTACTGGGATTTATTTCTCACACCCTATTTGGGTCATGTCTTCGGCCCAAACAGATTACATTTCTGCAGGTATGGATAAGGTCAAGGGTCCCTATACAGGTGCTTGATTGTAGCAGAGGAGTATGAGATCATGGGACTAAGCTTAGGCTTGCGATGTTGTTGCGTTCTGTTTACTCTGCCTTGTTTTGTTTGGTTTCACCTTGTACTTTGAGTTGTATTGTATTGTATTGCAGAGTATCATGTTCTGACTGTTTTCATAGAATTAGTGACATGCTGCATCTTTATATATATGACTGCTGGTTCTCTTTTTCTTCAGTTGTCTATTTCAGTTGAATATTGTTTACTACTTCCGCTGTTGTATGTTTATATATTTTATTCCGCTATGTTGCACTTTGACAAATGAGGGCATAGTTTCCCCACTATCAGTCCTTGGCCCTCACTGCTAGTCGGCAGCCTCTGGCGTTTGGGGAAATGCGCTTGAGGCCATGTGACCAACCGGGTTCGGGGCACCTGTTGAGTGGCAACCAGATCCGGGACGTTACAATCCACAAGTTATTTTTGATGTGTAGGAATCATCCACACCTCAATCTAACGTATAGTGTGACCGGTATGACTCCAAGTGTGTCTTTTTATTTAAAATTGAAATTTTAGTAAAAAGCACAAGTGACATGCATAAAATCGAGAAAACGCATTTGTATTATTTTTATACTTTAGGAAAATGATCTAGAAGTCATTTTTGACATGTAGGAATCAACCGCAACTCAATCTGATACACAATGTGCCAGATATGACTCAAAGTGTCTATTATTAGTTTAAAATTGACATTTTAGTTCAAAACATGTGTCACTCACTGAAAATTAAGCAAAAACGCTTGTATTGTCTTGATAATTTATGAAAATGATTCATAAGTCATTTTTTATGCTAGTAATCAGTCTCACATCAAACTGACACACGATGTTACCAGTATGACTCAAAGTACATGTTTTCTGTTTAAAATGGCATATTAGTAAAAAAAACAAGTGACATACTCAAAACCAAACAAACATATTCAGATTGTTTTTATACTTTATGTCAATGATTCATAAGTCATCTGTGATATGTAATAATTAGTTACACCTCAATCCGACGCACGATATGATCGATATTACTCAAATTGTGTGATTTTAGTTTAAAAATGACATTGTATTAATGTATTGTTTCATATTTATGTTTAATTTATTTCTTTATAGTATTACTAACATAAGAATTGTTTTATTATAAAGGTGGATTCTTTTTCTTGAGTTGGATGGTTTGTTCGGCAACTGAAATCATGATCGAGCTTTTTTGAGAGGGGGTCAGGTGCCAAAGATAATGAAACCATTGATGTTTTTTAATGTTTGTGATAAATTATACATGCTAATGTAATTGTACAAAACAATGTTTGAAATGTCTATAATAATGTCTTTTTTCTTGTATTTATGGTGTAATTTTTATTTAAATAAAATTATGAATTTTCCATATCTTGTATTTGTTTGTATTTGTTGTTGCAGTGTGTTGTAATTTGAATAGCACACTACAACAGAATGGCCTTTATTAGTGCTACTTCTAGCGTTGATAAAGGCTCACCTCTATCAGTGCTTTTTTAGCACTGATAAATGCCCCCCTTTATCAGCGCTGATAAAAGAGTCCTCCTTTTAACGATGCTTATATCAACAACGTTTTTTAAGCACTGATAAAATCTTTTTCTAGCGTCGTTAAAAGCCTATTCTATAGTAATGTTGGGTGACCTCCTAAAAAGTTTTCAAGGGTGTGTGTGAGTGATGAAAAAGCACAATGAAAGGACATGTGTTGACCTGTGAGGACATTCATTGGTCTAATGACCCGTTCGAGCACGTGGGTGGGCCCCAAAGAGGGGACAACATGTGTCTGTGGAGCAATTGGGGTGTTTATGGGGTCGAGTTGTTACATGGGGTCCCTGGTCTCAGCCAAGTCTCAGGTTATCACTCGTCCCTCAAAGGGCACCACTCCTTAACAAAATCATAAGAATACACAGTCACATACCCCTCCCGGGATATGCCATACTGATAATGATCAAGAGAGATGACTCGTGGCCCATCTTAGGGTCTCAGGGGTCTCGTTAGGTCGGTCTTCTCACCCAACCCAAGTCCATCCCACTGAATGATTCCACAGTGTCATAAGGGTCGTGATATGGCCTACTGGGCCAATCAATCTCAAGGACACCTAAGCGATATTTATTAAGTATCCAGTGCACAAGGACTTAACATAGCCCTTAGCATGCTCAACATCCCATGGCAGCCAATTACACCATTTTATCAAATTACTAACTCCATTCATTTATTTAGAAAACATTTCATTTAGTTTAAATAGGGTGTTTTATTTAATTTAAACAGGTCAACGCCCTCAATGGTGTGACTGTGTACCACACGCAACATGAAACACTTGCATAAAACCACAAGGAAAGTCCCGTCTAATTTCCAGCTCGACAGCTGCTACCAAGGCCCTCCCAATCTCGTCTCAGCTCGTCTTGGCTCAAATGACCACTGCCTGCACACCCGGACACCTACACCATGCCAAGACATCGACGATTAATTAATTACTACCATTTAAATTAATTCAACAAAACAACTTCAAATGGGAACAATGCCCGTTAACTGACCATACATCCAACACTTGTCGCTTCCTCAAGCAACGGGGTGTCAGTCACCCTCGACACACCCTTAAACCCAAACCGAGCAAAAGCCCCAGCCTACACCGTCAACCAAATACCGAAATTAATTTAATTTAAGGTAAAACCGTAATAATTTCACCACGATAACATGCCTCATCAAAATGGAAAACAGGGACATGTAGACAACATCTTAGGATGCCCTCATTGCAAGCAGAACGAAAGGCCCATCATGCTCGCCGATTTCACCACGCTCCGATGGAATCAAAACTGAAACCCTAAATAAAATGCTCTGATAAGCGCTCAATGAAAAATGAGGAAAGTGCATGCGCAAAGGTTAACCTTACCAAGAGGAGTCTGTGGGGATCGAACAATGCTTTGATCCAACAAGAAACGAGGGTGGAAGAGCTCCCAGAAGCCCAAAATCACAGGAGGAAGGTGAAGGGGGAGAAATGGGGGGTCTCCCAAGCGAGCCCCTGATTTTAAAACACCCGAAACACTATTCAGGGGTCCTTCACAGTGTGAAACATGTCTTCACGTAGTGAAGTTTTGATCCATCACCCCAAAACCATCTAGCATGATAGTTCACGATGTTACAACACGTGTCACACCGTGAATTCCTCCATGCAGCTCCCAGACAACAAGTCCCTCTCGAGCTTGCTCTTGTACTCTCCCAACACCTACAATGATTCGAGCCTCACCTAAAAACATCCTTTAGAGGCGTCCAAACCCTCGAATTCCCAATCCATGCTCCAGTTCTCAAAACGAACCGTCCCCCATCCTAAAAAATTCAAATTCACTCGATAATTTTCTAACCTATGACAACACAGGTCGTTACAGCCTTGATACTTTATGGCAACGATTCATAATTCATTTTTGACGTATAGGAATCAACCGCATGGTAATTCGACGCACGGTATGTCCAATGTGTCTAAAAGTGCACGTTTTCAGTTAAAAATTGACATTTTAGTTAAAAGCGTGGGTCACGCACTGAAAACCATGCAAACACATTCATATAATTTTAATACTTTAAGACAATGATCCTTAAGTCAATTGTGGCATGTAAGGATCATCCACAGCTCAATCCAATACACAGTGTGACCAGTATGACTTGAAATACATGTTTTTAGTTTAAAAGTAACATTTTAGTTAAAAACACATCACTCACTGGAAACCAAGCAAACAGACTTGGATGATCTTAATGCTTTAAGCTAACGATTCATGAGTCATTTGTGTCGTGTAGAAATCAGTTGAATGTTAATCCAATACACGGTGTAACTGATACGACACAAAGTGCGTGTTTTTAGTTTAAAAATTACATTTTATTTGAAACGTATCAGTCACTGAAAATTGATGTTTTTTAGTTTAAAAGTGACATTTTATTAATGCATTGTGTCATATTTATATCTAATTTATTTCGTTATAATATCAACATAAGCATTGTTTTTTAATACAAGTACACTCTTATTTTGTTCGAGTTGTGGTGATTTGTTTGGTAATTGATGTCATGATCAAACTCTCTTGGAAGAGGGTCCAAAGACAGCGAAACAATGCTTCTGAATTTGTTAGAATAATGTTTGTAATGAAATATACATATCAATGTAATTGTTCATACCAATGTTAGAATTGTAATGTTTGTAATCATTGTAAAATGTTTTGTTGTTGTATTGTGATGTAAATTTATTTGAAATTAAATTGTACATTTGTTGGTGCAGTTTGCTGTAAATTGGAGCAACACGCTCCTGCAATTGAGTTTTTATTAACGCTGATAAAATTGCCCTCGTCATTGCTAAAAATAACGCTGATAAAAGCGTCTTTTATCAGCATTAAAAAACAGTGATAAAGGACCAACTGTATCACCATTTTTGTAGTGCTAATGAGCGTTGTTTTCATCAACACTATTTTTAGAGTTGATAAAAGTCGTCAGCTTTTAAAGACGCTTACAATGTCATCGCTTTTTTAGTGTGATGAAGACCATTTATAGCGCTGATAATCATTGTTTATGTATTAGTGAGTTGTTAACATGTATAAATTTTAATGTCTATTAATAAATAATTCATGTATCAAAAAAGATTTATATATTAAAATTTTCAATAGTCTTGTATTGATATATTTTAATTTGTTGATTTATAAATTTAAATTTTATGTTTATAAAACAAAAAATAGATGGTGTATGAATGAAACATTTTTTTTAGCAATGTCTTTTCAAATTGAATTTAGATATAAATAGTATGTTTTTAGCCCCCGCTAAGTGCCTTAATGGTTGGGTCGCTCGTTTGGCCAATTACTGTTGAAGGTTCGATTATTTGGCTACAAGGTTCGTAATGACGCCACAACCGCGGACCTTAGACACGGTATCCTCTCAAGTGAGGGATGATTACGGGTGGGAATTGCACTGTACCACAACGGGGTTGGAGAGTTAAAAAAATAAAATAGATTTATCATTTATATATTTAAAATTACAAAAGTGGTCGCTAAAATAAACTCCCCAACAATGGCATCCTTCTGCCGGCTGTCTACACTACAAAATTCTTTGAAACATGCAACGTTAAGTTCCCGACGACCATCACCCGCCGGGCAGCTTCGGCAAGGGCTGTTGAACTCGGAACGGTTATCTTTTCCGACCCGCAGAAATCTCACATTCCTGTGGTTTCGATCGGATGACATGCCTTCCTCTCCCAAGTTCTTCCATGCACGCCCTCCGTCGACCTTTGGCTCACGCAGGTCAGCTGTGTTATTCCTCTGTCTCACCATTGGCTTCCTTGGTTTCGTCTTCGGTCTCTGTTCTATTTCGAGGTCAAGCAATGGGTCCAAGTGTAAGAATCATAACCCTAGATCAATGTCCGTGGCATGGGATAGAGATGCTGGTACTGGAAATGACCCTGGCGTGAGAAACGGGGACCGGAAGAGGCATAAAGTCATGGGGTTTGTGGGGATTCAGACTGGGTTTGGATCAGTGGGAAGGCGGAGATCGTTGAGGGAAACATGGTTTCCATCTGATCCGCACGGGCTTGAACGGTAAAGGATTAATTGGTGTTTTCAAACCGCATGGATCTTGACTTTGGATTTCCTTTTGGGTCATTAATCATCCGTTCCTTATTTTTTTCGCCGACTGATGCGTTTTTCTGTCTTATTTGACGTTTTTTGTGGATGGTTTCAAAATTTATCGTCAGTGCATTGTGATATTGTTTCAGATTCTGGCATGAATAATGAATTATTGTTGTTATTGGATTGGTAACGTTTTTTTTTTAAAAAATAGGAAAAAGAAAATAATTGAGAGGGCACGACTGCCATCATTACGCAAGGTATAATGTAGCGAAAGACTGATTTCGCAAGCTAGCTGAACTCTCTAAAATTTTCATGCCAACTTAGCTTAATTAATCAGATCAGGGGAATAAATGGCATCCGTGAGGCATATAATGCAATGGAGTGAGAGGGCAGCAGTGTTGTGTAAGTCTGAACGCTGACAACTGCCTAATCCAGATAGAGCTGGGCCTGCAACGGGAACGAAGAAATTTTTGAATAGGCAAGAGTCATTGCAGGATTGAAAAGGTTCATGTCAATTGCAGGATTGAAAAGGTTCATGTCAATGCAAGTGCTTCACTGGCAAAGGGTAGCATGGTGATTTGTAGCAGCAGCAACAACAAACCAACCTTAAACCCAATTAAATGGAGTCGGCATGGTGATTTGTCGATCTATCATTTTACTATAGGGGATAATTATACTCATATGTAGTAGAATTATGAAAATGGTGTTGATGATTTTAAATAAGGATTTATGGTTTTCACTTAGCAGGAGAATTTTCCATTTTAGATCATTTTCAGAGTATGGTTTTCCACTATATTCAGTTAAAAGGTTTCTATGTGATTTTTGTTGTCACGGGTTTTCTTATTTTTAGCATTGAAAGCTTAAGATTTAATGACTTCATCTACCCAATGCTTTATTTTCTGTGCTCACACTTTCATGTTGGAATAATATCCCGCAGCTTGGAAAAGGCCACTGGATTAGCTTTTAGGTTTGTTATTGGTAGAACCAGTGATAAACTTAAGATGGCAGAGCTCAGAAAGGAGGTGGAAGAACATGATGATTTCATGCTTTTAGACATTGAAGAGGAGTATAGTAAGCTTCCATATAAAACGTCAGTTCTAATGATGAGTAAATATTTATCTTATGTTCTTTGCTTATTTTTTTGTCATAGAATCTCACTTGTTGGCGCCATTGTTTTAGGTTAGCCTTTTTTAAAGCTGCTTATGCTCTTTTTGATTCTGATTTTTACGTTAAAGCTGACGACGACATATATTTGAGGCCAGGTAATTAGAAATGAGGAACTAAATGCGATTTATTATTTGACATGCTTTGTTCTTGTTGTTCTGTTCATGCGGTTTTTAATTTTCAGATCGCCTTTCACTACTTTTGGCAAATGACCGTTCTCATTCTCAAATTTATCTGGGGTGCATGAAAAAGGGCCCAGTTTTTACGGACCCAAAGCTCAAATGGTGAGTTATTTCTAGGTTTGATTTTGATTTGATTATATCTTTGCTATATGTTGGATGTTTCCTTAGATATTTGTTCATCAATATCACTGGATGTACGTTTGTCACTTTCTTCATCACCCAATGTTTTTTGTCATTCATGTACAAGACATGAAACATATAACTTCATATCAAATCCCATAGTTATATATATATTAGATACTTGATGGTACAATTACAACTAAACACACACAAACACACATGCACAGGCCAGAAAGACAGGTCATAGTCCCCTAAGCGCCCCTTTATTACATATATATAGGTTCGCAGACCTTTTTTAGTACACGGCCTGTAGCCCTAGCATTGTATGACCCAAAGGTCCCTTCGTTTGATGCCCCAAAGGCCTTGCTTGCATCTGTATGTACATGGGTTTGCATCCCTTTCCCGCATCACTGCTTGCCCGCCTCATGCCCGCGTCACTGCCCTTTTGATGGCCCGAAGGTCCAATGGCTCAAAGATCATAATTCGTGGTCCGAAAGCCCATATGGGATGAGTAGTACTGGTGCTACAGTACCTCACTACAATACCTCCATTACCCACACTGCTACAGTGCTATAGTGCAGCTACAGTCTCTGCTACAGTACTGCTACAGTATCAGAGGAAATTCGCTCCCACTCGGATTTGAACCCGGGTCTGATGCAGAATTACGGGGAGCTTTACCACTCGGGTAAGCTCCCAACTGTCATATCAAATCCCATAATTGATTATCAAATCCCATGGTTGCTCTCACAGTTTTATGCAAGTCCCACTAACTATGCTAAACCCACGGTTTGGTCTATCAACATGATTCTAATGTAATGGGCGCATCCACAAACTATTGTCCATACCATATTTGATGAAGTTTTAAACACTTAACTGGATATATTCTACAATAGCTTCTTCGCAAAAAAATCTCACTCTCTTCTATTATAAATGTGGCTCGATCTCTTCTGGACCCAATAAGATCATGCATCATGACATATACATAATCATGCCACATTTGATGAAGTTGTAATCACTCACCTGGATAGATTGTAAAATAGCTTCTTTGTAAAAAAAAATCTTTATTTCACTCTTTTCTACTATAAATGTGGCCCGAGCTCTTATGGACCAAATGAGATCATGCACCATGACATATACACAAACATACTTAGTAGGTAAAACATGATATCATAAACATTAATACACATCTCATGTCATGGCCTCTCATGTGATATGGTATGTTTAACTCAGGTCAATTTATCAAACATGAAACTCTAGGCTAATCTCATGTCAATTAATATTGCACGACCCTTTGGACTTATTTTAGGTTAGTTTTAGTTGACGAGGTAACACCTTGTCATGACCCAAATTCCCTGAGTCATGAACCTGACCATTTGACCCCATGGGTCTCCCGTAATACCTTGGTTGCCTTCCTAGCACACCACTGACTGTTACCCATCATAGTCACTTATCAGACTAATGACTGCCTAACGGGCCAACACATGTTCTTTTAGTGTGCTTTGTCTTCACTCATACACACCTTGAAAAACTTCCCAGGAGGTCATCCATCCTGACACTACTCCAGGCTCAACCTCGCTTAACTGTGGAGTTCTAATTAGCAGACTCCCGAAAAGAAAAGAGCATCTTGTTTACACGAGTAGTAACATTTAGTCTTTTAAGCCTTACTTTTTGAGGGATGTTACACTCCCCCCTCTTTAAAGCACAACGCCCTTGTTGTGGACCCCGCATTTCAAACCCAGGTAGTGCCACTGCACTTCCGGTTGAGTATTGACTCTGATACCATTTGTCATGACCTAACTTCCTTGGGCCATGAACCTGGTCATCTGACCCCATGAGTCTCCTGTAATACCTTAGTTGCCTTCCCAACACACCACAAACCATTACCAACCGGGGTCATTTATCAGACTAATGGCCACCCCCACAGGCCAATACATGTTCTTTCAATGTGCTTTGTTTTCACTCACACACACCCTGAGAAACTTCTTAGGAGGTCACTCATCCTGACACTACTCCAGGCCAAAACTTGCTTAACTGTGGAGTTCTAATCATGTAGACTTCTAAAAAGAAAAGTGCACCTTGTTGACATGGGTAGCAACATTTAGTCTTTAAGCCTCATTTTTTCAGGGGTGTTACATACATTGTACCATCTTTCTTATTTTCATTTATCTTCTAATTCATGGTTCTTTTGTGATTCCTTTAGGACAAAGGTTTACTCTAGCACACAATTTTCATTTGGTCTTTATTGTGTATTGAGATATATATTTCATGGCACATGGTTCATACAAGTCCTTCTCATGTTAATGGTTTTCCATTAATCTTTCATTTTTGACTGGTTCTCCTATGCCTTTCACTAATCATTGGTCTAGGGTTTTTACATGTTCTTCCTGTGGATTTCCCCTAGTGGCATGCGCATTGTTCTCTGTAGAAGAAAGATAACCACAAACTGGGCCTCTTGAGGTCGAGCCCCTCTATTTGTAAATCAAGATCATAGAGATACATAACTCGAAATAGGAGGGAGACTCAGATTTTAGATACACAAGAGTAGGGGATAAGATGGAACTAGTAAAACTAAATGGACTTCGAGAAATTCATTTACTAGATACATTTTTATTCTCACACTTTCCCTTAAGTTGAGATATATATATAATTTATCATGCTAAACTTCTTACATAAGGAATTTTATCCGCGAGATCAAAAACACTTTAGTCAACACATTGACATGCTATCCTATTGTTTGACTATAGCAAAAGGTGCGATTCTTCCTCTCGTCTGTTTACCTAACAGAGTGACAGTTCACATCAATGCGCTTTGTTTGCTTATGAAAAATTGGGTTGGTTGCGATCTTGTTTGTCACACCAAACTTGTGCACGGGCAGTCAATTTGTTGTGTTCGACTCTGTGGAATACGAGTAGAATATCATGCCGTAATATCATGAGACGCGTCGTAGGAGGAAAATTGTGCCGTAACACTCAGGTCGTAGAATTTTTGTGATGTTAGGCCTTGCTTGATACGCTTGAAATGACGACACAAGAAGGGAAACAGAAAGGGAACCGTGGAAAAAACTTGTTTGGTATGCCTGAAACAGAAAGCAATGGAACTTGAGTTTCCATTAAACAAGGGAAGCGAGATTCCTACCAAATAACAGGGGAACCTTCGTTTCCAGCTGTGGTTCAGACAGATTTGTCCCTGCATCAACTGCGACCGACCACCCCCTTCTCCTCCACACCTTGCCGACATCAGATCCGATGTCGTCATCGCCCTGCATCATCAGATCTGTTGCTGTTGCCGTCGCAACACCCCATTCCGTCATCACCTTGCAATAACAGATTTGACGCCGATGCGTCAGACTTGCCTCTCCCAGTTGACGTTGTCCTCCCCCGACTTACCTCGCCCAACCAATGTCGTCGCCCCCCCGACTTGCCTTGTCCAGCCGCTGCGCCCAACACCGTCCTTTCACCCCCGATCTTCCTTGCCTAGCCGCTGTGCCTGACGCCGTTGTCTCGCCCAGCCGCTATGCCCGACCACGTTGCGTCGCCTTCCACCCCTAGCCCGTTGTTGATTTAGAGGAGGGTCGAACAGGGACACTAATGTAATTTCCTTGTTTTATTTATATTTTATCCTTTTTGAACGGTTCCCTCCCCTTTTCCAGTTATACCAAACAATCAAATGGAATCCAAATTCTCTTTCCATTTCCCTTCCCCATTCTCTTTCCCTTTCCATCATTTCCGATTCTGCGTACAAAGCAAGGCCTTATTGTTATTGTGGGTTACACAGTGAAGGTTCTGGTTATGCCGTATGATGTTAGCCAACGATATTTTTAGAAGTATGAACACAATGTGGAATTCGGAGTATGAATCGGTCGAAGCTGTGATTTTCGGAGGATTGAAGGTATTACTTTGTAACACAGTTTGTCATGTCGTAATATGATCGAGTCAAACAAATTTCCAAATGTGATTTTCGGAGGATTGAAGGTATTATTTTGTAACATAGTTTGTCATGTCATAATATGATTGAGTCAAACAAATTTCCAGATTTAAATTCCTATCTTAAAAGGGGGAGTTTTGAGATTTATGTGAGAGATTTTGACTTGGATTATAAAGGCATGGTTGGATGAGTTGGATTGTAAAGGCATGATTGGATGAGTTCTCCCTTAATCAATGACGTGGAGAATTCAAGGGCAAGATGGGTTTTTTCTTGAATTAGAGAAAGGAAACCTTGAAGACACGGAGATATCACATATCTCTATAAATATAGGTGATTGTCGCTATATTGAATAATAAGAAAAAAGAGGGAAAATTGTTAGCTAATATTGAGAGATCAAAAACGAAAGTGTAGCAAAGTGGCAAAAGAAGAAAGTATTAGCACTCATTGATAGTTCTTGCCGAAGGAGTTATTCCATGTAGATGCATTAAAGACCTCATGAAGGAAGGTGAAGTTGCTATCATGGTGATATTCATACTTAGCTTGTGAAGGAGGAGCAACACAAGGAGATCAAGGAGCACCCATCCATATTTGGTGCAACAACAACAATGATGATATTGCTTTATCCTTGTATTGGCTTGTGTGATAAGTTTTTTCTTTTCTCGAGCAGTGTGCATTAGGAGAGGAACTAGTGTGTGACCCTTGATGTGGTGCATTGTTTTTCGACATTTCATTTTTGCAGGCCTGTTTGGTTATTTTCTTGAGGCATCGCGTGTCAGAATTGAGAGAATGAGAGGTCGACTCATCTCATAGGGGAGCTTGTTGTCTAGTCCGAGATTGTCTTATAGATTTAAGTCATGTTTGTGAAATCCTTCACAGTAACAATACCGATTACCCTTTTTCTGAAAGTGATTGATCAACATTATACATTTGGAAAAACGCTGCACAAAGGGGATTATATTGTCTCGCATTTGATCAGTGACACCCCCTTGTCACTGATATTTAATGTAGAATAATTTTGGGCTATTTTGAAATTTGTGGCAGTTTTCAGTGTTTTTCCATTTCTGCAGTTTTGGACTGCACAATGGTTGTGCCATGACACAAGTGGGTCGTGTTGCGATGGGTGTTTCAGGTGACCTGCAACTTTGGACTGCATTAGGTCACGCTGCGATGCGATCCTGACAGAATGATCGTGGGAGGTCGCTTCGCGCTGTGCCGCGCTGTGAAGGCTTGCCTGCTTGGTGGTCACACCACAACGAGGGAAGGTCGCGCCGCGACGCGACCTGGTCAGTGAGCCCACATTTCTATGCCTCTTCACCGGAGGTGTGTCGTGCCGCGACAGGGGAGGTCGTGCCGTGACAAGGGGAGGTTGCGCCGCGACTACGCCCAATTTTTATTTTGTGATTTTCCAGTTTTACCCCTTTCGATTTTAACGGGGTTTGGCCCTTTTTTCCCCTCTCGTTCGGCCGACGCATAGGAGAGCTCAAGGGAGCTCCTCCCTTCCTCCTTGGATTTTGACTTCTTTCATTCGATTTCAAGCGATTCTTCAAGGTAAAGTCCTCTTTTTTCTCTTCTTTCTCCTTCGTCCCACCTTTCCTCTCAGTTTTTCTTCCTCCCACGAACCCCAGTGGTCATGTTGGACAAATTTAGGGTTTGGGTTTGGGTTTAATTTGGGGCTTTGGATGTCTAGGTGTCAAGCCCCGCCTTCACCAAGATGAGGGAAGAGACAATAGATTGTCAGAACCTTCTTTCCTCAAGTTGAAGGAGAGACAATGACCCCCGAGACCCGCCTTCAATAGGCCCTGGAGTGGCGACAAGTACTAAGGGTATAGAATCACACGTAATATGGAAGACATTACCCTTTTTATTTAGTAGGATAGGGAGATAAGATAGTAAATCCCAAACAACACCAAAATTGGAAGTAAAAGTAAAGCCAAAACAATCCATTTCGATATGCATGTTCCGATAATAAGTGTTACAAGTATAAGAAAAACTCCAAAGGGAAGTACCAAAGAAAAGAAAGAAACAACAACTGTGTGATGACCCAGACTCTCTTGGTCCTTCCCTTTGCCAAAATCCGGGTCCTCAAGGAGTGGCGTCTCGGTGAGACCGATCGGCGAGACCGGTCGGCGCGACCGGTCGGCGTCGCTCGACCTTGTCGAGTTGTTTCCAGTAGCGCTCCTTTTGCGCAAATAGGGTTTTAAACCCTATTCTGACTCGTTTAAGCATGTTTTAAAGACCCGTAACGCGCATAAGAGTTTAATTAAATACTTAATCAATTCATGAGTCAGTTTAAACCACCCGACCCCCTTTAATGATGAGTGGAGCCGCGTGGTCAACCCACGACCCCCGCGCCTTACGCGGTTTTGCGTTTTCACCCCAACCGTCCCCGACTCTTATAAACCAAGGGTTAGCCGTGGTTTCTCTTTCCTCGATCGTGGCTTTTCACAAACAACTTCTAGTGCATCGGGCGCGCCGCATCGTTATCCGTAAAGTTCCGCGCCCGGCCTAAGCGTCGATCGTCGATCAAACAAGTAGGGAATTTCTCCTTTGCCTCTCTCTTTTGTGTATCATGCAGGGTGGACATGCTTTTGATTCTGTAGGATTGGATAAACCAGACCTAATTAAAGATAATGAGCGAATTTTATAAAGAAAGAGGGGGGGGCTGTGATCGTTGATGTTGTTTATACTATGACCATCTTGTTGAGTTGTGCTGGCTTATGCCTTCTGAAAATCGAGGCCGTTGGTGGTCGTTGTTTGTGCACTAATGAACCCCTGCTGATGTTTTAAATGGCTTGTTGTGGTTGTAAACTCCTGCTGTGAAAAGTAATTGGTTAATCACGTATATCTGGCCAAATAGATTGAGGCACCAGGATCTTTCCTTCTGTGATAACCCCCGGTTAAAACACACAAAAGTTGAAATCATGGAGTGTGTTAAGTCGTTTAAATCTGAAAATACCGGCATGACCCTGACTTGTGTTGATGGTGGTAGTTCGTTGTTTTCTTTTCGGGCCGACTGCTGGAAACGTGGGAGGGGATGGGATCCCCTGTCTTGTACTCTTGGTGGTTGTGTGAAATTGGGGATGAGATCCCCTGTTGGTGTGGACTCGGTGGTTGTGAGTTTTAAGACCCGGTGGTTACTTGTTTATATCACAAATTGGGGTGGGATCCTCTGTTGTTGAGAACCGGGTGTGGGCGTTATGGTTGATGTTTGACTGTTTACTTTCCTGGACTTGTGCCTATGCTTACTAGTTGCCCAGTAGTGCTTAAACTTAAACATTATTACTGAACATGAAACAAGAATGAGACAAATGGGTTTTGTTGGCGAGAGTCGTGACTTGTGACTCGGATAAAGTGGTGTTGTGTTCCGTGGGCCGGTTAGAAAAACCTAGACTTTGGGTGAGTGCTTGTTACCTATATCTATACTTGTAGTTTTCTGTTTCTTATTCGCGCCCCATCCAAGTTGAGCACTTAGTGCCGAACACCCCCATTTTATGGGGGAGGGTGTTTTTCCCAACACTATTCTTGATGGCTGGTTATTAGCTCCTTTTTTGCTCCCTTTCTCGAATAGCCCAAGTATCTTCGGGCAGACTGTGATGGCCTGAGGTCCATTATTAGCCCAAGAACCTTCGGGCGGGGTAGTGTGGTGGTTGACCAGGTGTGTGCGGCAGGTGGTTTCCCAAGTGTCTTCGGGATGAGGCCCAGGTGTCTTCGGGCGTGGCAGTGGATTTTTTAGCCCAGGTGTCTTCGGGCGTGGTGGTGGTTGTTCTGGCCTAGGTGTTTGCAGGCGTGGTTACGTGTGGTTGTGGCCCAGGTGTGTGCGGGCGGGATTTCGGCAGTGGGACTGCGTGTGGTTGTGGCCCAGGTGTGTGCAGGCGGGTGTGGCAGTGGGACTGCGGTGAGAATGGCGGGATTGGTCCGATGCGTAGGATGTCTCAATAACCAGTGGGAAAGTGGCGCGGGGTACCCAAACATCGATGTGCTCTGATTATATATATTACTTGACTTGCGTTATTTGGGGAGTGTGCCTTGGTGAGGCCTGGGGTGGATAGTTACCTTGATAGGTGTTTGGTTTACTCTTTTCTCACGGGACTTTAGTACGTTCCCCCACTTGTGCACGAGAGTCTTTGGTTTTCCCTACTGAGCGTACTTGTGTGCTCACCCTACGTAAATAAAACTGCTTTCAGGTTTCCAGGAGGACTTCGGGGATCACGCAGGACCTTACTAGCTCGGACCTTTGGAGCAGTTGCAGTTGTTGTTTTTCTTTTCCTCTTTGGTACTTACCTTTGTATTCACCTTTGTACCTTGTGGCTTTACTTTTGAAACATGCATGTGGGAATTGTTTATTTTTGGCTTTGCTTTTCTTTTAACTGGGTGTTGTTGAGTTTCTTCATCTCATCTCTCGATCTTATAAAACAAAAAAGGGTAATGCCTTCCATTTGTGAGAAATTTCTATACCCTTGGTGCTGGTCGCCACTCCAGAACCTATTGAAGGCGGGTCTCGGGGATCATTATCTCTCCTTCAACTTAAAGAAGGAAGGGCCTGACAATCTGCTGACCCTTCCCTCCTTTTGGTGAAGGCGGGTCGTGACAAACTGTCCCAACGTCCGAACTAGTACGATCCCGCACGGTCCCCGTAGTCCTCCTGGAAACCTGAAAACAGTTTTATATACATAGGGTGAGTATACAGGTATACTCAGTAGGGAAAACCAAAAGCTCTCGTGCACAAGTGGGGAGACATTCTAATATCCCGTGAGAAAATGAGATAACCGAAGCACCTAAAAAGGAAACTATCCACCCAAACCTCACCAAGACACACTCTCCAAATAACGCAAGTCAAGTAAAGTAATAGTAATAACACATTGATGTTTGGGTACCCCGCACCACTTTCCCGCTGGTTATTAAAGACATCTTACGCGTCCGACCTCCCCCACCATTTTCATTGCAGTCTCACTGCCGCCCCAACAACCTTTTGGGCCACTACAACCACGCATCCTGCCCGCATACACCTGCGCCACAACAACCACACACATCCTCGCCCGCAGACACCTGGGCCACAACAACTACCGTCACGCCTGAAGACACCTGGGCCAGAACACCTACCGCCACGCTCGAAGACACCTGTGCCTCATCCTGAAGACACTTGGGAAACAAACTGCCTGCACACACCTGGGCCAACCACCACAACTACCCTGTCCGAAGAATCTTGGGCTATAATAGAGCTCAGGCCGTCACAGCCTGCCCGAAGAGTCTTGGGCTACTCGGGAGAGGGAGCAGAAAAAAAGCTAATAATAAGCCACTCATAGGAGTGTTGAGAAAAACACCATCCCCTATGAAATGAGGGTGTTCGGCACGAAGTGCTCAACTTGGGTGGGGCGCGAATAAGAAACATAAGAACTAAATTATACATATAGGTAAACAAGCACTCATCCCAACCTAGGGGTTCCAAAACTAGCCCATACACACACCCTCGTTACTATTCATTCATAAAAAGCACAACAGCCACAACCAAGTCACAACTCATTCCCGGAAAACAATTCCCCATTGAACCCATTCTTGTTATCACATTCAAGTGGTTCCATTTAAATAATTCTTCACTACCGGACAACTAACAGGTATAGCCACAAGCCAAGGAAGGAAAAACAGCCAAACAACAAATTAAGCATTTACACCAGGTTCTCTTGTAAAGTCACAACAACAAAAGGGATCCATGAGATCCCTCAAAGTACTGAAACCAAACCAAGCCCCAACATACGGCCCTACACGACCCCAAATCCATAAACTAACAACTGCGCAATAGGGGATCCCATCCCCATCCATGTCACCTCACAAACATCAAGCAGAACAACCATACACATCACCAGAACAGAGCAAGGAAGTTTTCAGATTTAAACACACCATTCTTGTAGTTTCGTCTTTCCGTTTGGTTAACCGGGGTGACCACACAAGGATTCTTATTCATTGGACATCCATTTAATCAATTGAGTTTACTTGATTAACCAATTTCCATGTTACGACCATTCAATCATCACAGAAGACGGGGGCTCATTAGTGCGCAAGGAAGGACCACCAACGACCACTATTTTCAGTGGACATAAGCCCATACAATTCACAACATATAAGCAAAGGTAAAAGAGTACAACAACATCGTCAAACACACCCCTTCATTCTTTAAAAACAATTTATTATCTTCGTTAAGGTTTGGTTTCATCCATCCCCGTGGGAACATTATCATACCCACCCCGCATGATACACAGTAAAGAGAGACGAAGGAAAAACCCTACCTGGATGATCAACGATCGAAGTTTTTCTCCACGCACCAAGAACTGGGGATGCACGACTTGCAGGGGAGGAACTCCGAGGACTGCAAGAGTGAGCAGGAAATGCTTCAACATAGGCGCACCACTAGCCTCGGGAAGGGGGACTCCAAACGCACCAAGGGAAAGAAACCAGCCAAGAAGAAGAAAGAATCCCCGTGCGATAAAAGGAGAGATCCCAGAGTTACGGGATATGAATTCTTGAACCGCTTTAAAGGCGGATCGTGGTTTCTCCACGCGGTTGGGTGGTTGCACACGATGGAATTAATTGTTATTTAATAATTCTCATCGGAGAGGTGGCCATAACGACTGTGCGTTAAAGGGTTTCCTTTAAACAGAGGCAAATGTGTAACAAGGGCGGAAGTGGAAAGTACGGGAAAAGGGTGTGACACTGAGGAAAATGCCACACGTTTTGGTAAGTCAAGGGTCGCTCGACTCTTGGGGGATTTTAGATATTCATTTATGGGCTTTAAAAGGCTTTGAAAGGGGTATTAAAACACTTTTACGTCAAAAGATACGTTGCGGGAGCGGAACTGGGAAAAGTCGGAAACTGGGAAAAAAACAAAGGTGGGACACCGTAATGGTGTCCCCGTCACGGTGTAACCGTTACGGTGCCACCGTAAGCGGTGCCACCGTTTCGGTGTGCGACTGTGACGGTGCGACCGCTACGGTGCCACCGTCATGGTGCCACCGGTTTGGTGGAACACCGTAAGCGGTGCCACCGTTTCTGTGTGCGACCGTGACGGTGCGACCACTATGGTGCCACTGTTTCGATGTGCGACCGTGACCGGTGCCACCGTTTCGATGGAACCGTTTGGTGGAACTGAGTTTTTGGCAAAGTACTGGACCAGGAGGGTCTGGGCCATTACATCAGATACCTCTCAAACTATTTTTTCCCTCGAGAATCGAAACTAGACCCGAAGAAAAGAGAGGGGTCCGAACAACCCCCTCGAAAGATACCTCTCAGGAGTAAACCTCCTTGACATCTAGGAACACCTCTCTCTTAAGCAACCACACAAACATGTAAGGTCATACCGTCCAGTCATATGGATTAGAGAGTACTTTCCCTATCAAGATACTATCCGCTTTGGGCGGTACTGACTCGCCTACATGGGTTTAATCGCATCCACCTTAATGCGTCTCGATTAAGGATCGGGTCCTTCCCTCCCCACAGTCAGGACTCTTCACACACATTCAGGGAACAAGGGAAATAATCCATTTCATAGTTAACAAGGTCAATCAGTACATCACAAACAAGTACAAAACAAAACAGAACAAAACTCAAAACAGCTCTGAGTACTGGGCGCGCATCTGTGCCTCCCGTTCCAAGTACTCTCCTCGAGGCCACCATGCCTCCATAACACATGAACCAAGGAAATGGTTCGTCCACGAAACACCTTCTCCTCACGATCCTCGATCCTCACTGGTCGCTCCACAAATGTCGCGTCGTCCTCGATATTCAGCTTCCCCCAGTCGAGGACATGCGAATCATCGCGTAAATACCGACGGAGCTGAGACACATGGAAGACGTCGTGCATCCTCTGTAGCGGCGGTGGTAGCGCCAGCTGATAAGCCACTTCGCCGACCCGCCGCAACACCTCGAAGGGTCCGACGAACCTAGGAGAAAGCTTACTCCCCCTGCCGAACCTCCGTTGCCCACGCCGAGGGGAGACCTTCAAGAACACGTGGTCCCCGACCTTGAACTCCAAGGGTCTCCTCCTATGATCGACATACGACTTCTGCCGGTCCTGAGCCGCCTTTATCCTCTCGCGTATAAGCTGAACATTCTCCGTCGTGCTCTGCACCACCTCCGGGCCAAGAACATCTGCTTCCCCGACCTCTGCCCAACACACGGGTGAGTAACACGACCTCCCGTACAAGGCTTCAAACGGAGCCATGCCAATGGTAGAGTGATAGCTATTGTTGTAGGCAAACTCTACCAGAGGCAAGTGTCACCCACGATCCCTCAAAGTCCAAAACACATGCCCGTAGCATATCCTCCAACGTTTGGATGGTCCGCTCTGTCTGCCCATCTGTCTGGGGATGGAAAGCAGTGCTGAGGCATAACCGGGTGCCAAAAGCATGTTGCAATCCTTTCCAAACCCGTGAGGTAAACCGGGTATCCCGATCCGAGACTATGGATCTCAGAACTCCATGCAACCGCACCACCTCGTCCACGTACCTCTGTGTTAAGGCATCTACCGCACTCGACTCCTTGATTGCCAGGAAGTGAGCTGATTTCGTCAGCTGGTCCACCACTATCCAGATAGCATCACATCCCCTTTGAACTCTGGGTAGTCCCGTGATGAAATCCATCGAGATGTCGTCCCACTTCCACTCGGGGACATTTAAAGGTTGTAACAGACCTCCCGAGACGCGGTGTTCAGCCTTCACCTGCTGACACACGAGGCACTTTGCCACAAACTCTGCCACTGCCCGCTTCACCCCGGGCCACCAAAACTGACCCCTCAAACCCCGCTACATCTTGGAAACTCCTGGGTGTACCTCCAGGGGTGAGTTGTGGAACTCACCAAGAACTCTCTTGCACATCTCCACTGGGACAAACAACTTTCCATGAAACAACATCTGATTCTGCCTGTTTTCCGACCATCCTCCCGGAGCATCACCCTGGCTAACACGAAGTCCCCCACTGAGACTCCACCTGCTGCAACAGAGAGGACTGCACTGTCATCTGGAATAGACAACCTCTGCCACACTCCACCCTTGCATTCAGGTGTAGTGTAGCCAACTCCTCCATTGCCTTCCAAGCATCTGCCGATTCTCGAACCACATCCTTCTGCGACTTCCTACTCAAGGCATCGACCACCACGTTCCCCTTTCCCGAGGTGTAGGAAATTTCGAAGTCGTAGTCCTGAAGAAACTCCATCCACCTCCTCTGCCGCAAGTTCAGGTCCTGCTGGGAGAACATATACCTCAAGCTTTTGTGATTCGTGAAGACCATGAAGCATTCCCCAACGAGGTAATGCTGCCACAACTTTAGTGCGAACACGACTGCTGCAAGCTCCAGATTGTGGGTGACATAGTTATGCTCTTGGGGACGTAACTGCCTAGACCCATAAGAGATCACCCCCCGCTGTTGCATCAGCACACACCCCAAGCCTTGGCTTGAAGCATCACATAACACCTCAAACATCACCCCTTCTTCTGGCAACCTCAGCACTGGGGCACTAACCAACTTCCCCTTCAGATAATTGAAGGCTACCTGACACTGCTCACTCCATACAAAAGCCTGGTCTTTCTTGGTCAAGACTGTCAAAAGTGCTGCAACTCGAGAGAAGTTGTAACACCCCAAGCTTCTACGGTACGTTTCCCTTTGAATAATGCAATAACTTGCATTGTACGCAATTTCGAGATTCTAACACATCGCGACCAATCAAACTAGGCGTTATAAATAGCAATACCCACTTTTTGAAATTTTATAAATTTTATCTTTCAAAATGGACTTCATTTTTGGATTCGGAATATCGAAATTAGCTTAGGGTGAATTTTTGGTATTTTTCTGAAAACTTTCAATTTTTGATGAATAGTGAAAAACCCCGAGTTATTGTTTAAAACTGACATTTTATTTAAATAATTATTTATTTTATTTAAATTTATTTTAGGTCAAAATAGATACATAATACCTATATAAGTTCAATGTAAGTCATTTTATAATGAGTTTAGATATATAAAATTCTATCGAACTTTTTACCGTCTTTTACCCACCTCTTAGGAGCATTTCCAAATTTGTATAAAACTTAATTTTACCGCTTCTGTAAGTTGAATTTCAAAAATCTGAGAGACACGGTTGATATCAGTAAGTAAAATGTGGTTCAATAAGATGAAAATAATTTTTGATGACTAGTAATTTTTTACTTTTATTTACCATGGTTAAAAGTAAATAGAGTAATTAAGGGTAAAAATGATATTATTATTACCCAAACACATGTCCTAATTCTATTGGATAAGTATAATTCGACAAAAAACAACCTTAGGAATAAAATATGAATCTCTTTGGTCCACTTGGATTAGATTAGAACATTTATTATTATTTTATTTAAAGAAGAGTTAAAAGAGTTAAAATCAATGTTTAATAACTAAAACATTTTTAATATAGGGTTATACATAAGATAAATTCGACTATAAATATTCATTAGAAAGCTAAAAAGATTTCCTACATAATGGTATTTTATTTATAATTTTTAGACATTAAATAATTAAATTTATTTATGACACAATGATGATGCAGTAATTACCTAATTAATGTAATATTAAAATAATTGATATTATAAATATTCAAATAAATGTAATTTGAGACTTTTTATGAATTCCACTAATTTTCTAGGTTAATATGACATGTTAGGGTTGGTTAGATGAATTTTGTTCGAAGTAATAATGCTGTTATGAATTTAGCAAAAACAAAATATCAAATAGTGTCAAAATTGACATAAAAGAGTTTTTAAAACAAATATTATATTATTAATTGATATTCTATTCCTAAAAATCTAAGGTTCGGCCAAAGGTCTTAAATAATAGTATATATGTCATTAATGAACCACTTGAGGTTCGTTTGGAAGTTTATAGTAAGTTTATTAACCATATAATATAAAAATACAAAGAGACATGATAAATGTAAAACTATTTAACTAAGAGTTAAATCTATAAGATAAAGTTAATATAGTGATCCAAACCTGTCTAAAACCTATTGGTTGAGTGATTTTCGGCCCATCCCCATCTTAGCCTTTAAATAATTTATTTTGGAGCCATTAGAAACCGAAAATGATTTTATTATAAAATAATATTTCTAACTTTTCCTAAGGTGCCCCTCACCCCTCTTATAAAAGGGCACTCCCCCTTCCCTCAAATTCACACCTTCAAAGTCTTTTGGCTCGGCCAACCTCTGCCCAAATACCCTCTCAAGTGTCCTCCTTTCATCCTAGAGGCCTTCCTTTAGTCAGAAAACCAACCTAAGGAGCCCTTTTGATCAAATCAAAAGGAAGAACCCGAAGAAGAGGTAAATATTTCATCACCTCTTTCAAGTTCCTTTCTTCTTCCACTTCCTCTTTCTTTGTTGTTTCCATTCTAAAATAATAACTCAAGTATCTTCTATATACTGTGATGTTATTATAAATATGGTAAAACCATATTCATTATTCTATCCATCCTTTGAATGACATGTCACCATACGTGCGTACGTACGGCTTACCGTCTCCACGTCGTGGTGTAATTGTTATTCAATACATTATTATTTGGATGGGTATAATAATGATGTGTAATTGATGTAAATAATAAATATAACATGATAATAATTCTGTATATATGATATACCATCCAATTATATATTATTTTAATATCAAAAGAATGATATTGTCGCTCGTGCGTACATACGGATTACCGTCTCCACGAACGCGATGAGATTCATTCCCCATCGTAATCCATTCAAGACTAATTTTCATTAGATGATTAAAAATAATGTTTAAAGACTTGATATCATTCTGAATATGAATAAGATACATCCTATCCATAACAAACATTGCTTACGTAACAAAGCATATAGAGGAAAATAAATCAGTTAACACCCGAAACGACGATAATACTAAGATATTATTAACAAAGCAATGTTAAAAGATCATATATGATATCATATTAATGTATATGATTCTAGTATAATTTAATAACAATTATTTCATCATTATACAGGAGGTTAACCTACCATTGACCAAGGAAAAATACATGCTAAGGGTTAATTTCATAATCTCTTTATTATCCAAGGTTGTTTTTACGTAAGTATCTACTGGAACCTCTTTATCATCCACATTCATGTTTCTTAAAAATGTATTCCAAAACATTTTTACCATTTATCAGACTATGGGTTAAAGTCATTTATATCCTTGTTTGACTTTTTATAAAATGGGTTGAAAGGAATCTTTCCGTCGTTTTTCAAACAAGGTACCTTATGACCTTTTCGACAAAATTAAGGTAAGAATGTTTTTTTAACTTATACGGCGGGTGCGGTTATTTTCTGCCGTTATAACATCGTTAAAGCTTCCCTTACAAGCTTATAAGAATATTTTCAAAATAAATGTTTTCTTTTATAATTTATATGACTTTTAAATGATTTCAAAATAAAAAGAGATTTTTCTCTAAAAAATGTTTTGATTTCATCTATGTCAACATCCTTTGATGGATTTTAAGCTTAATTGAAGTTGATTTATTATGATACAAAACTTCCATATTGTATTGAAGGTTTTGTGATATTTTTGACTGTGGATGTGTTATTTTCACACCATTCATGGTTTATGGAGAAAATATTGACATTTTGTATGCTAGTTTTAATGCGAATGTTTAAATTATGTTTGAACCTTTTCATATGAGGAATGCATTGGACTTAGTAAGTGACGGGTGTAGCCCGTTATAGCTCCTCGATGCATCGGTAGATCTTATGAGATAAACTAGTGTCTTGGCACAAGACCTTGACAAAATCTTATTTGTAGTCTTGGCACAAGGCCTTGACTATGTGGTTATGAAGTCTGACATTACGCATTCCATCATTATGAAAGTGGCTATTGATATTGCATGTAATTATTCGACTAGTAGAATATCCATGTGAATAAGTAAATGACATTATTTGATTTTATTTTTGCCATATTATTCTGAAGTTCAAGTTTAAAAGGCTTTCGTTCTAGTCTTACATTGCCTTAAATGTTTATGCTTATTTATGAAAGTTTCTGCTATATTGTTATCCTTACTGAGCATATGAGCTCACCCCTTTCTATGTTTTATTTTTTCCAGGATGCGAAGAAGTATATTATAACTGACATGCAGGGATAGTCTAAGGGATATGAGTGTGACCTATAGAGACTATGTTGTTGTAGTTTTTCATTTTATAATGTAATGTAAAACTTATGAAGTATCTAGTATTTCCAAGGTTACTAAACTAATCGGTCTTTCGAGATTTGATCTTTTGCGATTATGCCAATGTTATGTAATAATGCATCGAATTTGGGTAACTAGGGTCGGGGCGTTACAGAAGTTGGACACGAATCTCCGGTAGTAACCTGTTAGACCCAGGAAACTACGAACCTCTGCCATGTTCTTGGGTGCTGCCCAAGAAACAACCGCTTCGACCTTCAACGGGTCCACTACTATTCTTTGCTCGGACACCACGTGTCCAAGGAAGTACACCTCTCGTGTCCAGAACTTGCACTTGGACAACTTTCCGTAGAGCTGATGCTGTCAGAGGACCTCTGAAAACGTTCTCAGATGCTCGGCGTGATCCTCCTCTGATCTTGAGTAGATTAAAATGTCGTCAATAAACACAACTACGAACCGGTCCAGATATTCCCGGAAGTCGGAGTTCATGAGTCCCATGAATACGGCTGGTGCATTCGTAACACCGAACGACATGACCACGAACTCAAAGTGCTCATATCTGCACCTGAAGGCAGTCTTCGAGATGTCACCCTCCTTCACCCTCAACTGGTGATATCCTGACTGCAGATTAATCTTGGAGAACCATCCTGCCCCCTTCAACTGATCAAAAAGGTCGTCGATCCTCGGGAGGGTGTAGCGGTTCTTGACCGTCACTTGGTTCAGCCTCCGGTAGTCTATACACAGCCTGAGACCATCATCTGCCTTCTTTGCGAACAAGACCGGAGCACCCCATGGTGACGCGCTTGGTTGAACAAAACTCTTCTTCATCAGTTCATCAATCTGAATTCGTAACTCCCGCAACTTAGAAAGCGCCATCCGATAGAGAGTCATCGAAATCGGACGGGCACTGGGTTGCGAATCTACCTCGAACTCCACATCACGTCGAGGGGGTAGAGTCACCACCTCTCCAGGGAAGACGTCCATGAACTCACTGACGATCCCCGGGACTTCCACCATCTCTGTATCCGCCGACCCCACTGATAGCTCAGCTAACAAGGAAAGGAGGGACTCCACTCGCTGGCTGCCCTCTTGGCAACCCCGCTCGCCGACAAAAGCTACACGCTGACCGCCCATATCTGAAAACACGACCCTTCTCCGGAAGCAGTCGATAACGACACACACAGAGAACAACCAGTCGATGCCTAAAATGACATCATATGGCTGCATCTGTAGCGAAAGAAGGTCCTCACTAGACTGATGTTCCACATCAGTCTACATCCCCAGCAAACATGAGACAAGCTGGTTTGACCTTTGACTAACGTACTCAAAACCAGGGGCACGAAAAGTCTCTCTGCGTCTAGACCCAAAGCATGGGCTAGACTGGGTGCAACAAAGGAGTGCGAAGCTCCTGAATCAAACAAGGTGCAGACAAGAGTGCTAAACAAGCTGATCGTACCTCGGATGACCTCTGGCCCCGCAGGAACTGCTGCCTCTGCGGCGTTTGCCCACGCCCAGCTCCTCTGCCCCTCGGCTGCCGGCCACCTCCCCGACCACGCCCTGGTCGAGGCCCCTGAGGAGCGCCCTGAGGCCGGCCTCCTGCAACATTTGCTCTCGGAGGAGCAGGAGCTCGCTGTCCCTGCTTCTGCTGTTGAAAAGGCCTGGCTGGAAATTGCTGCTGCTGAGGTGGGCGCTGAACCTGCCCACCCCCACTGTACTGCACTCGGTCCGGGCACTGATTCTGAAGATGCCCACGACTGCCACATATGAAGCATCTCGGTCCTGGACCCGCAAGGAAGGGGCGAGGATCGGGAGATCGAAACTGGAACTGCTGGGGCTTGCTCCCCACTGGCCGAAACCTGGAAGGCCCTGATGCTGGAGGCCTGCTGCTGACGGCCTTCCCATTTGACGAGCCCAACTGGCTCCTCTCTCGCGGCACACCTCCCAGCGTGTGCATCCTCTCCACCACTTCGGCCTTCTTCTGGGCCTCCAGGTATGTCGGTAGAGTGAAGGGAGTAACAACATACTGAAGAGAAGGTCGGAGTGCCTCCTCTAAACGTCTCGCCCGAGACTCCTTATTCGGAAAGAGGTCCGGAGCAAAGCGAAGGAGATCCTTGAACTTGATCCCCAACTCCCTCACTGACATGCTCCCCTGCTGAAGGGAGAGTAGCTCCTGGCTCTTCTCCGCCTTCATCGTGGAGGAGAGGAATTCCGCTCGGAACTCCCTCTCGAAGTCGGTCCACGAAACCTCAGCCTCTCCTTCTCTCCAAGATAAAGCATCCACCACTGACGCGCCGCTCCCCGCATCTGGCTTACTGCCAGAGGAACCCAGTACTCTGTCGGAGCCCGGATCAAGCTGAAAGCTATCACTAGCTCCTCGAGCCAGCTCTCTGTCTCCATGTCCGAGACGCTGCCCTCGTACTTCCCGAGTGTCTTCCGCTGAAAGGCACGAAGCGTCCTCTGCCACTGGTCCTCCTCCTCTCGACTAGCCCTTTGCTGATTAGCCAAATCAGCCTCTTGGTCCTCGATCGCCCGCACTACCCGTGGTCGCTGTCCGGGTGCCATAGCTGCAAGGTAAACAATGAATGCCTAAGCTCGAGTAGTGTAGAAGATCGCTTTTAAATTTTGCTTAGACTTTTTATTTATTTTAAATTCCCAAGACACACAAGAACACAAGTCATTATGATGTATGTACTTTTCCTAGGGTCTCTACCCTGTAATCAGTGTAGCCTCACTTGGTCGTTCGGTAAGTTCAGAGTCCTTGCATCGGATCACGAGGACCTCCAAAATCCCGTGTCCTAGCCGGTCTTCTCTGGCCTATTTCACGCTCCAAGATTGCCTAACACTATTGCCCTACCATCCCATGCAATCCTCACTGTGCCTAACCCGGGACTATCCTATCTCTCAACCATCAGCCTTTTGATACCATTCTGTCACGACCCGCCTTCACCAAGATGAGGGAAGGGACAGCAGATTGCCAGACCCTTCCTCAAGTTGAAGGAGAGATAATGACCCCCGAGACCCGCATTCAATAGGGCCCAGAGTGGCGACTAACACCAAGGGTATAGAATCACACGTAATATGGAAGACATTACCCTTTTTATTTAGTAGGATCGGGAGATAATATAGTAAATCCCAAACAACACCAAAACTGGAAGTAAAAGTAAAGCCAAAATAATCCATTCTCATATGCATGTTCCGATAATAAGTGCTACAAGTATAAGAAAATTTCGAAAGGGAAGTACCAAAGAAAAGAAAGAAACAACAACAACTGTCCCAACGTCCGAATTAGTACGGTCCTGCGCGGTCCCCGAAGTCTTCCTGGAAACCTGAAAACTGTTTTATATATGTAGGGTGAGTATACAGGTATACTCAGTAGGGAAAACCAAAAGCTCTCGTGCACAAATGGGGAAACATTCTAATGCCCCGTGAGAAAAGGAGATAACCGAAACACCTAGCAAGGAAACTATCCACCCAAACCTCACCAAGACACACTCTCCAAATAACGCAAGTCAAGTAAAGTAATAATAATAACACATCGATGTTTGGGTACCCCGCACCACTTTCCAACTGGTTATTGAAGATGTACGAGAATAAAAGAGAGAGATCCGAACCCCCAAGGTGTTCTCTTTAAAGGAGCCCTTGGGGTGCTTTTATAATGAACAATTAAGACCACACCGGACCTCAAGTTCGATGTGGGATGCAGACTCCAACACTCCCCCTCAAGCTAGGTGTACCTAGCTTGGATACATAAAGAAAAAAAAGCAAGCAATAGACGCTGCAAACACTCCCCCTCAAGCTGGACATACCCAACTTGATGACAAAAACAAGACAAAACATAATAAAAGATAAAGCTTCAACATTGCTGCTCCCCCTGACGATGTTGATATGATGTCGCTAAAAAAAGGGCGGGTAAACGCCGAAAAAGTGCGGGGTCGGACAACAGAGTGCCGGGAAATCCACACCGGCGGGTCGGTCGTCAGAGCGTTGGGAAATCCGCACTACGGGCCGGTCAGTCAAAGCGCTGGGAAATCCGCAATGTCGGACCGATCGTCAAAGCGCCGAGAAATCCGCACGGGAGGGCCGGTCATCAGAGCGCCGGGGAATCCGCAGGAGGCACCGACGATGGGATGCGGTGATTTCGCAGGAGGCGCCGAACAGGGAGGCGGGGATTCCGCAGGAGGCACCGACGATGGGAGCAGATGAATCCGGTCGGAGGGAGGGCTGCCTTGCAGGAGGAGGCCGACAAGGAGGGAGAGCAGCGGACGGGGAACCTGGTCCGTCGGAAGGCTCGCACAGGAGGAGCACCGGTCCGGTACGGTGAGGCAGAGGGCCGACCGGGTGACTGGGAAGCCGGCAGGAAGTGATTGCAGGTCGCCAGATCTGGAGAATTCGGCAGAAGACCGGGCGAGTAGAGCTGGCACACATGAGATCCAGCAAGGGGAGCCGATCGCGGAGGGAGGGAGGCGGGGCTGGAACGAGGCCAGCATGGAGGGAGAGCCGCGGAGCCGGGATCCGCCGGAAGAGGTCGCCTGGAGGAGGTCGTCGCGCGCGCTGGAGGGTCGTCGTGATCGGGACGCCGGGAGTCGCGCGGAGGGCCGCCGCGCGCGCAGAGGCGGAAACAGGATCGGGACGCCGGAGGGGCCGCGGGCGGAAGTGTCGCGCGAGGGAGATGCCGGCAAAAGGGGGGAGATCCGCTGTCAGGGGGAAAGAAGCACCGACAGGGGGAGAGACGCCGTACAGAGACGCCCACCAGTCGGGATCCATCGGGGAGAGACGCGCCGGTGTGGAGGGCCGCTGAGGGAAACGAGCCCGGAGGGGGGTTCCACTAGAAGGGATCCGCCGGCAGGGATAAAAAAGATAGCCTGGAGGGGCGACAAAATAAAGTAAACCCAACCCTACATGAGGGGGGGCCGCCGCCCCTCACGGGGAGAAACTCTAGAGGCCGACGGGAAAAAAAAATAGACGGGAGGAGGGTTCGGGATTAATTTTCCTCTGATACCATGTACGAGAATAAAAGAGAGAGATCCGAACCCCCAAGGTGTTCTCTCTAAAGGAGCCCTTGTGGTGCTTTTATAATGAACAATTAAGACCACACCGGACCTCAAGTCTGATGTGGGGTGCAAACTCAAACAGAAGACATCATAAGCGTCAGACCTTCCCCACCATTTTAACTGCAGTCTCACTGCCGTCCCAACAACAACCTTTTGGGCCACTACAACCACGCATCCTGCCCGCATACACCTGGGCCACAACAACCACACACATCTCCGCCAGCAGACACCTGAGCCACAACAACTACCGCCACGCCCGAAGACACCTGGGCCAGAACACCTACCGCCACGCTCGAAGACACCTGGGCCTCATCCCGAAGACACTTGGGAAACAAATTGTCCGCACACACCTGGGCCAACCACCACAACTACTCTGCCCGAAGAATCTTGGGCTATAACAGACCTCAAACCGTCAGAGCCTGCCCGAAGAGTCTTGGGCTACTCGGAAGAGGGAGCAAAAAAGGAGCTAATAACAAGCCGCTCATAGGAGTGTTGGGAAAAACACCCTCCCCTATGAAATGGAGGTGTTCAGCACGAAGTGCTCAACTTGGGTGGAGCGCGAATAAGAAACATAAGAACTAAATTATACATATAGGTAAACAAGCACTCATCCCAACCTAGTGGTTCCAAAACTAGTCCATACACAAACACCCTCGTTACTATTCATTCATAAAAAGCACAACACCCACAACCAAGTCACAACTCATTCCCGGAATACAATTCTCCATTGAACCCATTCTTGTTATCACATTCAAGTGGTTCCATTTAAATAATTCTTCACTATCGGACAACTAACAGACATAACCACAAGCCAAGGAAGGAAAAACAGTCAAACAACAAATTAAGCATTCACACCCAGTTCTCTTGTAAAGTGACAACAACAAAAGGGATCCGTGAGATCCCTCGAAGTACTGGAACCAAACCAAGCCCCAACATACGACCCCAAATCCATAAACTAACAACTGCACAATAGGGGATCCCATCCCCATCCATGTCACCTCACAAGCATCAAGCAGAACAACCATACACATCACCAGAACAGAGCAAGGGAGTTTTCAGATTTAAACACACCATTCCTTTAGTTTCGTCTTTCCGTTTGGTTAACCAGGGTGACCACACAAGAATTCTTATTCATTGGGCATCCATTTAATCAACCGAGTTTACGTGATTCAATCATCACAGAAGACAGGGGTTCATTAGTGCGCAAGGAAGGACCACAAACGACCACTATTTTCAGTGGACATAAACCCATACAATTCACAACATATAAGCAAAGGTAAAAGAGTACAACAGCATCATCAAACACACCCCTTGATTCTTTAAAAACCATTTATCATCTTCGTTAAGGTTTGGTTTCATCCATCCCCGTAGGAACATTATTATACCCACCCCGCATGATACACAGTAAAGAGAGGCGAAGGAAAAACCCTACCTGGATGATCAACGATCAAAGTTTTTCTCCACGCGCCAAGAACTGGAGATGCGCGACTTGCAAGAGAGGAACTCCGAGGACTCCAAGAGTGAGCAGGAAAGGCTCCAGCACAGGCGCACCACTAGCCTTGGGAAGGGGAACTCCAAACGCACCAAAGAAGGGAAAGAGACCAGCCAAGAAGGAGAAAGAATTCCCGTGCGATAAAAGGTAAGATCCTGGAGTTACGAGATATGAATTTTTGAAACGCTTTAAAAGCGGATCGTGGTTTCTCCACGCGGTTGGGTGGTTACACACGATGGAATTAATTGTCATTTAATAATTCTCATTGGAGAGGTGGCCATAACGGCTGTGCGTTAAAGGGTTTCCTTTAAACAGAGGAAAACGCCTAACAGAGGCAGAATTGGAAAGTACGGGAAAAGGGTGTGACACCGAGGAAAAAGCCACATGTTTTGGTAAGTTAAGGGTCGCCCGGCTCTTGGGGGATTTTAGATATCATTTATGGGCTTTAAAAGGCTTTGAAAGGGGTATTAAAACACTTTTACGTCAAAAGATACGTTGCGGGGGCGGAATTGAGAAAAGTTGAAAACTGGGAAAAAAAAAAGGGTGGGACACCGTTTGGTGAGACGCCGTAATGGTGCCACCGTTAAGGTGTGCGACCGTGACGGTGCGACCGCTACGGTACCACCGGTTCGGTGGAACACCGTAAGCGGTGCCACCGTTTCAGTGTGCGACTGTGACGGTACGACCACTACGGTGCCACCGTTTCGGTGTGCGACCGTGACTGGTGCCACCGTCATGGTGCCGCCATGACCGGTGCCACCGTTTCGGTGGAACTGTTTGGTGAAACCGAGTTTTTAACAAAGTACTGAACCAGGAGGGTCCAGGCCATTACACTAGGGCTTGTTGAGCCTGTTTCCCTTTGAGGCTTTGCTATTGGTGTTGAAGGCGTGTGGTTTCCGCTTGAAAGTGGTAGGTGTTTCTATGCAATTCTTTTATCTAACATGCCCTGAAGTTCTTGAAAATTTCTCAAATTATTTCTTATAAAGTTATGCTTATACGTGATACCCATGGGGAGGGGGTTATAAAATGTTTCCCTTGGCCTGAGGGATTTTAAATGGATTTCTTATGTTCTTTTTGAGCAAAAATGTTTTGTATGCCAAGCGCTTGTGAAAATGCCTAAGTGTCTTTTTTAAATGAATTTGAAGTTGGAAAGAAGGGTTTTGATCCTGTTTTGATTTCTAAAGAACGTGACCCATGTTTTGAGGGTTTTTCATCAAAGAGGTGTTTGATTTTCAAGTGACTCCCAAGGGAGGAAAATGATGTTTTTCAAAGTGATGACCATTGTTGGTTTTCAAAGGATGACTTTATAACTTGGCAATCCAAGTTTTGTTTTAAAGGCCCGACTGACACTTTATAAAATGAGTTCATTTGATGATTTTACACCCTTGTGGTAAGCCCCCTTGTTTTAATGCCTTGTTTAGGCTTTTACCCTTAATCGAGATATGCATTGATTTTTATTATTGGATGTTTGTATGATGTGGATAAAGGGTTGTTTCTTGAGAGGGTGTTGGAGGTGAGATGAGGTTTACCGTTTATGTTTTATTATTGATTCATGCGATGACCATGTTGCCCGTTGATCGCCCACCTCCCCCTTTTTGACTTGTCATGGGAACCCGAGTAGCTAAGTGAGGGATTCCGTTTATGCCATACTAACATCAATGTGACTCGATTTGACTGTGAGGGATTCACTTTATGCCATACTAACATCGATGTGACCTGATTAGACCGTGGGAGCCGTGGAGCTAATCGATGTGACCTGATTAGACCGTGGGAGCTAACCGACATGCCCCAGTAAGATTGTGGGAGCTTACTGACAGATGGTTTTGTTTGAGTATGTCTAGAACCGTCTCATGTTAAGACTTAGGGAGTTTCCCATGACACTTATTCATTGATTGATGGTATCACCTTGGGGATTTCTGTTGCATACTCAGTTTGTATCCCCTTGTACTCTTCTTGGCTTTGTGTCACTTGTGTTTATTGTTCACTTTTATTATGTTTCATTGACGTGATAAGTGCTTGTTTGGTCTATATTCCTTTTTTCGTTATGGTTGAGTTTACTTTTCAAGTTGTTTAGAAAAAGAGATTCTAAAGGAAAGTTTTGATTTATTTGCTTGGGTTTGAAATTATGGTTTTAAGCCGACTCTGTTTTGTTTTCCCAAAAAGGCTTTACCCTTTGGTTTTGGAAAAAGAGATAAAGTATGAGGCTTGTTTTCTGTATGCTTTACATTTAGAAAACCTATTTTCTAAATGATGTTCAAACTAGCATTTATGAAATGCTTTATGAAAGGAACTGCATAGACTTTTTGGTGAAATTCTACTGAGCCTGTTTCGCTCACCCTGCATACACACCTGTATGTGTGTGTAGTTCTCATGTTTCCTTTCAGGTGCCCGGGTTGTGATCTCTTGTGGTTTCTGTTCATGTCGGTTTGTTGATGGACATTGGGATGTAGTGAGTGATCATGGATCACATGGAAATGTTTTTGAAGTTGCTCGGTTCCCCTTTTTTATTTTATGGGATGTTTGCGCCAATTCAGTTTGTTCTTTTATTTGTAGTCTTTTCTGCTTTGGTTAATGTGCTGTATTTATATTTTGGTTTCTTTCGTGTCGGGTCCTAATTATGTATTGTGGATGATGTTGTCTATTTATTTTGGAGGTGAGTTTTGGTTTATTCTGTTGCGCTGTACTCCGTTTGGCTTGTTTATTATTTTTAAAACTGCTTATTGATGTGCATGAGTACCCAAGCTATGGATACCTCATGACAGATTTCTGGGTGGAATCTGTGTTGTGGGTTATGTATTCGAGGGTGAAATTGTTCATACTTAGTTATGTTTTGATGCTTTGACACCAGTTGTCAGCTCGTGAAGATCGGGAACATCCTTCGGGCCTTGTCACGGGCCAACTTGGGTGACGTGTCGGTTTAACCTGGGTTAGTTTGTGACAAAATGGTATTAGGGCACCCTCTTGTTATTTGGGTGCGTCATGGTAGTATGAAGACTAAGATTGTTGGAACTTGAGAGGCAGTTCATGAATAGGTGCCCAATCACCACCTTTTGTGACGAAACTTGAGTTGCCATGGGTAGTTCGGGTCTGAGTCTTGAATTTGATTTTGTTCTTGACTGATTTTGATGTATTTTGGTTTGAATGATCTTTATTGGGTTATATTAGATACTTTGGGGGTTTCCTTGAGTTTTGAGGTGAAAATGGAGGAAGAACCAGGGTTGCACAGTTAGCTTGCACAGTCTGTCAAACTGTGCGGAGCCCGTGCGCTTGGGTCTGGAATCCTCACATTTGCTGTCACACGGTAGACGCATGGGTTGCCAAACCGTGCGGCCAAACCGTGCATGGTTCTGCATCTGTTCTGAAATTATTGTTTGGACCTCTTTTGATTTCTAATTACGCCTAAAGTGGTTTCCACTTGTTGGAGATGGATTAAATAGGGTTTTAATGGAATTTTGATTGGAGTGGATTTTGGATGATGTTTGCTTGGGTGATTTGTGTGGTTGGGTTTAATCCCTTTGATTTTAGTTGTGAAGCATGAACTGAGTGGATTCATGTTTCGTGTTATTTAGAGTATGCCTCCCAGAAGGGTCTCGATGGAACGTAGAAGTCCATTTCTAGGAATGATCCTTAGGATGATTCTTTTCATTGCTTGGGTGTGACTCTTCCAAGTGTCGATCCTTCTCAGACTCTTAGACAGAGGGAAACTTCCAATCTCTAGAAACTTCTGGAATTTTAGAGGTGCGGTAAAGGATTATGCTGATTATTTTTTTGGGATTAACACTCTTCTTCCGAGCTAGTTGCCTATCTATGACTTTCTGAAAGCTCATTTCTTTGAGGGTGGTCTCCATCCGGACCTTGGATCAGCTTTGTTGAATCTGGCCTTATGTTTTATTAGGAAGTGGTTGGGACTCAGGTGATCTCTTATTTTGGGATCTATGCTCGATGAGTTTTGGAGCAGGTTGAGCTTTGAGGTGATCTTGGATTGATGCGTTCTTTGGGTTTCCCCCCATCCTTATGTTGCGGGTTAATCTTTTTGGTTGTGCTCACGCCTCGTTGATTTGTTATGCATCTTGAAGTTTGTATGTGATGTTAGCCATGTGGTGTGACTTGACCTTTTTTATGAATGGTTTGTGGGAAGCCTTGGGTATGTGCTTGGGTAATTGAGACGAATGCTATGCTAGTCTACACCGTGCTTTGGATGGTGCCTGGTTTGAGATTATGCCCTGTGTTGGATTGGTGCAGCCCAATCCGGTTGGGCCGAATGCTTGTGGCCCACAACTGTCGCGGGTCGAGCTCCGCGGTGAGCTCGTTGGGGGTTGCAGGGGGCAACGCGCCCCTGTTCCGGGGGCCGAAGGCCTCCCGATCCAATTTTTCTTCACTGTAGCACCTCTGACCACTGTAGCGGAGCTGACCGACCAGCACCGACAGACACTGTAGCAGTGCGGACTTCGGAGTCAACAGTACTATAACACTTTTGACAAAGGTGGCCGCCGTTCACTGTAGCGACGCAGACTTACTTTTCGGAACAGTGATTGTCTTCTCTTTTCAATTTTATAGTCCATTTTCGGCCTAGGGTTACTACTGAAAAAACTCTGTACTTTTGTGCTCCCGAATCAGTGAAGTTCTGCCTCTCCGTGGACGTAGAGATTTTTCCCGAACCACGTAAATCGTTGTGTTCCGTGTGTTTTCTTTTCTTCTACATTTTCTGTCGTTTCTCATTTCTGTCGTTGTGACTCCCGACGATTCCGCAACACCCTGTTTGGGTTTCTGTCAGGTTCACCATGGGAGGGTGTTCCACGAGCCAAGTCTCATGTTATTTTCCTTTAGCTTCGTGACTCGGGGTTAAATCCCATGTTGTTTCTTTGCTGTGGCATGTTTCGGGTTTGTGTATTCCCTCTTTGTATATGGGATGTTGATGGATAATTGACCTTTTTGGGGTCGTTTGGGTATTCCTTTGGGTGGTATCCCCCTTTTGGGGTTTTGGATTGTTTCTTGTATGGTTATTGTGGTTAATAGAGGATTATTATTTCCATTCAGATATTTTGAGGAAATGTGTTGACTAAAGTGATATCCTTCTGGTAGGAGTGTCTACACCTCGTCTCACCATTTTAGATGAATTCTAAATGCGGGGGAGATCTATGGCAAGTCTCTATCTTATGTTTCGTGTCTCTTGATGCTTGGCCTTGAGGCTTGGGCGGGAGAGAGTGGTCTTCGTGAAGTGTCTTCTTCCCTGCATTCTTGTTCTTCCATTCTCTTCTACCTCCCTTGTATCACACCTGTTGCTAACTTTAATACATTAAAGGAGTTTCCCTAATACGAGTCTCTATCAATTGGTTCGACCTTCTTTATACCCCACTCCCTGTTGCTGAGGGTCCATAGAGACCCGTCTCTAGACTTGTCTATACGACATGGTGCGGCGTATAAGCAACAGTCTCCAAGCTTCCAATGACCACGACTCAGGCTCAACAAACCTGAGACAAGGAGTGACACGACCCTTTGAATTCCGCACCTACCTCACAATCCGCCAGACCTTCTTTGACGTTAGACTCTCCTGAGGCACAATCTGCCGCGTCTGACGCTCTTGAGGCGCTGGGGCGTGACGCGGGTGTGGCCGCACCTCCGATCGATCTCACCCACGATCGGTCCTCCGCTGCACGCCGGGTGGAACTATCCATTTTGATGGCAATGATCCGCGAGGTTGGATTTTGCGCGCTGAACTTTATTTTCGCATTCAACTTGCCCCCGAAGAATCCAAGGTGCCTCTTACTCAAGTTTGTATGGAGGGAGACATTGTATACTGGTTTACTATTGTGATGGAGGTTTATTCGAATTTATCATGGTTAGTGTTTAAAGAACTCATGGAGTGCTTCAGTGGATTAAAAATTCAACATTCGCATGAGGATATAACATTTCGGTAGAGGGCGACTGATACCTGGGGATTCTGAGCCTTGGGGGGGGGGGTGTTTTCCCTAACATCCCGGTAGGAGGATGGATGACTGACTTCCCCCTTTGGCCCCACTCTCTTCTCTTGGCAGTTACTTGTGCTGGTATTCACGACGATTAGTTTTCTCCATATATATGTGTAGAGGGCTGTAATGGCTTGTGGTTATTTCACACACATATATTCTGGATATAGTTTCTTACGAACTACTATAGGTATAACGTGTATAGGCTGTGATGGTTTGAGGATCCTTACTCGGTGTATGAGCTGTAGTGGCTTAAGGTGTAATACCCGATGTATGATACACGTTATGCGGGCTGTGGTGGCTCCCAGAAACTATCTGGTTACTTCTGATTGTGTGGATGGTGTGGTGCTTCGCCCAGGTGTTTGTGGGCAAGCCTTGTGTTGCACGAGGTGCAGGTTGTGGTGCTTGCCAAGGTGTCTTCGGGCCAACCTTTTTAAAGAGAGAGGACTTAGGATGTGCGACGTTGAGGCAAAGCGACAAACCAGTGGGGAAGTGGTAGCGGGATACCTTTGATATTCTTTATTATATTATATATTTTTGTATGCAATACTTAGTGAGAGTAGCCATGGTGAGGCTGAGAACTTAGTATACCTGTTTAGGTGACGAGTTAGTTTCACTTGTTGTTTACTGTGCTTTAACATGCTTTCTTTACTTTTGCACGAGAGGCTTTGGGGAGGGTCCTACTGAGTATACTGTTATACTCACCCTACGTTATATAAACTGTTTTTTCAGGTCACCTGGAGCAGGTTGGAGATCAGACTGGTTACTACTAGCTTGGGGTTTACAGGAGTTGTTCGGGCTTCGTGGTTGCTGCTGTTTTACTTTCTTTTGATACTTGCAGTTTTCCCTTTCAGTTGTAGTAGTTTTTGCATGTCATTACATACATGTACTTGAGATTCTTTTATATTGTAGTCTGAGTTGGAGTTGGTTGGTGTCTGTCTTATCTCTCTCTTTCGCATGTGTTCTCTTAGAAGGTAATGCCTCTCATCTGTGTGCTTATTATACCCTCGGTGCTAGTTGCCAACCCGGGGCCTACTGGAGGCGAGACTCGGGGGTCATTATCTCTCTTCTCACATTGACGGCCCAAGAGGGGTACACTTTGTAGGGAGGGGGTTGTGACATGACACAAAAGGTCAAGAGTTTAATACCCTAAAGTCATAAAGCCTATTCCTACTTTGTCTCCTTAAAGTCAAAAAGATAAAGTATAACAAAGACTTTGGAAAAGTAGCACATGCCTTTCCACCCCTAGCCAACTGCATTTGACTTTGAGTACCTAGCCCATTGGATTTGACTTTGGTGTTCAAAGATGCCATTCTAGAATCTCCATGTGGGTAAGACTTTCAAAATTCATGCAACCATGTAGGCCAAACTTGAAACATCATGTTTGGGCTTGAATAAGAGAGATAATAGGCCCATTTGCCACTTCCACGCATGAACTTTGGGTTTGGGCCTTTTAATGAAGCGAGATGGGCTCCCGTTGCCGCTTGTAGTCTCTTTAATCTTCCTTGCATCATTGAGACTTGCAACTCCAACTCCACACATGCCATCAAGTCAATGTCATTTACCGGTTTCATATCACCCCCCCAAAAGGATTTGACCTTGACTCTTCATCATCTGCATCCAAATACGAGTAAAGATTAGAAACATTGACTTTAAAAATAGCATCATACTCACCTTGCAATGCGATCTCGTAATCAATCATATCATGCATTGAGTATGGTCCATCTTTGTGTATCTTGAGCTTTGACTTCTATTTATTTTGAAACCTCTCCAACTTCTTTGTTTTCGCATTGTGTTGCTTACTATGTCGTTTTCCTTTCATATTTCTACTTTCCTACAAAGGCAATGAAACTTGATCAATGGGGGTAAGGTGGCTAAATTCAAAAGGAGTTCTAGATGGATAAAATTGAATTGTAGAGTGATATCCCCTTTTGTAAGAAAACTCCACACATGGTAGACACTTCTTCCGATCCTTTAGGTTCATGATGTTGTTAATGGATCTTTGAATTCCTTTTATCTCTCTATAATAGGTAGCAAACATGGCGGCGCCTCCTCAAGAATGACACCATCGTACACCTGTGACAAAGGTTCCACGATATTTGACAAAGGTGTTAAGTGGTTAGTGTTTAGCATTGCTTCTTTGTAAATAGTAAGAGTGGTTTTTTCATGAAATCAAAGCTTCTTTAACCTCTCTCTTCTCTATCATCACATTTTTCCACTCAATGGCTTCTCTTTTCTCTCTTGACTTTTCTTTAAACTCGATATATTTTCTTCTCTCATTCTCACCTATCCCCACATTCTCATCTTTTTTCTTCTCCCTCATCTTCTCTTGATCACTTATTTTTTCTCTCTCAAAATGTGATCTTCCAAAATTTGTTCGGGGTACTTAATTTATGTGTAAATCATCATATTTCATGATAACACTATACCATCTAATTTATAAATATTATGATAACACTATTTAACATAATGGAAATCTGCAATATGATAACAGTAATTAACATAATGGAAATCTGCAATATGATAACAGTATGTAACATAATGGAAATCTACTGATATGCATTGACCTTCAACTCTCCACAATCAGTCAACCATTGAAGCCGATATGGATGTTGGTGCTTCAAAGTTGGGAGTCCCAACTTCTCCGCCAACTCGGTGCTTGCCACATTTCTATAACTTCCCCTATCAATGATGATACTGCATACCTTCCCATTGATTTGGCATCAGGTATGGAAAATGTTCTCCCTTTGCTCCTTATTGGACATCATTTGAGCTTGCTCTTCTCAATTTGTTGCTTGATCTTTGTGGCTTGGTGGATCATATATTGTATCTCCACATGGTGGTACCTCCTCAATGTTTGCTTGAATCATGACAATTTGCATCTCTTTATAGTAATCTTCAACACTCTTACTCCATTGGGTGAGACGTTGAAGTTTGTTGTGGAGATCTCTATGGTAATGGGAGGGAACAAACCGCTTTTGCATGAAAAACTTTATGTCGTCCCAAGTGTTGATGGAACGTTCGCCATATCTAGTCCTCTCATTTTGCATTTGATCCCACCAAATTAAAGCTTAATCATAAAATTCAAAGGAAGCAAGTTTGACCTTTTTCTCCTCTTAATATGTATCATATTTCATGATAACACTATACCATCTAATTTATAAATATACCATCGATTGAGTCTGTGTAAAAACCGCGCCATGGTTGCCTCTGGATCCTCAATGTTTGCTTGAATCATGACAATTTGCATCTCTTTATAGTAATCTTCAACACTCTTACTCCATTGGGTGAGACGTTGAAGTTTGTTGTGGAGATCTCTATGATAATGGGAGGGAACAAACCGCTTTTGCATGAAAACCCTCTCCTTTTGCATTTGATCCCACCAAATTAAAGCTTAATCATAAAATTCAAAGGAAACAAGTTTGACCTTTTTCTCCTCTTAATATGTATCACATGAAAACACTTGCTCAATTCGCATCTCCCGCTCCTAGTATGCTTCCGGATCGCTTTTGCTTTGAAAAGAGGGAACCTTCACCTTAATACCTTCAAGGATGTCATCGCCACGTGGTCTCCTTTGTCCTCCTCTAGGTTGTTGGAACATCCTCCTCCTTTGTGGAACATTCTCAAAATGATCATTAAAGTTCTTCATCTCCTCCATGATGTGGGGACAACGTGGTGTCGGAGTGCGTCGTGGGTTTTCATGGATCATCCTCGGGTTTAGTTGATTATACATGTTATCAATTCTCTCATGTAACACCTCCAACTTCGTATAAAAAAGTTTTTCAAAATGGCTTACCAAAGCTTGCATTTGGAGCTGCGTTGCTTTCAGTGTGGGAGATCTACTTCGACTTCCTTCATCACCAGCATGAACGATTTTCTTTCCACGATCTTCTGCCATGATAAGTAACACGAACACACGCATGGGGAGAAACACACACAATGATACACACTCCACACATGCAAAAGACACACACACGCAAGGATGCACACACACGCACAAGATACACATGCGCACACACACACAAGATACACACACTTACACACACAAGATACACATGCACGCACACACACACAAGATACACACATTCACACACACATGGATACACACTCACACACACACACAAGATGTACACACAAGGGTACACACTCACACGCACAAGATACACATGCGCGCACACACACACAAGATGTACACATTTACACACAAGATACGCACACACACACACAAAATGTACACACTCACACACACATGGATACACACTCACACACACAAGACGTACACACTCACACACACACATACAAGGATACACACTCAAGAATGTTTTTTTGTGCGCTTATTTCTCTCCACTTCTCAACACTCAATTCAAATCCCAAGCTCTTATGAAATCTAATACTTCGTTTGTGGAGATCATGAGCCCTCAATCCTTACCCAACCAAGATGGTGTAGGGGAATGGATTAACACATCCCGTTTGAGTGGTAAAGAGTTAACAAATAACAAAGGGTGGAAAAGAGAGTAAAAAATCGGTAAAAGGTGGAAAAGGGGTCGAAAGGTGCGATATTTGGGTTTTGCCCGATTGTGCAAGATAAGAAAAATTAATAACAATATGAGTCAAATATGATATGGTGATGAAGTAAAATGATGGAGAAAGTGGTGCATGGAAATGGAAAGTGCTAATAATGTAAAACATGAAGTAGTAATTGTATCCGTTTTTTTTCCGTTCTTTTTTTTTTTGTCAAATCTTCCCAAAAGTTAAAGCACAAAATGATGAACGGAGAGTAAGACGGTTTTTTTTGAAATCTCTCAAAGAAAGGATGTGCTTAGTTTTGAAAAGCACAAAATGATGAGGCAGGAGAATTTAATTTTTTTTCCCGAATACAAATAACATATAGCGAATTAAATGTGAAAAGAAGATGATGAATAATTGGCCCAATGTAAAATATTTCAATCTTGCACAACATAGGCTAATTCTGAAGGTTTTCAAAGAAAAATGGTTTTTTTTGTTTCTTTTAATGAGTAGATAATAAGGAAAGATAAGAAGGGTAATGAATATATGGAATAAAAAAAAGGTGAGAGATCCCTACTGTGTCAACCGGAGCTCTGATACCAACTGATGTGAGATGCACGGGGTGATCCGATCTTCACTGCGTTGGGCGGCGAATGGCGGATACGGTTCAGGGCTAAGTGGCGGATGATGAGTTTGGATAGTGGAAACAAGTAGTCAACCAACGCTATATGGAGTGACCTACTACTTAGACAACACACTCAAGGGAGGGATGTGATGACCAATCCACACAACAATGCTTTGTAGATTGACACGACAAGAATGCACAAGTGCAAGGGGGAAAATCGGAACGATCCTCACACAATGGAGAGAAATAAAGCATAAGCTCTCTATTACAGTCTAGAATGAAAATACAATGCCATGTGGTGGATTTTTATAGCCAAAGGGTCACACAAAAGGTCAAGGGTATAATATCCTAAAGTTGTAAAGTCTATTCCTACCTTGTCCCCTTAAAGTTGAAAAGATAAAGTCTAACAAAGATTTTTTTGGAAAAGTAGCAGATGCCTTTCTATCCCTAGCCCACCAGATTTGACTTTGAGTACCTAGTCCACCAGATTTGACTTTGGTGTCCAAAGATGCCGTTCTAGAATCTCCATGTGGGCAAGACTTTCAAAATTCATGCAACCATGTGGGGCAAGCTTGAAATATCCTATTTGGGCGTGAATAAGAAAGATAATAAGCCCATTTGCCACTTCCATGCATGAATCTTGGGTTTGGGCCTTTTAATGAAGCGAGATGGGCTCCCGGTGTTGCTTGTAGTCTCTTTAATCTTCGTTGCATCATTAGGTGATTCCATTGTAAGAGTTCTTGTAAGGGTCCAAAAAGTAAGCAAATGGGTTTATAAAGAAAATCTTTTAAGGAAAATCTTTTGATTTCAAAAAGGGGGATCACTTACTGTGACCTCACTTAGCTCTCCAATATGCTTGCAATGGTTTATAATGAAAATCTTTTGATTTCAAAAAGTAAGCAAATGAGTTTATGTTTTTAAGGAAAGTTTATGACCTTTTAAAAAAAAGGTGAAAAGATTGTTTTTCAAGTAAAGATATTCATGAGTTTTCATGTTTTCCAAGAAACCCTTATGATTGCGATTTTGCCTTTATGATTGTATATGAAATGTTTTATGAAAGCTATTTGAGCAATTAAGTCGTTTTCATGGAAAAGTGAACGAATATTTGAGGTCAAATGTTTATTATGGAAAATACAAACTTTCTTATGGATTTTTTAGGTTTACAAATGGACTAACGAGTCTCTTTTCTTTTATGTTCCTTAATGAGCTTTGTTTTTCTCATCCTACGTTTTCAAATGTTTTTCACAGGGTTTAAGGATGAGTATGAACGTTAATAAAGTCAAAGTTGTAGTTATTGGAGTTATCTTGAACGAAGAAGTGTGTCTTTATAAAGAACATGTTTTGTGGGAAAAATGGACATTGTGTGGGAATGTCCACTTTGTAATATAACAGTTTTCCTAATTCTTTAAAACTATAAACCTAAAAAGGTTTTTTAGATGTAAGTGATGAAATATACGCCATAGATCATGTAATTTATGGGATGGTTATGTGTGGGTTGTTGTACTGATGACCTAACAATTTGTCAGCAAACTAAGCTACCTCATTATGATTCAATTTAACATTGTTTGTGTTGTAAGCAATGTAAGTTAGTTCATGGATCATCTTACTACACTACGGTGGGATGCAATACTTTTCATTATTAGATATGTCAAGTGGGAACTTGGTATGGGACTGTTGTATTATGATCATGGACACACTGATGTGGAGGCATTATGTGATGTTGATTATGCTAGTCGTTTGTTCTATTGGAAGTCCCATATTTGAATATGATATCTTCATCGGCGGAAATTTTATCTTTTGGCAAACAAGAAAAATCTGCACACATCTCTTGGCGGAAATTTTATCTTATGAGCACAACATCTCTTGTATAAGATTGATCATCCAGTTCCAAAATCTGCACACATATGGTGTTACAATCAGACAACAATCAAGATTGCTACAGATACAGTTTTTCATGAATGGATTGAACATATTGAGATTGACCATCATTTTGTGTGAAACAATTTGAAAAGAAGAATCTTAGTTTTGATTACGTATGAACTAGAGAGCAACTGTTTATCTTTGTAGACTGGCGAATTTCCCTTACCTCAATGTGAGGTGGGGACATTCTTTTATAGATGAGTAAAATGAAATACATGGTGGAGTATTCCGATATGGGATTTGGAAATACTCAATATAATAAAATTGGGTTTAACACTCCCCCTCAAGTTGGACATGCCCAACTTGGATCAAGAGTTCTACAAAAGAAAGATGTTAGCAAACAAAACCATATACACTCCCCCTCAAGCTGGGCTGCGGATGCTGGTGATACCCGACTTGGTATTGAGAGAGTCCAGATGAGCTCCTGGGAGGCCTTTTGTGAAGATGTCGACCAACTGATCCGTTGTCAGAATGTGGTCGAAACTGATATGGTTCTGCTCAAGATGATGGCGAAGAAAGTGACAGTCCATCTCGATATGCTTCGTTCGTTCATGGAAGATGAGATTCGAAACAATCTTCGTGGCCGCTTGATTGTCACACTAGATATGAGCAGAGGTCTGCGGTGAGAAGCCATGCTCATGGAGTAGACGACGAAGCCAGATGATCTCAGTAGTGACCGTGACCATGACACGATATTCGACTTCTGCACTAGATCTGGAGACGACAGTTTGCTTCTTGCTGCGCCAAGAGATGAGGTTACCTGCCAAGAAAACAACATATTCAGAAGTAGACTTGCGGGTAGCAAGACAACCAGCATAGTCAGCATCACAGAAACCCTCAATATTGAGATGAGCGTGATGAGAGTACTAAAGACCACAAACATAGTCTTTCTTGATGTATTTGACAATGCAGAAGACAACATCCCACTGAGATTTGGTCGGATGCTCCATAAACTGGCTCACCAACAGCGCAGGCAATGTCGAGTCGTGTCATGGTGTAATTGAGTTTGCCCACCAGACGATGGTAACTCTCTGGGTGAGAAAAGGGTGCTGTGTCATCGTAGAGAGAACGTTCCCCAGGCTCAAGAGGAGTGTCCATGGTAGTTGCCTGACTCAACCCTGCATCCTGCAAGATATCCATGGCATATTTCCTTTGGCAGAGAAAATGGTGTCCGTAGAACGGGAGACCTCGATGCCAAGGAAGTATGTGAGAGGACCATGATCTTTGGCGTGGAAGTGGTGAAGATGCCCCTTGAGTTGGACGATTCCAGTAAAGTCGTTTCTCGTGATAATGATATCATCAATATATACCACCAGCAAGATGCAGCCGTTGGACGTCGTGCAGTAGAAGACGGTGTGGTCCTTCATACTGCGAGAGAGTCCAAAGGCGGTGACGATGGTGGTGAAGCGGCCAAACCAAGCACGAGAAGATTGCTTGAGACCATATAAAGATCGACGAAGTCGGAAAACATGAGAGTTGGCGCCGGAGGCCTGAAATCCGGGGGGCTATTGCAGATAGACCTCTTTTTCAAGACAGCCATGGAGAAAAACATTCTTGAAATCTAGTTGATGAAGCGACTAGTGATGATGAGCGGTCAGAGAGATGGATAAGCGGACCGAGACCATCTTGACAACCGGAGAGAAGGTCTCAAAATAGTCGATGCTATATGTCTGAGTAAAGCCTTTTGCTACAAGTCGGGCTTTGAGGCGATGGAGAGTGCCATCGACATTGAGACGGACTGTATAAATTCATTTGCAACCAACCGCCTGTTTTCCTGCTGGAAAGGGGACCAGGTCCCAAGTATGGTTGTCATCTAGAGTTTGCAGTTCATCCCGCATCGCCTGCAGCCACCCCGGGTGAGATTTGGCATTGCCAACCGTGTGGGGAATAGATATCGTCTCTAGAGCTGACAAACCTCTGTATGAAGATGTATAGAGGAGTATGCTGGCAAAAACGAGTACCTTTCCGGAGTGCAATAGGCAAGTCGTCTGGTGTTGGTGCAGGAGCATCGGATGAAGCTGGGACGATGGTTTCCTCGGCCTGGACGGGGAGCACAGTCGAGGGGCGACGGGAGTAGACCGTACCAAAATGGTGATCAACAGGGGGGGACACCAGAGGATGATGAATGATGAGAGGAAGACAACCATCAATGTCAGTGTCTGGATGGGGAGAGGGAAGTGAGAATGGAGAGCTCTCAACAAACGAGAGGTTAACAAAGATGATATACTGACGTAGGTCCGGAGAGAAGCATCGGTATCCGCGGTGAGTGCGTGAATAACTGAGGAATATGCAACAGAAGGATTTGGGAGAGAGCTTGGAGAGACCGGGACGAGTGTCACAGACATAACAGAGACATTCAAACACACAAAGTGGAAGTGAGTGAGGAGGGAGAGAAGAGAACAGAGTTCGAAAAAGAGTCTCCCCCTGAAGGATAGGAGATGGAAGACGATTGATGAGGTATGTAGCAGTAAGGATGACATCCCTCCAAAAGAGAAGGGGCACCTGTTGGTGGAAGAGAAGAGCACGAGCAGTTTCCAGAATATGTCGGTGTTTCTGCTCGACCACTCCATTCTGCTGGGGTGTATCAGGATAGGAGGTCTGATGAATGATGCCATGCGCTTGGAGAAACTGCTGAAAGAAAGTGGACAGATACCCTCGCCCATTGTCCGAGCAGAGACATTTAACTGAGATGGAAAACTGGGTATGAATCTCATGATAAAAAGTTCGGAAGGTAGAAAACACTTCAGACCGATCTCGAAGCAGGTATAGCCACGTCAGACGCGGAAAATCATCAATGAAGGATATATAATATTTGTACCCTTATTGGCTCGAGACAACACAGAGATCCTATACATATGAATGAACCAAATCAAAGGGTTTGGAAGCCCGTGTATCTACTCGAGGAAAATACGAAGTGCAATGATGTTTCGCAAATTTACAAGACTCGCAATGAAAGAAGACATGCTGACTGACATCAGGAAACAGTTGATGAATGACGGAGGCGGGTGGATGGCCCAATCGGGAATGAAGGTCCAATGCACGCACAAAGACAAACCTGCAGGCGACGGATGATGGTCCCTCGAACATGTATACCCCGTCCCGAAGCTGACCTCTACCAAGTTCCCGGTTCGTCGTCCGCTCCCGAAACACACTTGCAGGCGATGTAAATATGGTACTGCAGTTGAAATCCTTTGCAGGCTTACTGATTGATAGAAGGTTAAAAGAGCTGTGAGGCACATGTGCCACATAGGGCAGATGAATAGATGAATTCAGGGAGCAAGCACCGAAACCGGCAATGGGGAGAGCTGATCTAGTAATGCGAAACGGGCGGGCCGGGGCGGGGCGGACCAAGCCCGCACGGGTTTGAGCTCGCGCGGGTTTGTCCGCAAAAGCCCGCATATAATGCGAACAAAAAATTTCAAGCCCGCCCCGCCTCGCATAAACCCGTGGGTTGCCCACGGGTTGCCCGCAGGCTTATCCACATTTACAAAAAAAAAATATTATTTATAATCATTTAAATATTGTATTTTTTATCATTCTTAAAGGTATTTGTGGGGAGAAGTATGAATTAACAATAACTAGAGTTTTAAAGGATGTGATAGAACATTTTTTGTGGGTTAATGGTGGCATGCGGTAATGTCAATGTGGTGGCGAACTGTTGCGATGGAAAGTAGGTGAGTGATCGGTGATGGGCGATGGATGATAATGTTGGTTGTGTGGTGATGTGAACAACTAAACATGTGAATGAATGAAGTCTCTCCAAGTAACGATTAGTTTCAGAGGAAGCTATTAGTGTTTTCACGAGGTTTTATCCAATTCTCTTAATAACAAAATAAAATTAAATAATAACAAAATTAAATCGACTTAAAAAATATTATGATTATAATAACTCTTATAGAATTGAAACCATGTGTAGGGGCGATAAGTTCCATTTTTCAAGAGATGGGTTGACACACCATGTGGGGAGAAGTATGAATTAACAATAACTAGAGTTTTAAAGGATGTGATAGAACATTTTTTGTGGGTTAATGGTGGCATGCGGTAATGTCAATGTGGTGGCGAACTGTTGCGATGGAAAGTAGGTGAGTGATCGGTGATGGGCGATGAATGATAATGTTGGTTGTGTGGTGATGTGAACAACTAAACATGTGAATGAATGAAGTCTCTCCAAGTAACGATTAGTTTCAGAGGAAGCTATTAGTGTTTTCACGAGGTTTTATCAAATTCTCTTAATAACAAAATAAAATTAAATAATAACAAAATTAAATCGACTTAAAAAATATTATTGTAGAGGGTGAAAATAAGAGACCCGAACCCCCAAGGTGTTCTCTCTAAAGAGCCCTTGGGGTGCTTTTATAACAAATGGTAAAGACCACACCGGACCTCAAGTCCGATGTGGGATACAGACTCCAACACTCCCCCTCAAGCTAGGTGTACCTAGCTTGGACACATAATGAAAAGAAAGCAAGAAAAAACAGACATTAACACTCCCCCTCAAGCTGAACATACCCAGCTTGATTACAAAACATGACGAAATAAAATATTAAGATGCTGCTGCTCCCCCTCACGATCGAAGCTCCTGCGCAGGAGATGGATGGATGATGTCGCAGACGCAGCAGATGAACCACACAGAGACCGGGTCGGTTGACGGAACGCCAGGACTGCCGCACTAGTGGGGCCGGTCGATGAAACGCCGGGAAATCCAAACTAGCACCGGGAAAACCGCACTTGCGGGGCCGGCGACGGGAGGCGGGGATTCCGCAGAAATCGTTGCGGGATTTGGCGGCGCCAACGGGCCCAAAGCCGAGGATGTCGAGCTACTGCGCCAGCAAATGGACGTGCCGGCGGAGATAGATGCGGCTGCCGGGAGGTGCCGGGAGATGCCGGCGAGGCGGGGATGCCGCAGGAGGAGGCCGGCGAGGGTGCAGGAGGCCGGGAGACGGCGCTGGAAACCCGAGGAGGCCCCCGGCGTGGAGCGGCCGGCACGGGTGGAGGCCAGAACAGTCCGGATCTGCCCGGAACAGTCCGGATCTGCCCGGAACTGCCCGGAACTGCCCGGAACTGCCCGGAACTGCCCGGAACTGCCCGGAACTGCCCGGAACTGCCCGGAACTGCCCGGAACAGACCGGATCTCGCCGGATCTGGCCGGATCTGGCCGGATGAGGCCGAAAATCGCCGGATCTGGCCGGAGCCTTCTGGATCAGGCCGGAGCCGGCCGGAGGAGCCTGGATCTGGCCGGAAATCACTGGATCCGGCCGGATTCGGCCGGAGCTGTCCGGATCTGGTCGCCGGAGAAGGGTCGCCGGCCGGAGAGGGGTCGTCGGGAGGGAGCGCGCAGAGGAGGGCCGCCGGGAGCAGCCGGGAGGCCGCCGGGAGCAGCGGGAGGCCGCCGGCGGGGCGCGCGGGTGAAGGCGTCGGGAGCCGCGTCGCGCCGGGGAGCTGCGCAGGGAGGAGGAGTGCGCCGGGAGGGAGGGCCTGCCGGGGAGCCGCGCCGCGCAGGGCAGAGGCGCAGGGCCGCGTCAGGCAGGAGGGCCGCCGGGAGGTTGGAGGGCCGCTGGGTGGATGAAGGGCCGCCGACGGGGAGGAAGAGCGGCGGGTCGCCGTGAGGGAGGGCGCGCAGGGACCCGCGTCGCGCCGGGGAGGAGGCCCGCCGGGAGGTGGAGGCGCACCAGGATGGAGGACCGCCGTGAGCAGAGGGGCGCCGGGAGGTGGAGGCGCACCAGGGAGAGGCGGACGGGAGGGAGGGCCGGCCGGGAAAGGAGGGCCGCGTGCGCCGGGTGAAGGCCTGCTGGGACGAGGCGGAGGGGCGGCGGCGGTAAGGCCTGGAGGCCGCCGCCCCCCGGACGGGAAACCCTAAAGGAAGGGGAAAGAAGAAAAATAAGGAGGGAGGGATTGGGGGTTCCAAAAAAACCTCCTCTGATACCATGTAGAGGGTGAAAATAAGAGACCCGAACCCCCAAGGTGTTCTCTCTAAAGAGCCCTTGGGGTGCTTTTATAACAAATGGTAAAGACCACACCGGACCTCAAGTCCGATGTGGGATACAGACTCCAACAATTATGATTATAATAACTCTTATAGAATTGAAACCATGTGTAGGGGCGATAAGTTCCATTTTTCAAGAGATGGGTTGACACACCATGTGAATATGATTAATAATTACTATATAAATAATATAATATCATATTAAAACAATAAATATAGGCCTATTTAAAATTCACATGTGAATAAATGGTGAATTAATATGATCATTATGGTGAGAAATCATATCACTGTTTAACCATGATTTTTTATTAAAAAAACTAAAATGTTAAAGAAACACATATTGTAAAAATAATATATATTTTTTTTAAATCAGGCCCGCGGTCAAGCCCGCACCCGCGCGGGCTCAACCCGCATTGGCTCGCACTCTAAACGGTCAAAATTTTTAGGCCCGCCCCGCCTCACATCCGCCCCATACCCGCAAAGCCCACGGGCCGCGAGCCCGCTTTGCATCGCTAAGCTGATCCATCAGCGATGGTGATGGCAGAGGAACCAACGTATGGATGCTAGGTGGACAACATACCTGCATCCCCGGTGAGATGGTTTGATGCACTTGAGTCTAGCATCCAGACAGGGGAGTGACGACCGACAAAGGCGGCGGAACCACCAGAGTGGGCAAGAGAAGCCGACGAAGGACCCGGCATAGAGGTGTTCCGATGATCATGAATCATATGAAGCTCAGCCATGGAGAGGTTCAGAGATGACGTAAGAGCTGCGGCGGATGGTGAAGCATCATGGACCGCAATCTGGCCTTGTCAAGGTGGCTGGGATGGGCGGCCATGAAGATCCCAACGACGATCAATCTGGTGGCCAAGCTTGCCACAATGCTGGCAGAGGGGATGAGGACGCCCCTTCCCACGACCACGTCTACGAGAGCCTAGGAGCGTCCACTGCCACGACCCAAGAGGGCGGTGTGATCGATGCTGGGAGGCGGTGGGGGAAGTGCTTGCTGAGCCTTTCCCAGGTGATGATACACTTGTGGAATCTCTAGGGAAGAGGGGTTGGCGAACATCTCCGTGGCCGTCGTCGCATACTCCGGAGCAAGGCCATGGAGAAGGCTAAAGAGGCACAATTGGTCCCTCTGGGCCAAGGCTGCCGTTGGTGTCTGGGGAATGGGCCATAGCTCAAGCAATTCATTCCGGAGAGCTTTCCATTCCATGAAGTATGTCGGAAATGAACAGTCCTGCTGGCGGATGAGTGACAGGCGTTGAAGAATATCGGAGACCCGAGCCAAATTATTGGTCTCAGAATACATGAGGGTTAATGAATCCCATAGTTCCTTAACTGTATTGGCGGTCCAAGTGACGTCTTTGACGGAGCGGTCCATGGAATTGTCCAGTAAGACAAAGATCTTGCTATCAGCAAGCTTCCATGGACGGTATTTGGGATCAGACGATGGGGGTGGAAGATCCTCGAGGTGGGAGTCGAGGTCCATGTCCGTGAGTGACATCAACACCGTCTTCTGTCATACTGAGAAATTGGTTGAGTCGAGTCGCTCATCATGAAGGTGGTGATCAGCGAAGGCAGAACCGAAGGGGCGGCCGAATGGTCTGCCATTGGAAGGGCGGGGCCGGGACTTGCCGAGGAGAGCGGGACCAGGACCGGGATGTGAACCCAAAGAGCCGCGGGAGGGCGGAGTTGATCACGAAGTCGGGAGGGTCTGCTGGTAGGTGGGGGCCGATCGCGAAGCCGGAAAGGGCTGTGGAGGCGGGGCCGATCGCGAGGCCGGGAGAGGCCGCGGAGGCGGGGCCGAGCACGAAGCCGAGAGGGGTCGCGAAGGAGGGCGATGCCGTAGGAGGGTGCGAGCTGGCGTGGATTGGGAAACTGCGGGAGGGCAGTCGAATGCTGGCCACAGAGCCGGGAGGGGCGACGTCGAGCGGGAGCCGCGCGCGAGGAGGCAGAGCGGAGGGTCTGCCTGGAGGGGGGGAACCGCGACGGAGGCGGGGAGTCGGGAGCCGCGTCAGGAGGCTGTTGGAGGGCTGGCCGGGAGGTGCGTCAGGATCGCGTCAGGAGGCCGTTGGAGTTGCGTCGGGATCGGGAGGCGCCAGTGAGAGGCGGGCCGATCGTGCGAGGGAGGCCGACGGGAGGGAGCCGCAACAGGAGGCGGGCTGGGAACCGCGAGGGATGGCGGGCCGGCGGGGTGCCACGGGAGGAGGCGGAGCGAAGGAGTTCACCTGAGGGAGGCGGGGCTGGTCGCGAAGCTAGGAGGGTCGGCGGGCCAGGATGCACCGCACTGCACAGGGAAGGAGGTGGAAGAGTTTTGTCGGGACGAATGAGGGCAGCTGGGAGCCGAAGGACGCCGGGAAGGGTAGGCCGGACGACTTGGAGGAATCCGCTGGGAGGGGCGGAGCCGGACAGAACCGGGAGTCCGCAGCCAGCGGAAGAAAAAAAAATTAATGGGATTTTTCCTTTGATACCATGTAGACTGGCGAATTCCCCTTACCTCAATGTGAGGTGGATGCATTCTTTTATAGACGAGTAAAATGGAATACATGGTAGAGTATTCCGATGCGGGACTCGGAAATACCCAATATAATAAAACTGGGTTTAACAATCTTGTTTACTAAAGAATTTTCAAGGTCACAGGTGAAATTTTTATGTATAAAGCTGGATATGATAAATACATATACTTCAGACTGAGAGGGAGTGTTAGAATAGATATGTATCTAGGCGTGTCTTGGTGTGTCCTAATTGGAAAGGTCAACCTAACCCCTCATCTTGCCAGTTTGAAATTTGTATTTCCCTCCTATCCGGGATCTTGTATATATTGCCTAGAAGTGAAGCGATCCGGCCTCACTTAGTGACATGATTTCCTGGCCTATTGTTTCTACACTTGCTGTGATTTGATTCTTCATTTTCTTCTTCCAGTCTCACTAGTCGTTACTGCAAACTGCATACTCAATTTTTTTTTTCCTGTATCCTGCTCTTTTTAATCCCCTGAAAACCAGTAGAGTATTCTTGGATAATCCTTTTTATCCCCCCCCCCAACTTTTCTTTTATTCTTCCTGCAGCCCACTTTAATTTCTTCTCGAGAAGGTCTCCTTGATAATTGACCAAAGTCACCTGTATATAAGTTATATGCAGTGTTTCTGTCATGCAAAATCAAGGGGCAAGTGACGTGGCACTGCTTCTTGCAGGTACGTGGATCGTGTGTGGAATATGGTTGTGGTTGGTTGATGCACATGATGGAATGGTGGTGAGTGGATGTGGAGAAGTGGTATGATGACCATATGTACACGCATGAGAAATATTTGATGTGGTTGTGATGTGGGCTGGGGGGCATGGCTGAACAAAAGATGTTGGTGATAGGGAATTGACTGGAGGGAGTGCTAGGGAGGACATTGTTATAAATAGATAATGTCTACCTCACTTTTGAGGTATGATTTTCTGGTTACCATTGTTTGACAATTTTGTTTAGGATTATTTTTATCAACCCTAGGTTTATATTTGATGTGGTTGTGATGTGGGCTGGGGGGCATGGCTGGACAAAAGATGTTGGTGATAGGGAATTGACTGGAGGGAGTGCTAGGGAGGACATTGTTATAAATAGATAATGTCTACCTCACTTTTGAGGTACGATTTTCTGGTTACCATTGTTTGACAATTTTGTTTAGGATTATTTTTATCAACCCTAGGTTTATATTTGACAGATCTAAAAGCTAAGGTATAAACCAAAATTAAGCAAAATCATATGCTGGATTTGTGCTTATGTTGGTCATGCTTAAATCATGTTTATTTGGTCTGAAGTTTGAGAAAATATTATTATTTGTATTTTTTTTTAAGATCTCAATAAAAACTCATTAAAATTGACATATAATATTTTGGGTTTCTAGAAACCAATTGGACATATATTGGATTCAGTTTTTCCTTACGTTTCAATGATCCCCAAATGCAACTAAACGTCCCCGTTTTTTTTCTGTTGATGAGCGGCAGGCTTTCTCTTCTCACTTGAATAATGCTGGCCGCCCCACTCAACTTATCAGTATTTTTTTCTTTCTTTTTTCTTTCTTTTTCTTCTTTCATTTCTTTGTTCTGTTATTATTTTTTCTCCCAAAACTTAATTCCTATTTTTATTTATTAATTCAATTCTATAATTTCACAATAAATAATAAAATATTTGTTATATTGTTACACATTCAATTATCACGCAGGTATGAACCACTGTCATATTTGCTTGGAAAGGAGTACTTTCTCCATGCTTATGGTCCAATATATGCGCTCTCTGCTGATGTTGTTGCAAACTTGGCTGCTTTAAGGAATAATAGGCAAGTTTGTTCTTTAATTGTGCTTACATTGGCAATTTGTGATTCCCTTGAAGTTCTTCTAATTTATTGATTTTTTATGCTTAGATTCATTTTATTAAGTAATGGATTGTGTTTAAAAAACTTGTTTTCATTTTTGTTATGGTGGAACGTGGTCTACCAGTTTGAGTGAAGTATATTATATGAAATTTTAAAACAAATATGGCAGGGGCAAAGATAAATAAAATCGGATTATAGGCTTTTGGATGAGATTTGGAAGTGATTTAGTGATTTATGTACATTTTTCAAGAAAATAAAAATGAAAAAGAACGGGAAAGGGGATAAGGGGCCGCTGTGTTGAATGGATTGGTGTTAGCGAAGTGTGTCGTGCTTTTGACAATGCAGCGGTGACCAAAGGGAGAGATGATGATGCATGGAGGGTATGTGATGACCAGAAAGTGTTCATCATGACAACTTGTGGAAGGAATGTTAAAAATAGAAACTCTAATCACAGTCTCTTATATAAATCCTTTTAAACCTTGATGATTAGCGATGGAGGAAAACAGTAAAAATGAAATTATTCTATGTGATGACCAGAAAGTGTTCATCATGACAACTTGTGGAAATAATGTTAAAAATAGAAACTCTAACCACTGTTTCTGAGAAAATCCTTTTAAATCTTGATGATTTGCGATGGAGAAAAACAGTAAAAATGAAATTATTCGATCAACATTTTTTTATGATCCCACATGAAAGAGTGCAGGATGAGAGAGAGAAATTACATTGAAAGGGGATCACTTTCACCCTTTCAATACTCAACTCCTATTTCGAAATTGCCTTCAACTCCTGTCTAAATTTTCTCTCCTCCTTCCACCCTTTACACCTCTTTCTTAACGTTTCTTTCTTATTATTTCCTTTCGAAACCAACCATAACCATAGTATAATAATAACCTCACCATCATTAGTGTGTTAAGATGTTATTATAATAATGGTACAACCATTATTTATTCTCTTCCATCTATAAAGAAAAACAAGAATTGTCGTTAGTACGTGTGCGCGAATTACTGCCTCCACGAAGCAGTGCTTTCGGTTTTTCATCACCACATTTCATGGATGGTTCAAAAAGGTTGTTTACTAAGAGTAATATAATGTTTATTACATTTTAATGATAATGAAATTATGTGATATTTTATTTTCCACTTTCTTTCCATTCCACGAAAACGAGAGATGACATTTCTCTTTCGTTTTCCATATCAACTAACATGAATGGACATTAAACAGGTATTTAATGTATGAAACGGTTTATTTACTCTACCATTAATATTATGGAATGATGATATTATATATTTCGTAAGTAATATTAGTAATAAACAGTAGTAAATTTAACCGCTAAAAGGACATATTAATGTTACTTTTCTAAATTGAGTCCATTCATGGAGAACCTATTTAACTGTATAAATTATGTGCTAATGGAATATTAAAGTACATAATAATCTTCAATTTTGGAGGTTATGAAACTATTTTACAACACCTTTGACAACGGTCTACAAACCGAAAGTATTACGAAGAAATTAATTGAACAACCCCGAGTGATCGACCTAAGCAGAAACTATATTAAAAATAAGTACTAAAAGATAATAAATAGACCTTATCAAATTAAATATAGATGAATAAAGTTCTTGGCTATATATTTAATGAACTTAATTTAATTATACATGAAGTTAAGTGCAAGGGAAAAAAGCTTTTAGACATAAACATAAGACATCTTCCGTACGCCACTCATAACTTTCCGATTACGCTATATTTTTCTTTTTCTCCCATTTATGCCAATTTCTTTTCATGTACTTCTATTTTTGTATATATGTCCCTTATATATATACCTAGTTTAATTTCCCTTCCATTTCTTGGGTTATACATTTTTAAAGTTTCCTTCAAAATACCCACTTTCAAGGAAATATGTATAAGGGGATTTTCAAAATTCCTATTTCACTCCAACCACAACCCCTTGAAATGTTTTTAAACCATGAATAACTTTTAAAGTTCCGTTTTAATTTATGTAGAACCCTTTAGGTTCAATTTTGATTTTAAAGGAAAATTATGATCCCGTTTCTCCAAAAGATCCTTTGCTTATATTGAAAAGTATCACCAAAGTGGTTTTTTTTTAATTCTTACTTTTTCGAACCTTCTCATGGATTTTTCTACCATGGAACTCCATGAACAAGACTTATGTTGCTTTCAGATATGAATGCCCAAAACAATTTAAATTCCTTCTTCTCTTGGGAATCCTTATGTGACACCTTTTAGATATGCCTTGAGACAAGATCTTGAAACCCAGTTCTTTTTCATGGGTTTTTACCATGTATGTGACTCGTGGATGGTTTATTTTCCTCACGTGGCACACATATGCATGATTTTCATTATGTGATGGGTGAACCCAGAATTATATAATCCTCCAATGCGTTGGGTAATGTTTCAATCTCATGAGATATCATGGTGCGTGGGCAGTGAGCCTAGCCAACTATGAGTGTGAGTTGTTAGACTAGCCAACTATGTTACGTTAACGAGATAAAGAGGCTTGACTTATGCTTATGATGTCATGTTTATGTTGCTGCCACATTTATATGATGACATGATCTTATGATAATGATCACCTTTACTTCATGCTCTTATGTTATCTTTTCCTTTTGCCATGATTCCATGTTTATGATCGTTCTCTTTATGATATTATGTTCTGTCTCCCATGTTATACTCCTTTATCATGTTTATTCCCTTATTGGGTTTTCTAGCTCACCCTTTTCCTTATGTATTTCCCCCAGGTTATCTTATGCAGTATTAAGAGGACTTATGAGAGTTAGGAGCACTCCAAGGAGATTAAATAAAGATAAAGATGTTATGTTTTAGGATCTTGTATTTATGCGACTAATCTTCCAAAGACACTAGACCTTTCGATCCTTGGTGTGTATTTGTTGGAAGAGTATTTTAAGAATCATGTAATAAAGCATGTTTAAGGCTTGGGTTGTTATATTGGTGGTTCCACATAATTGTCCTCAGAGTCCAAATTGTTCTCCCGTTGAGCTGGTAGAGCTCAAACTGGTGCACCAATCTCATCATGACCCGCGACGGTCAATGGAAGCTCCTCATGGGGTTCAATTTCTCGACGACGGGTAACTTACACTTGAGGTTGAGGCACAAGCTCTTAAGTTTGGTTCTGTTGTTGGTGGAGTTGTTCCAACATGATTTGCATGGTCTAATTCAGGAGAGAGATTCCTTAATTTCATTGTCGTTGGCCAGGGCCACTGAAGTAGATGTTGTTGCTCTGTGATGAACCTGTCCGTCAGAAGAAGACGGGTTTTGTCGGTGTTGGTGCCCCTCCCCCCACTTTTTTTTCCTATGTTTTCTCGTGTTCTTCCCCCCCTTTTTTAAACTTTGCTATTGTTTTCTCTCTTTTTGGTTGAAACCTAAGCGCAAGGGTGTCGCACGCGGACTCGACATGAGTGAGCACGGGGCTCGGGCACGCGATGAGGGTGAGCACCGCGTAACATTGGGCACTTGCACTGCAAGAGGGAGTTTGGGGTCTCTGGCGCGCACTACAGAGATGCATGTAGAGGAGGCTGTGGCGTGCGTCTCTGGTGGCGAACGCTGACTTCATCCAAGCCACAAATAGTTGGGGTGTGGTGCGTCTCGTCTAACGGTGGCGCGACAAGGAAGTCGGGCAGGCAACAGACAAACTGGAACGTTTCATGTGGATTGCGGGCGCAAATTGGGATGGTGCGGCGCGTTTGGGGGTCGCATAGGGGGATAATAGGGCCGTCGGATTCCAGGGAGGCTGGAATCGCAACGGTGTCACGTGGTGGAACTAGTAACAAACAGGTGGGGAAGATCGTAAACGCAATTCGATTGCGGCTAATGAGAAACGACTTTGCTCTGATACCAACTGATGAAGCACAACGAGATAGAAATGAGTTCTTATGTGAGGAGCTCGGGAATAACATATGTAGAACACCCACTAACGAAGAGAATACTTTGAGATTTGATTAATATGACAAAAGCTTTCTACAAATGACATAAGATAACCTATTTATAGGCTAAAACCCTAAAACAAATTAAAAAGACTAGCTCTTAAAATGTCCTAGGTTATAGGCGAAACAATAATTAAACAAATAAAAAAATTAATCAAATGGACGAGTGTTTCAAACAGAACACAAACATACAATGATGTGAAGTGGTTTAAACGATGTGGAAGTGATGGATAAAGGATATGATAATGAGTTTTCCCCTCAAGAATTGATGATAAAATGCAAATTTTCAGAGTCTTAAGGATCATGATAGAACCCCTCACACGAACTGGCTTCCAAGAACATACTCCTTTGCAGACATTGTAGTATGGTAACCAGAATGACAGAGGAGATGAGTAGGAGGAGAAGAGTAGGAGGAGAAGAAGAAAGATGATGGAGAAGATTGAACATAGGGGGGGGGGGGAGAAGAATAAGAGTAGTATACTCGAGAGGCTCTGCGAGTGCTCCCGCCCAATCCGGTAGGCCGAAGTCCCAAGTTTGGAGGAATATTCACCTGCCCTGACTCACCAGCCTCCCCCTCTATTTAACAGCCCCAGTCTTCCGATTTTGCTCTCACGTGGGGCCTAACAGCTTCTTGTTACACCAGCTGTATTTATCTTTCTATAATGACTTATATGCTCCTTCTAGAAGATCTTTTCCCAGGCTGTCCTATTATGCCTTTGCATGAGCTCTAACACTTGCCCCTCCTTAAAATCTGTCTTGTCCTCAAGTCTAGAGGAAGGAAAATGCTCATGGATGATGAATGCTGCCATTCAAGGCGTTGTTCGGAACATGACAACACTGCTGGCGTCGAACCATGTTGATACTGTCCACTATAAGATTCCCTTTCTACAAAGGCACTTCAAACAATTTTTCATATGCTCCTTCCTGCTTCATGTACCAGCTCTGGAGAGAAAATTATGCGAGTTGTAACGCGCCTCTCTCTGCTATCTTGTGGATGGCATTTTTGTTGTCTTGCACCGACAACAAACTCAAAAATACTGCATGGACCACCCCTATGGAGGAAGGGACCTAATCCGTCCTTCCCACAAATATTTTTGATCAACTCGTATCAGCAGCCAAATGAGGACTGATATGGATTGGTTGATAGCAATAATAAATTCCAACATTGACCGGGCCCGTCAAAGGAAAGCTGAGTAGGTGGCACTCGCAAATCACTGCGAGCTCGATGCCACACCGTGTTACACGAGCTGCACAAGTTGCAGGAACAGTAGAACTGCCTCTGGCAAAAACCATCTTCACAACTCGCGTTGCACCTCTTTGAAGTGAGTTCCACACCCCCTTGCCTCTCTCAAAAGGAAAATCCCGATCGAATTTCAGCATTCACTTAGCAGCCAATTTACCTGCCTGAGTCCATCCAATATCTAGCACCTGTCACCGCTTAAGTGGAGAACCGCCCAAAAACTCCCTGAGGAATCGACCCATGGAGGTGGCTTGGGCTGTAGTTGCGGAAGCAACGGAGTTTTCTGCTGCCTTCGAAAATAAAACCCCATGTGATCAACGCTTGGCTTTAATTTTATTTGTAATTGAGGCTCCACTACTTGCGCCCACAATATTTGATGTTGGTCATCGCTCGCAATCACAACTGACATACGATTGGACAGGAGAGCTGGGAACCTCGTAATCACAGTTGTGAGCGGCAGACAAAGCGCATGTTGTTGCCGCATTGGCTTTGCCTATATGAATATTGACGGTCACTCATTGGCTTGCGGCGAACAAGGTGTATATGGTGCCTCGACCGCGTTTGCAGCCGCGTTTGCAACCGCATTTGCTGCCAAAGTCGCGTCAGGCCAGACGCATCAGACTTCCAGATCGCACGCCCCACGGTTGTCTCCTTGTAGCCTCCCTTAGCAGGACACGTGCCGGTTGCCTCCATAGCCTGTGCCGACCGATCATCATCTAGAACCAGCGGCGACCGGGCATCTATCGGTAACAATGTAAGAAACTCACCGCGCACCAACTAAACGTCATCTGCATTCTCGGGCTGCGATGACTCATTTTCTTCAATTGTGGGTGTGACTGCTACAATCACTATAGACTGTGCGTTACCTTTTAGTTGACAGAGTAGGTGACTCCGCTCGTTGCCAATTTTTTTTACTTCTAAAACTGAATGTCGTCCCAACGCTTCTGTTCCGACTTGCACTTCTGTATGTGCCTCTGCATGCTTGGTCGGATGAACTCTTTACTTTCCAATTCTTCCAATTGATTCTTCAATTCTCTCAATTATGTTGGTGCCATCCGATAAGACGGAAATGAAATAGGTTTGGTCTGTTGCGGAAACACCGGGAGTTGCAGCGACAGAAACGACGAAAAAACAGAAGAGTAAAAGGAAAAAAAAACGACACAAAGATTTACGTGGTTCGGGAATAATCTCTACGTCCACGGAGAGGCAGAATATCCACTATAATTCGGGAGCACAATTACAGAGTTTTTTCAGTGAGAAACCCTAGCCTGAAATGGGCTACAAATGGAGAAGACGATCCACTGTTCCGTATAGGAAGTCCGCGTCGCTACAGTGAAAGGCGGCCACCCAAGTCAAAAGTGCTACAGTGAGTGTCGGTTGGAAGTTCAAAAGGCTACAGTAAAGTTGACTCCGAAGTCCGCACTGCTGCAGTGGCTGTCTCGGTGCCTGCTTCAACCCATACAAGCTCTTTTGGAGTTTGCATACCGGGTCTTCCTTCCTAGACTCTACATATCCCTTTGGCTGGTGCATGTAGATATTCTTCTCCAAATCTCCATGAAGGAAAACAGTATTGACATCAAGCTGCTCAAGATGCAAGTATTCTGATGCCACAATGATGAGAACCACCCGGATGGTGGTAAGCTTCACTACAGGTGAGAATATTTCAGTGAAATCCACTCCCTCTTGTTGGAAACCTTTCAGCACTAGCCTTACCTTAAACCTCCTCTTGTCATCATGTTATTCCTTGACCCGGTAGACCCACTTGTTCTGCAATGATTTCTTTCCTGTTGACAGAGGTGTCAGCTCCCAAGTGTTGTTATCATGCAGTGAGGAAATCTCCTCCTTCATAGCCAGCTCCCACTTGCTCGACTCCTTCAGCTGCATTGCCTCTTCAAAGCATTCTGGTTCTCCACCGTCAGTCAATAATAGATAATGCAGGGATGGTGAATACCTCTGCACATGCCTTCTCATCCTTGTTGATCTCCTTAACTCCACTGGAATAGTAGGTTCCACCGGTTCGGATCTCTCATGCTCAGATACACCTTCAAGCTCCGCTTGCTCTTTGCACTCTGATTCACTGTTCCCATTTTCATCTTCAGCTACATGACGATCTTTGTACATGACAACTTCATTGAATACCACGTTCTGGCTCCTGATGACCATCTTCTTGAGATTATCCCAAAAGCGGTAACCAAACTCGTCAGCACCATAGCCAATAAAGAAACATGGCTTGGACTTAGCATCAAGCCTGTCCCTTGAGTTAGCATCAATGTGTACATAAGCCAAACTGCCAATGACTCGTAAATGTGAGAGTTTTACCTCCTTACCAGACCAGAGCTCCTCGGGTAGACGTTCTCCCATTGGCACAGATGGACTCCTGTTGATCAGATATGCTGTCATGTTCACTGCATCAACTCAGAAGGTTTTGGGCAACCCCGAGTGTAACCTCATACTTCTGGCACGTTCATTCAACGTCCTTCTATTCATCCTCTCTGCCACACCATTCTGTTGCGGTGTACCTGGAATTCTCTTCCACCGAATTCCATCATCAGAACAGAATTCTCTGAACTCCTGACTGCCATACTCCACCGTTGTCAGACCTCAAGCATTTCAGCTTAGCTCTTGACTCATTCTCTACCATGACCTTCCACTTCTGAAACATCTTAAACACATTAGATTTACTTTTCAGAAAGTAAACTCATACCTTTCTTGTTGAGTCGTCGATGAATGTCACATAATATTGTGACACTCCGAGGGAAAGTACTGGTGCAGACCCCCAAATATCAGTGTGCACCAGGTCCAGCTTCCCAACCTTTGGTGTTTTGCCTCCTTTTGCAAAAGACACCTTCTGCTTTCCGAAGATACAATCTTCACACAGGCCAACTTCTACTGACTTCAGCTCCGGTAGCAGCCCTTTTGTTGCCAACACCTTCATCCCCTTCTCACTCATGTGGTCTAGCCTGTTGTGCCGCAGTTGTGAATCTCCTACAGCTTTGAGTGATGCAGCCATGTCCATGCAAGTTTCTGTCATGTTGTATAGGGTACCATTCTTTGCTCCCCGAGCTATGATCATAGCTCCTTTGGTGATTTTTCATGCATCACCAGTGAACGTGGTACTCAATCCTGCATCATCAAGCTGTCCCACAGAAATGAGATTTCTTTTTAAACCAGGGATGTACCTCACGTTTTCCAGAACCAGCAAGCTCCCACTGTTGGTCTTGATCTGTGCATCTCCTTTTCCCACAATCTTAAGGGCTTATCATCAGCAAGATGTACCTTGTTGAAATTTCCAGAAACGTAATTTTCCAGAAATCCCTTCTCTGATGTAGATTGGAAAGACGCCCTAGAGTCTAAAATCCAAGACTCCATTGGGCTATCCACGCTCAATAGCAGCACGTCATCAGTTCCTTCAGCTGCCGTGTTTACTCCACTGGTTTCGGGTCCCTTTCGTTTATCTCTGCACTCCTTTTTGACATGTCTTTTCTTTTCGCATGTCCAGCAGGTAGGACCAGCCCCCTTTGCCTTGTCTCGGCTTTTCCCTCTTGACCTCGATCGTCCTCTACGATTGTCTTGTTGTGGGTACCTTCCTCTTCCTTCAACATTCAGAGCCGAACCAGAGAATGTACCTGATTCTCTTCTTCGCACATCCTCACTAAGGATTCGGTCCCGTATATCATTCAGAACCAGTTTGGTATTCCCCGAGGTACTGCTTACAGCTGTTACAGTTGCTTCCCAACTGTCGGGTAAAGAGGACAATAAGACCAGTAACTAAGATCAATTTTCACCGATGTCAGCTGACTTATGATGGTGTTGAATTCGTTGATGTGGTCTGCAACAATTCTCCCTTCATTCATTTTCAGGTTGAACAATCGTCGCATCAAGTGCACCTTGTTTGCCGCAGAAGACTTCTCGTACATATTCGCGAGGGCTTTCATCAGATCAATCGTCGTCTTCTCCTCTTTGATGTTGAACACCACGCTTTTTGCCAATGTAAGGCGCACAACGCCCAGAACCTGTCGATCTAGCAGCTCCCACTCCGACTGCTCCCTGTCTGTTGGCTTTAGACCCAGAAGTGACAAATGCATCTTTTTTTTGATAAAGATAATCCTCGATTTGCATCCTCCAGAAACTGAAATCAGTTCCATCGAAGTGATCGATCTTTACCTCCCCTTCATCCATAGCCATCGTTGGAGAATCCCGAACTCAACCTCTGATACCAGTTGTTGCGGAAACGCCAGGAGTTGCAGTGAAAGAAATGACAAAAAAACAGAAGAGTAAAAGAAAAAAAAAACACAAAGATTTACGTGGTTCGGGAATAATCCCTATGTCCACGGAGAGGCAGAATATCCACTATAATTTGGGAGCATAATTACAGAGTTTTTTTAGTGAGAAACCCTAGCTCGAAATGAGTTACAAATGGAGAAGACGATCCACTGTTCCGCATAGGAAGTCCGCGTCGCTACAGTGAAAGACGACCACCCAAGTCAAAAGTGCTACAGTGGCTGTCGGCTGGAAGTTCAAAAGGCTATAGTAAAGTTGACTCCGAAGTCCGCACTGTTACAGTGCCCTGTCGGTGTCGGTCGGTCAGCTCTGCTACAGTGCCGAAAAATTGGGCCGGGGACCTTCGACCCTCGGACCCCCGGAGCAGGGGCGCGTTGCCCCCTGCAGCCCCCAACGAGCTCATCGCAGAGCTTGACCTGTGACAGTTGCGGGCCACAAGCATTTGGCCCAACCCGAATCGGGCTACACCTATCCAGCATGGTCTCCGGTAAGAGATCAATCGTAAACTTCACTTCTCTTTTGGGTGGCAACCTCGAGAAATTGTTAGGAAAAACAGAAAGGAACTAGTCCACTATGATTGGAAAATTTTCTATTCCCGGTCTCATTTACCGATGCCAAAGTAAATGCTATCAACTGGTAAGAGATAGTTCCAACCATCGGTACCAAGGGTCCTGCTCTGCGTGCATCCATTGCCCAATCTCCTTTAAAGAGATGCCTAATACCATCCGAAGATTTAAAACTCACCTTCTGTGCATAACAATTGATATGGGCCTCAAAGCTCGTTAGCCAATCCATTCCCAGAATCAAGTCATAGACATCTATCTCTATCACAGAGAAGTCCCATACCAACCCAGTCCAATCGATTGTTATCGAACACACTGCACATTTCAAGGCTCGACATTCTCGTTGTCCCAAAGGTGTTTAGAGTTTCAAAATAGAAGACACCATCTCAACATGTAAACCCAGAAGATCAACGACACGAGAAGCAAGAAATGAATGAGATACGCCTTTGCACATGCCTTCTCATCCTTGTTGATCTCCTTAATTCCACTGGAATAGTAGGTTCCACCGGTTCAGATCTCTCATGTTCCGATACACCTTCAAGCTCCACTTGCTCTTTGCACTCTGATTCACTGTTCCCATTTTCATCTTCAGCTACATGACGATCTTTGTACATGACACCTTCATTGAATACCACGTTCTGGCTCCTGATGACCATCTTCTTGAGATTATCCCAAAAGCGGTAACCAAACTCGTCAGCACCATAGCCAATAAATAAACATGGCTTGGACTTGGCATCAAACTTGTCCCTTGAGTTGACATCAATGTGTACATAAGCTAAACTGCCAAAGACTCGTAAATGTGAGAGTTTTACCTCCTTACTAGACCAGAGCTCCTCGGGTAGACATTCTCCCATTGGCACAGATGAACTCCTGTTGATCAGATATGCTGTCATGTTCACTGCATCAGCCCAGAAGGTTTTGGGCAACCCTAAGTGTAACCTCATACTTCTGGCACGTTCATTCAACTCCTTCTATTCATCCTCTCTGCCACACCATTCTGTTGCGGTGTACCTGGAATTCTCTTCCACCGAATTCCATCATCAGAACAGAATTCTCTGAACTCCTGACTGCCATACTCCACCGTTGTCAGACCTCAAACATTTCAGCTTAGCTCCTGACTCATTCTCTACCATGACCTTCCACTTCTGAAACATCTTAAACACATTAGATTTACTTTTCCGAAAGTAAACCCATACCTTCCTTGTTGAGTCGTCGATGAATGTCATATAATATTGTGACCCTCCGAGGGAAAGTACTGGTGCAGGCCCCCAAACATCAGTGTGCACCAGGTCCAGTTTTCCAACCTTTGGTGTTTTGCCTCCTTTTGCAAAAGACACCTTCTGCTTTCCGAAGATACAATCTTCACAGAGGCCAACTTCTACTGACTTCAGCTCCGGTAGCAGCTCTTTTGTTGTCAGCACCTTCATCCCCTTCTCACTCATGTGGTCTAGCCTGTTGTGCCACAGTTGTGAATCTCCTATAGCTTTGAGTGATGCAGCCATGTCCATGCGAGTTTCTGTCATGTTGTATAGGGTACCATTCTTTGCTCCCCGAGCTATGACCATAGCCCCTTTGGTGATTTTCCATGCACCACCAGTGAACGTGGTACTCAATCCTGCATCATCAAGCTGTCCCACAGAAATGAGATTTCTTCTTAAACCAAGGATGTACCTCACGTTTTCCAGAACCAGCAAGCTCCCACTGTTGGTTTTGATTTGTGCATCTCCTTTTCCCACAATCTGTAAGGGCTCATCATCAGCAAGATGTACCTTGTCGAAATTTTCAGAAACGTAATTTTCCAGAAATCCCTTCTCTGATGTAGATTGAAAAGATGCCCCAGAGTCTAAAATCCAAGACTCCATTGGGCTATCCACGCTCAATAGCAGCACGTCATCAGTTCCTTCAGCTGCCGTGTTTGCTCCACTGGTTTCGGGTCCCTTTCGTTTATCTCTGCACTCCTTTTTGACATGTCCTTTCTTTCCGCATGTCCAGCAGGTAGGACCAGCCCCCTTTGCCTTGTCTCGGCTTTTCCCTCTTGACCTCGATCGTCCTCTACGATTGTCTTGTTGCGGGTACCTTCCTCTTCCTTCAACGTTCAGAGCAGAACCAGAGAATGTACCTGATTCTCTTCTTCGCACATCCTCACTAAGGATTCGGTCCCGTATATCTTTCGGAACCAGTTTGGTATTCCCCGAGGTACTACTTACAGCTGTTACAGTTGCTTCCCAACTGTCAGGTAAAAAGGACAATAAGACCAGTCACTAAGATCAATTTTCACCAATGTAAGCTGACTTATGATGGTGTTGAATTCTTTGATATGGTCTGCAACAATTCTCCTTTCATTCATTTTCCGGTTGAACAATCATCGCATCAAGTGCACCTTGTTTGCCGCAGAAGGTTTCTCTTACATATTCGCGAGGGCTTTCATCAGATCAATCGTCGTTTTCTCCTCTTTGATGTTGAACGCCACGTTTTTTGCCAACGTAAGGCGCACAACGCCCAGAACCTGTCGATCCAGCAACTCCCACTCCGACTGCTCCATGTCCGTTGGCTTCAGACCCAGAAGCGGCAAATGCTTCATTTTTTTGATAAAGATAATTCTCGATCTGCATCCTCCAGAAACTGAAATCAGTTCCATCGAAGTGATCGATCTTTACCTTCCCTTCATCCATAGCCATCGTTGGAGAATCCCGAACTCAACCTCTAATACCAATTGTTGCGGAAACGCCAGGAGTTGTAGTGAAAGAAATGACAAAAAAAAAACAAGAGTAAAAGGAAAAAAAAAACGACACAAAGATTTACGTGGTTCGGGAATAATCCCTATGTCCACAGAGAGGTAGAATATCCACTATAATTCGGGAGCATAATTACAGAGTTTTTTTAGTGAGAAACCCTAGCCCGAAATGAGTTACAAATAGAGAAGACGATCCACTGTTCCGCATAGGAAGTCCGCGTCGCTACAGTGAAAGACGACCACCTAAGTCAAAAGTGGTACAGTGGCTGTCGGCTGGAAGTTCAAAAGGCTACAGTAAAGTTGACTATGAAATCCGCACTGTTACAGTGCCCTGTCAGTGTCGGTCGGTCAGCTCTGCTACAGTGCCGAAAATTTGGGCCGGGGACCTTCGACCCCTGGACCCCCGGAGCAGGGGCGCGTTGCCCCCTGCAGCCCCCAACGAGCTCATCGCGGAGCTTGACCCGTGACAGTTGCGGGCCACAAGCATTTGGCCCAACTCGAATCGGGCTACACCAATCCAGCATGGTCTCCGGTAAGAGATCAATCGTAAACTTCACTTCTCTTTTGGGTGGCAACCTCGAGAAATTGTTAGGAAAAACAGAAAGGAACTGGTCCACTATGATTGGAAAATTTTCTATTCCCGATCTCATTTACTGATGCCAAAGTAAATGCTATCAACTGGTAAGAGATATTTCCAACCATCGGTACCAAGGGTCCTGCTCTGCGTGTATCCATTGCCCAATCTCCTTTAAAGAGATGCCTAATACCATCCGAAGATTTAAAACTCACCTTCTGTGCATAACAATTGATATGGGCCTCAAAGCTCGTTAGCCAATCCATTCTCAGAATCAAGTCATAGACATCTATCTCTATCACAGAGAAGTCCCATACCAACTCAGTCCAATCGATTATTATCGAACACACTGCACATTTCAAGGCTCGACATTCTCGTTGTCCCAAAGGTGTTTAGAGTTTCAAAACAGAAGACACTATCTCAACATGTAAACCCAGAAGATCAACGACACGAGAAGCAATAAATGAATGAGATATGTCTGTATCAAAGTTTGCAGAAGGGTAGAATTCAAAAGAATCGTACCTCTCACCGTCGAAGGTCTCGATTAATCATCAATGATCATTTTCTTAGCTCCATAAAATTGCTTACTCGCCGCACTTTGCTCTTTATTACTTTGTTGAGATTGTACTGGTTGAGATTACACTTTCCCGAGATATCCCTTTCTGCCGTCGTCGCTCTATTGACCATATCTGTATTATCCATTATACAAAGCACGACAATCTTTGAGTGAATTTTGACCTCAAACCCGATTCAGAAGTCCGTGTATTCAAGGACGCACTTGCAGTAACTTTCGAGGTAAAACAGACTAAATTCATAAATTTATCCGTATACTCGGTTACCGAGAGATTCTCCTTTAAACTGAAGAAGTTCGTTGTTTTTGCAACTCTGAACGTGCGAGGATAAAATTGTTTGTTGAACAATTCTTCAAAATTCTCCCATGCCATCTATTGTTTCAATTTAGCCCGAACTGCTAAATGCCAGCACTAGTGTGCTAGATCCTCCCCAGCATATAGATGGTCAACTTCACTTTCAGCTTAGCTGGTATGCCAAGGAAATTGAAGATTCGATTCATCTTATTTAGCCACACTTTTGCCTTTTCTGAATCTGAATCGTCCCGAAAGGTGGGTGGATTTTGCTTTTGGAACTGAACCAAATGATCCACTTGTCTTGGTTTATCATTTATGTTCCCTCTATCCACGGCCTGAAAAGCCTGGACAATACTTTGGATCAATTGTTGGTTCACTTGTGGCTCAGATGCAACCACATTCTCAATAGCCTCTTCCGGTTGGTTTCTACGACACCTATCCGCTGCCATTTGCTATAACCAAAACAAACTCCATTTAGTCTCTCTCTAGCAACTGGAGGTTTAGTTATTTCAATTTACCACATTACACATATCACCACATAGCTTTCTACAATCATGTTTATCCATAATAAGTCATTTTAACCATTTTCAAAATACCATTATCAATCATTTTCAAAATCTCACTATTTGAAAACATTTTCAACACTTTTCAAAGCATTACATCTTACCATTTCCATAAATCATTAACTCAATAATGAACCATGCAATCCTATTGGGAAGTCATACTATCAATGCATGTTATGCAACTCTCATCAGCTAAACCCGTAACGATGAGGTGAAACTCTCCTGGAAGTGTCTAAAAACACTCGTGTACCCAAACTCCTTGGTAACTTGAAGTTCATTGTAAAGAGGTTAGCTACGCCTTTTTATGCTCTACGTTTCAAGTTTCGACAATCCTACTCATTGCTACCATCCCAAGGACAACCAAACTTATCAAGACTGATACTCAAGGATTGAATAAACTGATACCATTTGTAACATCCCGCCTCTCACTCATTGACTTGGGACGAGGCGGTGAGTGTTATTGGCCTTACGTGATATTCCCAAGACACCAAAGACTGACAATAAATGCTAAGGGCTTCATAAACAATCGGGGGACGATTTTCCCTTTAATGATAACACAACCAAATCAAGATAACCATAACAACCAAACCCCTATACGATGCATGAGTACAAAATACAACTCAAACAAATCCAAAGCAAACCAACAACCACATCAGAGTATCAAGAAACATCGCTAAAGAGTTGAGATACCTTGCTTTTACCTGTGTCTCGATATATGACATCTGCAAACAAAAAACAATGCCCAAGCAGGAGATGAGTCTAAACTCCCAACATGCTCCAAGCTCCAACTCGACAAGACACACCCACGGTATCAAGAAACATCGCTAAAGAGTTGAGATACCTTGCTTTTACCTGTGTCTCGATATATGACATCTGCAAACAAAAAACAATGCCTAAGCAGGAGATGAGTCTAAACTCAGTAGAATTTCCCCAATAACTTCCCAACTCACACCACTAGGATGAAACTTGTTAGCATATTTATATAAGACAGTTTAAACAACTTAAAAATAATTTATATCAAAGCCAAAATAGTTTTCCATGGAAAACAATAAAACGAGCCATTAAAACACTTCCCGTCTCATTTGGCATACTCATTCCATGATTCCACACACACCCACACATCCATGCATGCATGATCGGGTGTCAGTTCCATACTCATGAGCGGTCTCTCATCGATCTACCAAGTCGTCACAAGGTAACCAATGTTCAGGTGCCCCAATGGCACACACCCCTTCTACAGGGTCATGTCATTGTACCCCAATGATACACGCCCCTTATTCAAGGTCACGTCAACAAAAGCATGGATTCACACCAACCATGCATGCCAAAAACCATGCCAAACCATTTCACGTAAAACCTTTTTTTTCCTTTAAAAACATTTCAAAAACCATTTTCCATGAATCAAAACAATTCCATAATTTTTAAATCACCATTTTAAAATTATCATCAAAGAGTGTTTTCCACAAAACCATCCAATTTCCACCATCCCACAAAACCATCACTAAAGATGTTTTCCATCAAGAATCACACATCAATTTCACAATCAATTCAAACCAAACATTCATTTCAAACTAAGCCTTCAAGTTCTAATCAAGTGGAATCAAGAGAGAAGCCACCTACCTCACAAACGTTGGCGGAAACGAAAAACAGCACAACAATTCTTTAGATCCGATCACGAATCACCTTTCCCTTCCTAAATCCAACCACAAAACTTCACAATTCCCATCATGGAACATAGATCTATCCACAACGGATTAGATCTAAGGTCCTGGGAAAGAGAATGATAAGTGATCAATAAAGAACGACCAAGAGAGGAGACTTATCGGTGAATCTGGATCTCCAACAACCTTTAATTCGCCCACGAATTGCTCTCGGATCGAAGGGAAACGTCTCTCACACCTTGGGAGCAAAAGGTGTAACGACCCAAAGTTTTATCAATAAAAATTCCCTTTTTATAATTATGTCATATGACATAATCACTTAAAATCACAGAGAACACAATACAAACTTTAATAACGACGAATGAATGAAATAAGAGGTATTTCTAGAAATAAAGGAACCTATACCGATGAAATAGTAAATTGACCTTAGGAATAGTAATATGACCCTTATGAATAATAAACCAGACAATAGAATAATAACCTCATGTATGAAAGTATAAATAAAATTTAATCATCTTATAAATGGTAATATGATATAATTATATCATAGTATAAATAAATATTTAAAAAATTATTAATTAAGTGTTGATATTTTTGTAAGTTATAAATATTTAATTACAATTTTATGATTAATTTAATAATTTAAAAGAAAATTTATTTTCATAAAAAGTATTCATAAATTAATATTTTGATGTCTTATGATTATAAGATAATTTCATGAGACCTTAGTTAATTTTTCAAAGTGTTATAAAATCAGTTATAATTTTAAAATTTGTATTTTTCGAGTAAATTATGATTTTAATTAAAAGTTAAATTTCTCAAATTTAGAAAATTATTTTTATAAAATGGAGTTCATTTTTGAATTCTACACGTCGAAAAATGGTTAGGATGGATTTTTGGGATTTTTTTAAAATACTTGAATTTTTGGTGAATAGTGAAATATGGTAATTTATGATATTTATACATTATAATTTAAATACCCTATTCTTGAGTCATCGCTAATGTAAGCACCATAATCTCGAACTCCTTCATTATTTTAATATTTTTGATGATAATGCTCAAACTATTTAGTCTTGAGCTAAAATAATAAACTAATGATTAAAATAATGATAAAACACTCATCTCCTCCACTATAAATATTACCCATCACCACATCTTCTCCTCTCACCTCTCAAGTCTTGAGTTTTGTTCAAATTCTGCTCAAATCTCCTCCCAATCCCCTTCTCCACGTCCAGGAGCTTTTGGTCTTAACAAAAGACCAAAACCAATTCTCTAAGGAGGTTATCAAGAAGAAAAAATCAAGAGGTAAAACCTTCTTCCTTTTCTTTTAATTTCTTTTCAAGTTCCTTTTCTTTTTCTCTCCTCACCTCTCCCTATCCAAATGATATGATAACTCCAGTACCTTATATATATTGGTTTGTTATTATGCTAATGGAATAATTCATCATCATTTCTCTTCCCCCCTCCTTTTATACTAAAAATGAAAACATTGTACGTGATGTGTTAATTTATCGCATTCAAGAACGACAGAGTTTTCAATTTTCATTACCGTTTGGTCAAGAAATCATTTTTATGGTTGAACCAGATTATAATATATGTATTATACCTTATGTAATGTTCTAGAACCATCATACATATATATGATATTAAATAATAAAACAAAACTAGTTCGTCGTGATCGAAAAACCGCTAAAATTAATTTAAATGATTATCATTAACATGTTATCTAATGTTTCATCCTCACCCAAAATAACCAAATGACTTGTATGATCATTTAATCTTCTGGATGTTCATTAATAACTTATAATTTCAATTCTTGACAACCATTCTCATCTTACATGATTATCAATACATGTATATAAGTAAACCGATCATGAAAACAAAAGAAACTAACGCTCCCGAATGATGAAATTGAATCTCATAACCCATCAAAAGGGACATAAATGAACTTAATAAAATTATACTAAATCTAATACATGTATAAAAGGTTCCGAATTAATTAATTAATGGATTTAATTTGATTATTTAGGACATTAAGATCAAGTGTAGAAACGTTTCAGACATAAGGTAAGAGATTCTACCCGAACCTCCATTTTTTCTTCGGGTTACTCTTCATCTCTCTTTACCCAAATGTAATTCCTGTTTCTTTTTATGTACTTATTCTACATTTTGTTTATATGTTCCAAACTCTTGTATTTATGTTGTATCATCCTTCTTTGATGGGGAAATACATGTTTTAAAAACGTTCCATTCTCAATTCTTTTCGATAATCAAACACGATTCAAGGGAATTTCCCGATTTCTTACACATTTTCAAATGCACTGCATAATATGTTTTAAGACACTATTACTTTTCTAAAATCACTCATTTTATCATGAAAAACTAGCTTGGTTCAATTCTGGTTTTATACAAATAATTATACCTTTTCCATTTTAAAGAATCTTGAAAGTTTTCCTTTAAGTCGTACTAAAATGTTTTATTTCTAAAGTTTCTTAAACACTCTTTTCACTTCAGTTTGACATCACTTATCATGTGTAACGGTCTTAGTGGTTCGCCTTAACTCGTGCTCTATGTGCAACGGTTTTGGTGGTTAGCCTTGACTCGTGCTCCTCCATGTGCAATGATCCTTGACTCATGCCAAAGTCATGTTTTATGTTGCTGTCACGTTACTATGATTCCATGATTATATGATCCCATGTTCTATATGTTATGATTCCATATATTTAATCATGTTCCATGCCTTTTTATATCATTATGTTATGCCTTCTAACCCATGTGGTAAGCTTTATTTTAATGTTTATTTCCTTACTGGGCTTTTTAGGTCATCCCTTTGTTCATATATTTTTTATCCAGGTTATCCTATGCAGATTTAAGGGCTCAAATGAAGTTAGGAGCTCTTTATGAAGATTAAATAAAAGATGTTTTTATTTTGGAATCATGACGTTTAATTATGTACCTAATCTCCAATACATTAGACTTAACGATCCTGCTTGTAATTTGATGTTTAACTATGCTTAAAATCATGTAATGATATGTGTAAAAGGTTAGAGTCCCTAAAAGGACTTTGTGTTATGGGAGAATTAAAGAAAAATTGAGGTTTAAAGGATCTAATTCGAATTAGATCCACAAATTTTGGAGGGCTGACTGTACGCCGCAAGGTTTGGAAAACCGTGCGCCAACCGTGTGATTACTACCGCCTCAAGCTCACATCCCGCATAGTTGGCTCGCACGGTTAGACAAAACGTGCGCCAACCGTGCACGAGCTACTGTCTTAAGCCATCCCTTGCATGGTTGGCTTGTACGGTTAGACAAACCGTGCGCCAACCATGCGTTTCCCCGTTTATTCAAAGCACATGGTTTCTCCCTGGCATCTGCACGGTTTGGTCAAAGCGTGTGTCTGTCTAGTGACCACTGTTTTCCCTTACACGGTTTCCTGGAGATGTTGCACGGTTTCTACTAACCATGCTCAAACCGTGCACCTCTAGAAAAGCCTCCAACAAGTGTCAAAACTCCTTGGGAACTCCTGAAACTTAACCCAATTATTATATAGCTTTAAAATACATGAATAAAGGGTCAAGTACCTGAAACCGAGGGTGCTACATGGGCGGCCTCTTGTGGATTTTTCTCTCCCCCTGTTCTTCTCCTCTTGTAATTTTGTTTCTGCATTTCAGTATATATAGAGAAGTCCATTTGTGGTTGTCTGCTGGACCAAGGGTTTTATCATTTGGCCCAACCCACTGAAAACTCTTGAAGCGGGCGAGCAATAACGAAGGAGATGCTGTACTCGACGGAGTAGAACGATTCAGGAGTGTCAACACTACGCTCTCAAAGATAAGGCAGAGCTAGCAGGGGTGAGATAAAAAACAGCTAGAACAAGCTGAATTTCGGAAAAACCTTACACTTATGGTGCTTCGCTCTGAGACGATGTCACAACCGGAGGAAGAGCGGCCCCCGTTGGTGATAGAGTTGGCTAAGGCGCATTCAAAGGTGACTGGCAAAACGAGGGCGCAAGGGCGCGATGAAGCAACACTGCACGGTCTGGCGTTGACAATGGAAAACATCATGCAACGTACCCGGTGATGGGATCATGAAATGTACCTGGAGAAACAATCGGAGCAGGAGGATGAGCGGTCATCGTTGGCGACAGGAGAATCTAGCTCACGTTATACTGGTTTGGGTGACAAGGTGACACAGGAGTCTAATGTGTCTTGGATGGTGAATGCTACTGGTTTCGTACGAGATCAATGACCAATCGCTTTGGGAGCAGAGTTACCTGTGTTTGACGGTGAGGATCCAAGTGGCTGGATTGCGCGAGCTGAATTATACTTCCGGATCAACCAGATGCCCGAGGAGTCGAAGCCCTTGCTCACTCTGGTTAGTATGGAAGGAACCGCCGTCCACTGTACTTGTCGAAATCCATCTGGACGTACCATGATAGATGTTTAAAGAAAAACTAATGGAGTGATTCAGTGGGCTGGATGTTCATAATCCTTATGAAGAGCTGGCTGCCCTACAACAGAGGCCTCCGCAGGAAGACGAGCAACCATTGTTGGTCATGGAAGAATCTGGCACGCATTCAGAAGGAATCGATGACAAGGAGGTGTAGGAGAGGAATGTGACATGGACCAGGAATGCAACAGGCATCGCGCGTGACCAAATACCAATCGCAAGGCAAGTTGAGATGCTGTCTTCTGCAGGAGATGAACCTATTATTCCAAAAGTCTTCGTTGTGGGTGCTGTGGAGGACACTGTCACAAATACTGGCAGTGTTGCTGTTAGTGAACTGGGATCTGCCACTACTGATTCTCAAATGGGCTATGTGTAGTTTTTTTGCCGGAAGCTGCATGTATCATGTTTGGCAAGCAACAAGAGCAACATCTATTGTGGAGATCGTCTGCATGGTGGTCCCAAATCTGTTACAGAATGGCTGTAGATGCACTACCATGTTATCCATAGCCAGAAGCATTTTAGCGAAGATGTTACGGTGTTCGCCGTCTCATGTGGCTGCAGCGGCACTGACATCAAATATATCTGAAGTTGGTCTGAAGAAATCCATCCTTGACTGCGACCAGAATAAAGTGAAACATGATTCCAGTATTGCTTGGCTACTTTCAGCTTTTCTCATGTTGGCGCAGGGTATTTAAACCTTGGATATTCAATGCCTTCGCTTTCACTCGGTTCATCTTATATGTGTGCTTTTTTGGATGCTGTAAAGGCCGCAGTTATTTCAGTGGGAGAAGATATAGCAACACTGGGATTGCCATTGGACATATGTCCTGTAGTCTTTGTGTTCACTGGTTATGGCAATGTTTCTCTTGGTGCCCAGGAGGTCAATGCCATTAGTTTTGGGCAAGCAAATACCCAGACATTTAATTCTTTGTTGCGTTACCATGACTGATAGGATGATCAAGCAAGGATGAAAAGCTACATGTTCCGCTTCTCCTGTTAGTTAGAGAGGAGTAGAGACCGCCCTATCTTGTTGGTTCTTTTTCTTCGCTAAAGCCCTTCACCATGAAAGTCAGTCAATGTTGGCTTCCTCGATTACACAGTTGGAAATTGCAACAGTAAGTTTCGTATGCAGGAGCTGGTATCATTGGTCTATCACTAGCTACTACCCAAGAACGCAGTTTTGTCAAGTGCATTGAGACTAACAAGGAATCAAAGCTCTTTTTTGAGAGGACTGTCGAGCATTTGCCTAAATCTGTAGACAGCAGCATTAGCTGGCATCATGCTGAAGCATCTACAGATGTTACTTCTTGGTTCATGGGATCAGATGTAGTGGAGGTTGATCCTCCCAGGAAAGGGCTGGATCCTTCTCTTTTGGATGTTTTACAGTCTATATCTTCTGGGGGTCCCAAGGTTATGTCATTAGGAAGTTGCTTAAAACGAAAAGATGAAAAGCGTCCATGGCTTTTCCGAGCTAGGGAACCTTCAGTCCATATTGAAAGGATGACGGGTTTGATGGAATGTTCTTCACTGCCCGAAACACTCTTTTTTTATTAGCTGTGGATGGGAAAGCTTCAAGGAGGATGGATTGCAAAGCATTGCTGTCCAACAGAGCTTGGCATTTGGAAAAAGGCTATGGTTTTAATTTCTCCCCTGGCACTCAGAGCACAGACGCAAGACGGATACACAGCTGATGAAGAGAAGGGCATATGTTGCGGATTGATTTTCACTGGTATCGATGAGTTGGCGTTGAACATGGTGGCTACCAAGATGAAGAAGGCAAACTGATGCAACAAAAAAGGCGGGTCTTGGAAAGGGGCTTGGCACGCACATTGTCCTTCAAGATACATTGAAGAAACATTCAGATTCTCATCAAGTTTTTCACCTTGAGGACAAGGTGAATTTTCAAGGGGATGGCAGTCAACTGTGGGCAGAAATGCTGGTGGGGATAGTCCACGTATGGGCATGGGATTTAGCGGCCAAGGGCAGTGTTGTAACTCTGTGGGGGTTTGTTGGGCCAGCTGTAGTTGGTTGGAGTTTTTGGGAGTAGGGCAGGATATCAAAGTGGAGGGATGTTGTTAGGCCACATGAGGGGAGGTGAGGTTATTTAACAGGGAGGGATGGAGAGAGAACAGGAGGGAATTAGTTTGCTAGAAATCAGCCAAGGCTTGGGCGGGAGAGTTGGGCAGCCTCTCGTGAATTTCTCTCTTCCCCTATTCTTCTTCTTCCTCCTGTAATTCTGCTTCTGCATTTCTTCAGTATATACAGAGCAGTCCACTTGCGGTGGTCTGCTGGAGCAAGGGTTTTATCAGTTGCCTCTGATCCCATGTATCGTGCTGTGTTGAGCCAATCATGTTGCGTGAATGAGTAGTAAGAACTTGTAAACTTAGATCAGTAGTGCATTGAACGGTAGTGAACTTTGGCCTACTACATTTTGGCCTGAACCATGTAAATTTTGTGCATTATATATGCTTGTAATTGTTTCTATGTTTAAAGGATAGATCATAATAACCTGTGACAAGGTTTAAAGTTTAAAAGCTGTAAAAAAGAACATAAGGTTCACCTTTTCACCCTCCTCTCAGTTTATCTCCTAGCACATGCTATGTTTTGATACCATGTTATGTTTTTCTCTTAACAATCAATTAGAAAGGGATAGGGCGACCCACAACATTGTGTGTACCACATATAATGCTCAAAGTGAAGCAGAACAAATTCGACCATGTTATGGTTCTTTCTTTTCAATTGCCTTCTCTTTTCTTCTCAATACTAGTGAGGGAATTTCAATATTGATCAAAAAATAATTAAAAAAAGTCTTACAAGAGACTTTGGGATTTATATGCCATGCTATGTGATGTTTTTTCATTTTGTTTGCAGTGTGAGAATATTCAGCAATGAGGATGTCACAATTGGTGCATTGATGCTTGCAATGGATGCCAAGCATGAACACAATTTTGCGCTATGTGAACGAGAATGTACACCATCGTCGATTGCTGTGTGGGATATTCCTAAATGCTCAGGTTTGCTTTTATCATTTAGCTGAGAACAATAGCAGTGAAATGGAAAAGACCGCAGGTTTTAATTGGTCCCAGGATACTGCCTAAAATTTTCCTGATGGTCCCCATTGGATCCCTTGCAGCTTTTTACTAGAAGATATCATGCTGTTGACTAATCATTATAATTTAAGTAATCTAATGCTTTTAGTTTTAGTTTTCATACATGGGTTGAATGTATTTTGGATGCACCGTAAAATCTAGAATGATTTCATTTCTGGTGCCTCCATGCTTTATCATTGTGGAAGTGATATTGAAACAAGTGCTAGGTAGAATCTTCTGTGGACTGGGCATAAATACTGTTATAACATTAATAATTTTGCAGGGCTTTGTGATCCAGAAAAGAAGTTGTTGGAGCTCCATGCAAAAGACAGTTGCTCAAACAGCCCAACTTTGAAGTCGGAGGATTAGCGTTGTTTCACCTCCTTTTTCCCCTTATCAGATGCACTACAACGGTATGACCATGACTTCCAGCATCTCGTGACTTGGATTTTCATGCTGCTGCTAGATTTATTTTTTCTGTTCTTTATTGTGTTTTCTTTGAAGACTGTATTTTTAATGTCACAGTAGACTATTCTTTTGGTTGGGGGGGAGGGTGATGGTGATAGAGAAATAGAGAGAGAAAAAGTAACACTGTTAGAATGGAGGAGCGGTGGACTCAATACCCAAGATGCCTCCTAAGAGAGACTTCGGTCTTTATTTATAAGAAAAGATCATCAGCCATCGTTGCTCCCCTCAAGATGAAGTAGATTGATGATGCTGATGAAAAAGATGTTCCAACCGAGGAACGACACCCATAATGCGGAGACCAGTAGGAAGAACTAGAAATGGAATACATCGGCAGGATGAGCCGGATCGAGTCTCGACAAGAATAGTCGGGTTAGGAGAATCTAGGCGTGCAGGAACAACACTTGACAAGAGAGGCAGGAATAGTGAGGTCACATTAATGGCATAGTAGGATGACAGTAGGGGCGATGCGGGATGGGCGGAGGAGAGGAGAGAGACGGGGAGGGAGGACTTTTGGGTTAAACTTGTTCTGATATCATGTTAGAATGGAGAAGTGGTGAACTCAATACCCAAGATGTCTCCTAAGAGAGACCTTTATATTTATTTATAATGAATAATAAGGATGACAATATACTTAATATCCAATGTGAGACTCACATCCTCTAACAAACACCATCTCAACTAAATATATCTACGCAAACTCTGCAGCATTGTTTACTGAATCAGAGGGCATCATGATGGCATTGAGATCTATGCATCTATCTTTTGATTTTTTCTTCTTCATTACATTGGGATTGGAAGCAAGTGAAAAGATATTTATGTGAGCTTTCAATACTAGCTGAGATTATGAGACATTTCATCAGCTTCTATGCTTACTCAACATTGTGTCCTTTCATCCATTCTATCAACTGTGTAGCTGAAGTTATTTTATGTTATTCATAATAGCATTTTGTGGAAAAAATCTAATATTTCTATATTAGGCACAAATGGATTTTAAATGAATTTCTTGGAAGACAAAAAGGCAAGGAAAACATAGCTTGCTGAATGTGGCTTTGTATCCATGCTTGGCAGTCTTAGGGCAACCTTATTTCCCTCCGTTCCGATTCTCCCTGCTTGGCTGGTGCAAGTCAGATATGATGCTGTGGAGTGCGGGACAAGTATAGCAGCCAAATCTTGGAGTGCTTGGTGTTTTTCCATCCATTGACATGACAAGCTTCAAAGCTATGCATTTCTTTGCCAAAAACCAAGTCTCTTGCTACCACTAAGTGGCTTGCATTTGAGTCCATTGCCTTACATGCCTACTTTTAAAAACATTTCATATTCATTTATGATAGCATATTTTTTTGTAATTGCAACACCAGTTGCACATGGCTTGTCTCAAATTTGGATCACTTTGTCAATTGATAACATTATTGACAAACTTATTTAGCATAACCATCGCATAAATGGATGTGTTTGCAGCAGGAATTACTCTGTATTTGATGAGTTGCTTTGCAATATTCTTTAAAATTCTTATTGACTTCGTATTTACTCTCAAGCGGGCCTTTGGACCATCCTCAGATGGATTTGATTTTAAGCAAACACCATAGGGGCCTTATGATGATCTTTTGTTAAATGCGAGGTCTTTGGGATATCTTTAAGCGGGTTTAATCCAAGCAGACATTGTTGGGGGCATTGAGGCCAACCCTCGGGTCAAAGTTGTATATATATTTTACTTTTGTGTTGGTCATATTAAATGGAAAACCTTATAGGCTCATGTTTTGTTATGATTGTAGCCTACTTAGTCCCTGTGCCATTGATTTCTATGCATCGTTAGATCCAGAATCATATGAACATTATTTCCAGTCCATTCGTCCCCAGTGGGGCCAACTGGGTAGTTAGCTGGCAGGTCAGCTGAGCGGGAATGGAGTGGGCGGCGCTTTGATTGGTACTAGGACTAAACAGGAGGCCCCTAATAATGATCTGAGAAACTCTGGCCACTCAAAAATCCAAGGCCCCCGGCCACAGAAGCTTTTTTTTACCCCTTTGTATTTACAAATGCAAGTGGGTCTGTTTTTTTTCCTTTGCTGTTGACACTATTATGCGTGATAGACCCACAGGAGCAATTGGGCTTCCAAGCCAGAATTTCATGCAGCTAATGTGGGGACCAATGGATGGACCCACCGGAGCAATTGGGCTTCCAAGCCAGAAATTCATGCAGCTAATGTGGGGACCAATGGATGGATAGGTATCGGATAAGGAGTCTCTTCTGAGCAATGTAACAGTAAAATTCTGCACAGAGAATCTTTCTCACATGGGATTCTGAGGATTCTTCATCCTTGTAAGTATGATTCTCTCTCTGCAAGTTAATTCCTTGTCAACTGGGCCTGGGCCTGCTGCATGTGCAAGCTCTGTGCGAAGTGAGTGGGCCATGTGTGTGGAAAGAGAGAGAGATGGTGAAGAGGATGGGTTTAGTGGAGTGTGGGCAGACACAGCATCATGGGGTCAACTGCCTTCCCACGTGGTTCTCACGGAATTTTATATTATTTAAAGGCATTATGGAACAAGGTATGAATCATGATTTGATAACTGAAACACAGGGCAATGAATACGTGTGCCTAAAGTTAGGTTTGGGAAAGTGTATTAATTAGAGATACCTTTGGGAAACAGTTTGGTAGACCTACTCATGGAGTTGGTTTTGTCGAAGTCTTTGATTTTGGGAATGGTGTTTGCAATTCTCCATTTAAGTTGCATTTAGGTTGATTACAATTCTAATAATAATGATAGCGTATTATGTTAGCATTTTAAATAAACATAAAAAATTGAAAATAATAACTCAATTGGATAATTTAATTATGTGCATTTGGTGGGGGCGATTGTTTAGTTCTTGTATGCCCTTACAGGCACGGCATGCGGTGATAGTGACAGGCGAATCGGGGTGTTCTTTGTTTAGTGCTCAGGCCCGGCCGAACGCCGAGTCCGTATTAAAAATGAAATAAATATATAATAAATAATATTATAATATTATAGATAAATCAAAATTTTTTAACTTATTTATCATTGGGTTCATTTTTTTTAACGGTCGATTTGGGTTTCTGATTGCTAAGTCTAATTTTAAGTAAATGTATTTGTTTTGGTTGAATTAACTGATAAATGCAAAACCCAAGGGTTTATATATACAATTTCTGCCCATAACATATATTTTGTTATATTTTTTTACAATATTATTATATATATGTATTTTATTATTTATCAAATGTTATTTTATTATATAAAATGTTCACTGGATGTAAATGTTTTGCGGACCTTTTATATAAATGTTCAATGGACGGTTTACAATGTTTACAAATCTTTTGTAAAAGATTTTTTGTGGATTTAAAATGTTACTTGGATATCCTATAAAATGCTGTTTCGTGAACTGTTTACAATTAAAAAATGTTCACTGAATTTAAATGTTTTGTGGGTATTCTATAAATATATATATATTTTAAAATCAACTATTTTTTATTATAAAAGATACCATTTTTGAACGGGGAAAACCATATTACAAGACTCAAACCAGAAACAACAATTGTTAATATATGGGTATGCTTGCATTGTTGTTCCAAACGATGAAGAATCCTGTCTTAACTTCCAAGAAAGACTCGCTACATTGGGCAAGTGACCATGAGATATATGATTTTCAAGACGATAAGCCATCAAATTCTCCACCTGAAAACCTTTTAGTAGGATTTGTTCTTGGTAATAAATCCAGTCTTCCACTTAGGTTTTAAAGTTTCTGACTTTATTTTTTTCAGTCTTCATATGAGACCGTGAAATGGACTGTTTAAAAACCATTTGGGAATGAAACATAGGTTTTTGTTTTGATTTAAAGTGTTAGCCTCCTCTTGAACAATGGTTGCTTTGCTAATGAAGCGGGTGATTGTAGGTTTAGGTAAAAATGGATAATCCTTATGACAATGCGACTTCTCATGAGCAATGATTAAACCTTTTGAGTTAGGCAAACTTTTTAAGAGATGTTGACCCTCCATCACCACCAGACCTAATTTTTGGTTAGACAGAGTTCGTCAATGAAGGGAATTTCCCTTCAATGCCATTTAGCCTTTTGGGTTGGGACCTCCAATGAGACTGATCAGCTCTAACAGGTACTTTGGCCACCTGATGAGTCAAAGCAATGGAATTGACCTTCTAAACATCAATCTCAATAACATTATTTTCCAGAGACAAAATCAAACCTGAGTCCTCTACATTACTTCGAAGTGTAGGGGTTTGTAGACCCGAAAAGGAAGACTCCGCAACTCCCATCTCCACTGGGGAATGAAAGTTCGTTAGCATTGGGTTGGATTGCACCACTCGATTAGGGTACCTTCACCTGGCATCTTCTGCTTGTGCCAGACCTAACTAATCTCGCAATACAAGAATTAATTTGAGCCTCATATTCAATCTTTTGACTGAATCCATTTCCATTGTCCATTCCAACCCAGATGGAATCCAGGAATGGTTGAGCTAGGTTCATTTTAATACAAACCTGCCTAAATCAGTTTTTTTTTTTCTGGTCAATGTTTGATGATCAACCAACATAAACGTTCCAATAACGTTCTTAAAACATTGAAGAATGGAATGTTTTTGGAAGTGCATTGACAAGCCATGGAGCATAATCCATATGCCTGGCGGAGGATTGTTCTTTATCAAATGAGTTGTCAGCGACCATCTCATTAATCAAAAACGAAATGAGGACTGGCGAGACGTGTGAGACCAAACAATATCAAAGTCTTCAATATGCTGAGGGTTATTATGCCAAATCTCAAGGGGTTCCAATGTTGGATTGGTGTTGCCCGATCCGGTTGGGTCGAATGCTTGTGACCCGCAACTGTCGCGGGTCGAGCTCCGCGGTGAGCTCGTTGCGGGTTGCAGGGGGCAACACGCCCCTGCTCCGGGGGCCGAAGGTTCCCGACCCAATTTTTCGGCACTGTAGCATCTCTGACTACTGTAGCGGAGTTGACCGATCGACACCGACAGACACTGTAGCGGTGGGGACTTCGGAATCAACTTCACTGTAGCGCTTTTGACAAAGCCAGTCGCCGTTCACTGTAACGACGCAGACTCACTTTTCGAACAGTGGTCGTCTTCTCCATTGTTTTATAGCCTATTTTCGGGCTAGAGTTTCTACTGAAAATCCTCTGTAATTTTGTGCTCCCGAATAGTGAAAGTTCTGCCTCTCCCGTGGACGTAGAGATTATTCCCGAACCACGTAAATCGCTGTGTTCTTGTTGCTTTTCTTTCTTTCGTTTTCTCATTTCTGTCGTTGTGTCTCCTGACGATTCCGCAACATCCAACTCAAGTTCCATTATAACGACGCAAAAGGATTGATGTGAAGGTTTTGTTTAGAAGAAAATGAAGAAAGGTTATAGAGTCAAAATACATGTCTATTTCGTTGAAATCGAAAGGAGGTGTCACTAAGGTGGGATGATGTTTCAATTGTGGAAAGGTTGAACATTGGAAACATTATTGCTTTGAATGCCTAAAAACTACACTATTGTGCATATATACATAAACATAAGTGAAGAGGAGTTGATGAAAGGAGTTAAAAGTATGAAGGAATTTGTGTAAGGACTCGACTTTAAGCATTACATATTCTAGTGACTTTAAACGAGAATTCACTTTCTTACATTTTCAAAGATCTTCTAGGTTTAAAGTTTTAGAGATTTAGATCATAACTCTTACATAAAAAACTCATATATTACAAAGTGGACACTTCTATCTAGTATCGATTTTTCCCACCAAACAAAACTTTTAAAAAGAAACATGTTTTCTTTTCATGACTCATCTTCACAATTTTTATCTTGACCTCATCCTTGTCTCTACTCATCCTGTGAAAAACATTTTCAAACGTGAGATGAGTACACAAAGATCAGTAAGAGACATAAAAAGAAGAAAAAAACCGTTAGTCCATGAATACTTATAAAAATTTGTTTTTTTCTTCAAAATAAACTTTAGGCTTAAAATAAATATTTTATTGCTCAAGAAATCAACTTCTCTACCCAAATCTTTTCATAGAACATTTCATAAGAAATTTTAAAAGAAAAATAAAATTCGTAAAGGTTTCTTTGCAATCATCTAAATCTCATATTTTTTTTTCAAAAAGTAATACTTTTCACCCTTAAGAAGTAGCATATATTTTCCTTTGAAAATAAACTCATTGCTTACCTTTTTGCAATATTAAGATTTCCATAAAACCCATAGCAAACACAGATAAATCACATGGGTAACTTGAGGCATCATTTTCATATCACTCTTACATGTGGAGTAACCCTCACAATTACACATGGAATAACCATCACGATTATACTTGGAGTAACCATCACAGTTACACTTGAAATAACCATCACGGTTATACTTAATCATCATAGTTACACTTGAAATAAAACCATCACAGTTATAATGCTCAAGTACCATATCACGAATAAAACATTTTATGCTTGCACTTTTCATCATAAAACTTTTGAAAAACTCGTTTAAACCTGTATGCAAAACACTTCTGGATTTCAAAATACCATTTTCTTGTAAAAACCTATTTTCAATACCAAAGTACAAAAAGGGAAAGAGTTTTTCTTTGAATAAAATATGAAATATTTTAAAAGAATCCAAACATCAAATAACGGTTATGGCGGCAGGAAAAGTCGTTGTCGTCACATGTTAAAATAGAACATTTCTTTTGTCTTTTGTAAAGAAAGTCAAAACAATCCGTAAAAAGATTCTTTTTGAAAACCTTTGAAAAAAAGTCAAAAGAGACATAAAATGTCATTTATAATTATTTTATATACATATAAATACATGCATAAAATAATTTTTAAAAAACATAGATATGAAAGAAAAAGAGTTTTAAGTGAAACTTTAAAAGATGATTTTAAAAGAAAGTCCCTAACTTTGAGTCCGACTCACGTACGTTCTTTACCTTTCTAAATAATAAATTTATATTAATTATTTATTTGTTTGAGAACATTTTTCAAGTTTATTATTCATTTTATTTCACTTATTACCATGTTATAAACAATTACTTAATCTTTTAAGTTCACGTCAGATGTTCTGATGATATTCGATTCATAAGTCCAAAATGACTTTGGTAGGTTGACGATGGTAAAAAAGGTCATTCTTCCATCATCTACAGAATAATCATCATGATGTAATTATCATTTTTATACATAAATTATACTTTTAAAACCAACCATGAGAGATGTTTATAAAAAATGAACCACGTTACAATCATGGAGACGGTAGACCGTACATACGCATAAATAACATTTTTATTTTTGAACGATCATTATGGAAATAAGATAAGTATTATTTTATCTTTCTTGAATGATCATTATATCATAAATACCATATTATTTCTTTAAAAAAACTTATATATATCATTCATGTGATGTGGTGATGACAAACGAATCACATCACTTCGTGGAGGTGGTAGTCCGCACGTACGCATGAACGACATTATCATTTTTCAGTGAATGAAAAAGTAAAAAATTAAATGATATATTATCTTTTAAGAATGATAAATATGTCATGAATATCATATATAAATATTAATTCCATCATTACAACCAATCATGAGATGTGGTGATGAAAAACGAATTACATCAGTCCGCGAGACGGTAGTCCGTCATACACACGAACGATGAATTCCTTTCCCAAATGATGGAGGTTGGAAATAGATAGAGATTATTCCATTAACATAATAATATCTCAGTGTATGAGAGATAATGATGTTATTATATCATCATGTTTGAAGAAGATTTGAAGGAGGTGGAAGAAGAAATAAAACACAAACACTCGGTTAAAAACGATACATCTTCTTCAGACAACCTCATTTTCTTAACACCTTAAGACCACTAAGGTTGGTATTCTACCCAAACTAAGGCTTCTAAAACATGAGGAGAGATGTTAGGAAGGTATTTGGGTTGAGTTTGGATGAACCAAAAGGTTTTTGAAGTGTGAAATAACGAGGATAAGATGTTCCCTTTTATAGAGAGAGGAGGAGCACTCTAGAAATTTCTTAAAATATTAAATTAATATAAGTTAATTTTGATATCCATATGACTTAAAATTGATAATATTTGAAGTTAAGATGAGAATGAGTCAAAATCCTCCCATCCAACAAAATCTGGAAAAGTTTGGGCTATGTTTATCTTTTGGTTTTAACCCATATTAACCATTTTCACACTTAGCATGATAACATGGTTTTTTAATCCTCGAGGGTCAAGATAGTTACCATAAATGGACCATGGTTGATATTTTAAACCATATCCTAATCACTTGGTCGAAGATAATATTTTTAGTAATTTTATATCATTAAATAAAATATTAATTTCATAAAATATCAACAATATCAATTTTTGAACGATTCATTTACTTTGATTTTTATAACATAAAAAAAAATGAAATTGAAATCAAATATTTTAATACATCCCTAACATGTCATGTTTATCTAGAAAATTCACAGACCACATTAAATCTTTCAAATTATACTACTTTTAATATCATTTGGTCTATTTTTCCATTAATTGAATATTTACCTCATTAGCATTGTGTAAGCATTTAAAGTAATTATTTTTCTTCACTAAAAATTAAAAATAAATTATCACGATGAAGATAAATCATTTAGCTTTCCAACGACTATTTATAACCGAACATATCTTCTATTTATCCCCATGTCAAAAATATTATAGTTATTAAAAACAAGAGTGACATTTTTTATTTTTCTTTACATAAAATATTATAAAGGTCATAATCACATCCAAATGACAAAAAAGGCCATATAACCAAATCTTGGATGATTATGGATGAAATGGACTCATCTAATAAAATTAAGGCAAGTGTTAGAATTATTTTCTAGTCCTTATCATATTATTTTTAACCCTTAATTATCCGATTTACCCTTTACTATGGTAATAAAAATTACTATGGTTACTATTTATAATGACTAAAAATAAAAGGGAAATATTTACCATATTTTCACCTCATGATTTCAAATATGAAACCCATTTTTCAAAATTTAAAACAGATAAGTGGTAGAATTTAATTTAAAATCAAATTGAAAAAACACGACAAAAAACAGTTTTTCAAAAAAATATCTTTTTACAGAAATGTTTCTATACTAAATTCAAGTATAAAATTCATTATAAAGACTATAATTGGACTATGTTTAATCAAAATGAACTAATTTAATTTTAAAACTAATCCAAAATAAAATTTGAGTAAATAAGAAAATGTTATTTTTAATAAAAATCAGTATTTTCCACTATTCATTGAAAAATCAAACTTTTCTGAATTTTTCTCTCCAAATTTCACTATAAGGTAATTTTGATATGCTGATTTTAAAAATGATATTCTTTTTATAAAATATTTTTTTAAAGTTCCTAAAATTAATTATAATATTTCCTCACAAAAAGCAATAAAAACCATTTTTGAAGAATAAAATGACTAATAAAAATTGAGTGCTTATTTTCTAGCATTAATCAATACATTTATATTGAGTAGGACCTTTATATGTATTTTTCAAAATTCTATTAATTCTATTCATACCCGTCAATTCAATGACTATGTTATAATGATCACGATTACATAATAATATTTCATGATTTGTTTAAGCTCGATGTTATGTGTCATATACGCTATCAAACATAGTTTCGTTCTTTTAAAATCTTGGGATATTGTATCTCCCCCTTTAATAAATTGTATCCTTACAATTTGAACTTGATCTTGGTAATCAAAGGTTTGACATTTGAAAATTTATTTGTGGAAACCCACATTGTTAAAATGGTTAATAAAACTTCATCTTAAAAAGAAGGAAAGTGAAATATAAAGATCATTTAGAATAACATATAAATAGGTTTCCAAGTAGGAAAACATTGGCGAGAAGTGAAAATATAAACATGAAAGAGAAAACTAACATCCAAGGACTAATAAAGCGATAAAGAACATGGTTAGAAGAAAGTTAACGACCACAAAATCATAAATCTGTGATGGGTGAAGAGACCATTGATTCATTGAAAATAAAGGTAATAAGATAATATTTTTGTTTCAAGATCCTTTTCCCTAGAGTTAGAAATTTCTTTACCATCTAGTCTAAAATTATAAGGAAATATACTTAATTGAAAAGTAGAATTTCATCCTTTAATCAATTTCCACTACAATCTTATCTTTTTCTAAAAACGCTAAACATTTAAGATGAATTTTTCATGTCTGAAACACTAGAATAAAATTCTAACAAATCATATAATCCACTAAAGGATAAAGAAATATTCCTCCTATCTTAAGACATTAATCAAAACCAAAATGGTTAGAAAAAGGTAAGATAATTCCCAAAATGAATAAACCTTCATACAAATAAATAATACATCAATATTCAAAATTCAATAGTAATACCCAAAGTTCAAACTAAATCATTCCATAAATAAATATCCTTAAAATTCTTCAAAATATTCCTGACCAAGCTTGAAACCCAAAAATATAAGGATTTAATCACAAATTTTTTTCAAGGTAAATTTAACATTTATTCCCAAATAACATCAAATCAATCACTCTTAAAGTCTCATACCAAAAAAGTATATGCTTTAATCACATAATCTCCAAGATATGCTAATCATTTCCATAAGTAACCTGAATCACCATAAAGCCACATTAAGATCATATATGATTTCAAAAAATAAATCAATCTTGACAACTCAAATAAAATCCCATAATATCACATAATGTTACCCAAAATTATAATGATCTTATTATGAAATAACATCAATCACTTAATTACCAAACCACTTTTCAATCCCATGGCTATCTCTATAATAAAACCTATATTCCCAAAATCAACATAATCAATATCTGTCAAACTACAGTAAAAAAATAATTTCATACTAATTAAGACTTCACATAGGCCAATGGTAGGTGTTGCACCCTTGTCTACCTTCGGTTGTGGTTTTAAGCCTCACAGCCTTACCGGATGCGAAGAGTTTTCACCCGACCCAAGGGTTGTCCTTTTACTAAATATATAATAATATAATTCCTATAACATTCCCAAAATAATGATGTACATCCTAAAAAATAACCTTAATCATCAAAGATCATATAAACCTTAAAAGTCACCAATACTTTTAAACTTATGTCCACAAAATGAAAATAACATTCTTCCTTGAATAACCTTTCACATCTTAAACTTAAGAGTTACATATACCTCAAACATCTGCTAAAACTCAATAAATGTCTCCCAAAGTATTCCTATCACATAAGACCTCAAAAGAGATGTCTAAGCTTTTAAACTTATGATCAACCTTAATTATACCACTACATCATAACTCTTGAATCCCTATGTGGAGAAACCTTAATCACGTTATTTATTAACCATGTTTTCTCATCTTATTCCTTAATACTTCATTCCTACAATAAAACATGAATCATGTCCTAATATTCAATAATATCAAAACATAAGACAAGATATAATCCATACATTTTATATGTCATTTTTAGTTTCTTCATCTTCAACAATAATGGAATTAGGAATTACTAAACATTCATCTGTATTGTCTGGCTGATCCCATTATTAATATTTCCTCCTAGGATTTCGATTAGGATAATGACCATACTCCCCACATTTAAAACATTCAATGGATTCCTTGGGAAGATATTTATTCCTCTTCACAATGTTAAGTGGACGCTCCCTTTTTTCCTTTAAATATTATTGCTTTATGCCCTCCTTTACAACATACAAAACATCTTCACATTCTTTTAAGAAATTTTCTTGGATGCTTCTTCCCGCATTCTTGAAACATAAGTTATTAGATATTTTTACCTTTATGATCTTTATCTCCTGGACTTCCATGAATCTTCATTTCTCTCTTATTTGATGAGTTGAGAAACTCACCTAGGTTTATGTTGTTAATCATAGCTTGTAATAGCTGGTTAAAAACAACCATAAGAATTTTCACTAAAGCTCCCATTCTGTTCGATTTCTTATTCAGACAACCACTGCATTTTCCATCACATCCATTATTAATTTGGTCCCTACTGGATCTAGCCATTTGCTAAAACCAAAAAATGTTAGTGTGAGTATATCAATAAAATCATAATAAACCATCTTATAAGGAGGATAAACACTAAGATATCCTTAAACATGTTATCTTCAACTCTTTTGATACAATCAAAATAACTATAATTCTCCCAAACACACCAACCATTTTGGTTATATAGGAATTATAACTTATATTTAAATATCATCATTACCTCAAAAGTTATCTAAACCCTTCTCTGATATGAACTGTAAGGACCTGACCTTAAACATTACATATTCTAGTGGCTTTAAACTAAAATTCACTTTCTCACACTACCAAAGATCTTTTAGGTTTAGTGTTTTAGAGATTTAGGTCATAAATCTTACATAACAAACCCATATATTATAAAATGGACACTTCTATTCTGTATCCATTTTTCTCACCAAACAAAACTTTTAAAAAGAAACATGTTTTCTTTTCATGAAACATCTTCACAATTTTTTTCTTGACCTCATCCTTGTCCCTACTCATCATATGAAGAACTTTTTAAAATATGGGATGAGCACAAAAAAATCAGTAAACGACATAAAAAGAAGAAAGAAACCATTAGTACATGAATACTTATAAAAATTTTGACCTTTTCAAAATAAAATTTGGGATTACAATAATTATTTTCTTACCCAAGATATCAAATTTTCTACCCAAATATTTTTATAGAACATTTCATAAGAAATGTTAAATGAAAAATGAAATTCATAAATTTTTCTTTAAAATCATCCAAATATCATGAAAACTTTTCCATGAAGTAATACTTTTCACCTTAAGAAGTTACATATATTTTCCTTCGAAAATAAGCTCAATGCTTACTTTTTTGCAACCTTAATATTTTTATAAAACCCATAGAAGGAATAGATAAATCATATGGGAAATTTACGGCATCATTTTCATATCACTATTGCATGTGAAGTAACCCTCACGGTTACACATGGAATAACCATCATGGTTATACTTGAAGTAACCATCACAATTACACTTGAAACAACCATCACAGTTATACTTGGAGTAACCATCATAATCACACTTGAAATAACCATCACAATTACACTTGAAATAACAATCACAATTATACTTGGAATAACCATCATAGTAAATTCCCATAATCTCTTAGGAGAAACCTAATCGGTTAACTCCATGTATTTACCCAATGTATTGGAGAGCTATAATGACACTCACCCTTCAAATAAGCTATATCAGGCTCACCTATGAGCTATAATGGGGATCAACCTATCGTATAAGCTGTATCGGGCTTACCCATTTCTCATATGTAATGTTTAAGTACCATATCATGAATAAAAAATTTTATGATTTCATTTTTCATTATAGACCGTTGAAAAATCTTTTAAACCTGTATGAAAAACACTTTCAGATATCAAAATACCCCTTTCTTATAAAAACCCATTTCAATACTAAAATACCTAAAAAAATTGAAAGAGGAATTTTCTTTGAATAAAATATGAAATCTTGTAAAAGAATCCAAACATAAAATAATGGTTACAATGGTGGGAAAATTCATTATTTTCATATACATTAAAATAGAGCATTCTTTTTGTCTTTTGTGAAGAAAGTCAAAAAAATCTGTAAAAAGATTCCTTTTGAAAACCTTTAAAAAAAGTAAAAAGAGACATAAATTGTACTTTATAATTCTTTTATGTCCATATAAATACATCCATAAAATAATTTTAAAAAATATGGATATGGAAGAAAAAGAGTTTTATGAGAAACTTTAAAATATGATTTTTAAAAGAAAGTCCCTTACACTGAGTCTGAATCGTCACATAAGTTCTTTATCTTCCCGAATGATAAAATTATGTTAATTGTTTACTTGGTTGAGAAACTTTTTCAATTTTATTGTTTCATTTATTTAACTTATTACCATGTTATAAACAATTATATAATCATTTAAGTTCATGTCACCTGTTTTGATGATATTTAAATCATAAATCCAAAATGACTTCGATAGGTTGACTATCGTCAAATAGGTCATTATTCCATCACATATAAAATAAAAATAATGACATAATTATCATTTTTATACATAAATTATACTTTTAATACCAACCATGATATATGGTTATGAAAAAAGAACTACTTTATAATCACAGAGATGGTAGATCGTACGTATGCATGAGTAACGTTTCTATTTTCCAACGATCATTATAGAAAGATGGTAAAAATTATTTTACCTTTACAGAATGATCATTATATCAAAAATATCATATTTCTTCTTTATACATACTTATATATATATATATCATCCATGTGATGCAGTGATGAAAAACAAATCACATCGCTTCGTGGAGGTGGTAGTCCACATGTACGCACGAGCGACGTTATCATTTTTCAGTGAATGGAAAGGTAAGAAATTAAGTGTTATATTATCTTTTCAGAATGATAAATATTTCATGAATATAATATATAAACATTAATTCCATCATTATACCTAGCTGTGATAGGTGGTAATAGAAAACAAATTACATCGGTCCGTGAGGCAGTAGTCCACCATACACACGAACAATGAATTCCTTTCCCAATTGATGGATGTTGGAGGGGAATATAGGTTATGAAATTAAAATAATAACATCTCAGTATTTTGGAGATACTGATGTTATTATATCATCATGGTTAAATAATATTTGAAGAAGGTGTAAGAAGAAATAAAACAAAAATACTTAGTTAAGAACGATACATCTTCTTCAAAAAACCTCATTTGCTTAACACCTTAAGACCATTAAGGTTGAAATTCTACCCAAAATTGGGCTACTAGAACATGGGGATAGTTGTTAAGAAGGTATTTTGTAAGAGTTTTTCTAAACCAAAAGGTTTTTGAAGTGTTAAATAAAGAGGAGAAGAGATTCCTTTTTATAAGAGGGGATGAGCAGTCTTGAAATTTCTTAAAATATTAAATTAATATAAATTAATTTTGATTCCCAAATGGATCAAAATTGATAATATTTGAATATAATATGAGGATGAGTTTATATAATCTCATACAATAAAATTTGGTTAATTTTGGACTATTTTTTTACCCTTATCTTTTGATTTTAACCCTATGCTGACCCTTTTTACACTTATCACGATAACAATGCTTTTACTCTTTGAAGGTCACAATATATACCATAAATAGAAAAATGATCAATAAATGAATCATGATTGATATTTTCAACCATATCCTAATCATTTAGCCTAATATAGGATTTTTAGGAATTTTATATCATTTTCATAAAATATCAATAATGTTAATTTTTGAACTATTCATTTTCTTTGAATTTTATAATATAAAGATAATAAATGAAATTTGAATAAAATATTTTAATACATCCCTAAAATTTCATTTTTATCTAGAAAATTTTCGGATCACATTAATTCTTTCAAATTTTACCACTTTTAGCATTTTTATTATCATTTAATTTATTTTTCTATTAATTGAATAATTACTATGTTAGCGTTGTATATGCATTTAAGGTAATTATTTCTCCAAAAAAAAAAATAAAAAATAAATTATCATGATAAAGATAAATAATTTATATTTCAAAATACTATTTATAAATGAACATATCTTTTATTTACCCAAATATTAAAAATATTATAGTTATTAAAAATAAGAGTGACATTTTTGAGTTTTCTTTACATAAGATATTATAAATGTTATAATCACATTCGAATGAAAAAAAGGCCATAAAACAGAATCTTGGATGAGTATAGATGAAATGGACTCATCTAATAAAATTAAGGGAAGTTTTAGGGTCATTTTCTACTCCTTATAATATTATTTTTAACCCTTAATTACCCGATTTACCCTTTACTGTAGTAATAAAAATTACTATAGTCACTATTCATAATGAATAAAAATAAAAGGGATATATTTACCAATTTTTTACATCCAAATTCCAAATATTGAATCTATTTTTCAAAATTCATAACATATAAGTGACATAATTTAATTTCAAATCAAACCAACAAAATGAGATGAAAAATGGTTTTTCAGAAAAATGATTTTTTAAGTATAAAAATGTTTTTATACTAAATTAAAAATATAAAATTCATTAAAAATAATATAATTGGATTATTTTTAATCAAAATGAAATAATTAATTTTTAAAAATAATCCAAAATATAATTTTACTAAATAAGAAAATACTATTTTCAATAAAAGTCAGTATTTTCCAATATTCATTGAAAAATCAAACTTTTTAGAAAAAAATTCCAAATTTCACCATGATATAATTTTGATATGTTAATTTTAAAATGATATCATTTTATCAAATAAAACTTCTAAAATTCCCTAAAATTAATTATAATATTTTCTCCCAAAAAGAAATAAAAACCATTTTTAGAGAAAACATGTTTTTGAAGAATAAAATGGCTTTAATAAAAATTGAGTGCTTATTTATCAAGAATTAATCAATACATTTATATTGAGTAGGACCTTGATATTTATTTTTTAGAATTCGGTTAATCCTATTCATATATTCCAATTCAACAACTGGGTTATAATGGGCATAATTAAATAATAATATTTCATTGTTCGTTTAACTCAGTGTTGCATGCCATATACGCTATCGAACATAATGTCCTTTTAAAATATCAGTATAGTACATTCTCCCCATTTAATAAATTGTGTCCTCGTAATTTGAACTTTATATTGGCAATCAAAGGTTTGACATTTGAAAATTCCTTTGTGGAAACTCACATCGTTAAAATGATTAATAAAACTTCCTCTTAAAAAGAGGGAAAATGAAATATGATGACTATTTAAAATAACACATAAATAGGTTTCTAACTAGGAAAAATTTGGTGGGAAGTGAAAATATGTACATGGAAGATAAAACTAATGCCCAAGGACTGATAGAGAGTGATAGAGAATATGGTTAGGAGAAATTTAATGACCAAAAATAATAAATCTTTGATGGGTGAAGAGACCATCGATTCATTGAAAATAAAGGTAACAAGACAACATTTTTGTTTCAAGATCCTTGTCCCTAGAGTTGAGGAATCCCTTTATCATCTAGACTAAATGCATAAGGAAATATACTTACCTAACAAGTAGAATTACATCCTTTAATCAATTTCTACTACAATATCATCTTTTGTTCTAAACGATGCATTTTGAAGAAGAAATTTTCATGACTGAAGCACTAGAATAAACTTAAAACAAATCATATAATCCACAAAAGGATAACAAGATATTCCTCCAGTGTTTAGACATTAAACAAAACCATAAATAAATATCCTTAAAATTCTTCAAAATATTCTTGAACAAGATTGAAACCCAAAAAATCATAAGGATTTAATCACATATCTTCCAAGGTAAATTTAACATTTATATCCAAATAACACCAATCACTCCTAAAGTATCATATCGAAAATGTATATACCTTAATCACATAATTTCCAAGATATTCTAATCATTTCCATAAGAAACCTGAATCACCATAAAACCACATAAAGATCATATATGATTTCAAAAGATAAATCAACCTTGACTCAAATAAAATCCTATAATATCACATTATGTTCCCCAAAATTATAGTGATATTTTTCTAAAATAACACCAAATCACTTAATCACAAAATCACTTTTCAATCCAATGGTTATCTCTATAATAAAAAATATGTTCTCAAAATCAATATAATCATTATTTGTCAAACTGTTTAGGTAAAAAAATTATTTCATACTAGCCTGGACTTCATGTAGTTCAGTGGTAGATGTTTTACCCTTATCACCCTTCAGTTGTGGGTTCAATCCCCATAGTTTTTTCGGATGCAACGAGTTATTTCCTAGCCTTCGGGTTGTCTTTTTACTAAAAATATAACAATACAATTCCTATAAAATTCCAAAAATAATGATAAACATTATAAAAAATAACCATAATCATCAAACATCATATAAAACCTAAAGGTTATCAAAACCTTTAAATTTATGTCCAAAAAATAAAAAGAGTATTCTTCTTCAAATAACCTTTTCACATGTTAAAATTAAGAGTTACATATACCTATTTTTTTTACTAAAACTCAATAAATTCCTCCCAAAGTATTCTCATTACATTAAACCTCAAAAGGGGTGTCTACGCTTTTGAACTTACGATCAACCCTAAGTATATCACTACATCATAACTCTTGAATCCCTATATATAGAAACCTTAATGATTAAATGTTCTTTATTAACTATGATTTTCCATCTTATTCCTTAATACTCCCTTCCTACAACAAAACATGAATTATTTATTAAGATTAAATAATATCAAAACATAAGACAAGATATAATCCATACCTTTCATATGTCATTTTTAGTTTATTTGTATTTAACAATAATGGAATTTGACATTACTAAACATTCATCTGTATGGTCTTGTTGATCCTGTTCTTGATCTCTATCCCTAATAAATCGATTTTCATAATGCTCATACTCCTCACATTTAAAACATTCAATAGATTCCTTGGGAAGAGATTTATTCCTCTTTATGGTGTTAACTAAACAGTTCCTTTTTCCTTGGAATATTATTGCTATATTTCATCCTTTAGCATATAAAAAACATCTTCCCATTCTTTTAAGAAATTTTTCTGGGTGCTTCTTCCCACATTCTTGACACATAAGTCATTGAATCTTTTTACCTTTATGATCTTTATCACCTTAACCTCCATGGATCTTCATTTCTATCTTATTTGATGAATTTTGAAACTCACCGAGGTTCATGTTGTTAATCATAACTTGTGATAACTGGTTAAGAATAACCACAAGAGTTTTCACTATCTCTCCCATTCTGTTTGTGTAATGACCCAAAGTTTCATTAATGGAAATCCCTCTTGATCTAGTTAAATGTCTCTTTATGTAAAACGTTTATATAAAATGTCAACTTCTTTGGTTTTATGTTAAGAATTGTGACCGTTACTATTATAGACGTTGAGCAGTGATCACATGATTAGTATAAATATAGAGCTTTAACAAATCCAATTTACTCAGACAAAAGAAGCGATGGCCTCATCCAGTAGAATTACTCCATACGAAGACCATTTGTCAGAGCTCAGAAAAGAGGTGGCATCCTTGGGCTTCTCTCTTGACCAAGCCCAAGTTGAGCTTCATTATGTCAAGCTCGAACGAGACCGTCTACGGGAAAAGTGGAAGTTGATAGAGATTACCACTTGAGCGATGTTATCTGAGCCACCCCAAGAGTCTGTCACCATCGCACACCTTACCCTTAGGCCTTATGCGGCTGTTTTAAGAGGTTATGTAACAAATCTCTAGTAATATGTTCATGTATATTATTTTTTTTGTATATAATAATGAATATAACTTCTTGTCATTATTGATACATTGTAAATAGTTTTTAAAGTACAAATAGTGTTTTTAGTTATTATTTAATTAAGAAATCTATTTTATTAAATTAAGGAATTTTTGAATTAAATAATATTTTAATAAATTATTATTATTATTAAATTAATTTTATTATATATAAATGATCATATAATTTTATGCAATTATAATTTTTATTAAGGTTTGAAAGCCATTTCTGTAAAAACCCGTGAATTTTTGATAAATGTCGGTTTTTATTTTAAAAGTGAAAATTAACATATTTAGAAAATTATTTAGATAAAATAAATGATATTTTTGGAATCAAGATGTCGAAATTATCCAACGGTGAATTTTTCATAATTTTCTGAGACTGTCAAATTTTTGGGTAAAAATTAAATACCGTTTAAATATATAATGTGTTTTATGACATCATAATGACCCAATAGTGATGTAATAAAATACTATAAGCTTTATGTTCGACCAACATATGTTTTACCATTAAAATAATGTGATTTTGGATTTGTTTGACTTACTTTTCAAAGCATTAATGGACCCCTCAAGACTTATTAAACATCTTGTCTTTTTAAATTATTTTCCATGGGAGTGTGTGAAAGAGCGCTGTCGTGGGCACCCTCAAATGATTAGTATGATTTTGGGGTACTTAGGTGCAGCAGAGTGGCTGACCAAGGTCGTCTCTCAAAGGAGGAAGTGAATTTAACAACTTACTAGAGGTATTCTAAAAAAAAAATAAAATAAAATAGAATAGAATAAAAACACTACTTCAAAGTATTGGGGTTTGTTGTAGTTTATGAATCTAGAAGAAGTTTTCTAGAAGAAGATTGTATAATTTTTTTGTTTTTAGTTTTGGAATGAATTTCGATTAAAATGACACAACAAGAAGATGTTTTTTTAGAAATCTATTTAAAAGGCGTAATCGATCTAACTCTATCTCTTCACTTTATTATTAATCATTATCATTTAAATTAACATTAACTTAATTATGATCCCTTAATTTGTTAAATCCCGAACACTACAAGAATTAACTTTACCACAAAGACGATGTGAATTTAACCCTAGGCTAACTTCGGAACATGCAATCGCAGCACCCTGCTTTGATTGATGTTCTAAGATTAGCTTATGGTCAGTGGTAAATTAAGGCACATATCCATTCTGGAAATGAGGATGAATTGTGTTTAGGGATTATATTTGAACTCTACAAATTTATCCCGTGTGGTCTTGTATTACCGATTAAGATTGCGCTCTCACAATTTACACAATTCCCGGCCTCACGTGTTTTGTGTTAATTGTTCAATTGCTTGCTTAGTTTCTTAAAATTTAAAAACACAATTCATGGATCATATTAAGTGAATTACAGTAGCTCAATTATTCAAAATAATTAAATGAATAGGGTAGAAGATAGATCGATTACTAAAAGACCACTCTTCCATGGGTGGCGTAATCATCGTAGAAGCGTTTTGAATGTGCAAAGGTTTATAATGGGTATAACCCAATAACGCTTCTACTCAAGAATTCCATCCCAAAGAGGAATATTAAGAGAAGAAGAAATTTAAACAAAATAGAAGAAGAGAGAAGAAATAAAAGAAGAACAAAGAAGTTTATTACACAAATGAAAACATTACAAAATGAAGAAGAGAAGGAGGCTTCGATGAGGGGATCCTTGCTTCAAGAGCTACCCCTCTTACAATGGTTGGATAATTTGGGTGAAACAAATTATCCTCTTCCTCCAATATCCCAATGCATGTCCCAACCGCTCCAAATGATAAAAACTCTAATTTATATAGGGGAGGGGAGGAGAGGTTACAAGTGGTTTCAAGTGTGAATGTGGAAATTCGGAAAAATATTTTATTCCAACTTGCACCGCCCATTTGACTACCAAAACGCATGAATTGTCCGGCCTTCCAGAAGGATCAAATGTGAGGATATGTGTGTTATATCTCCTCTCCAAATTTGGGCTCAATACAGGCCCATATGAAGGAGTTATGACCGAAATACAGAAGCTTCTCCATTCTAGAGAGCCCAGACCAACTTTGATTTAATGACCCAATTTCAACAACCAAATGAACTCTTTAGCTCTAGTGTCCTGAATAAAAGTTGTATATAATTAAGTTAGGAACACTGTTACAAAATTTCAAATTCAAATAATAAATATAAAAATAGTTATATGCGAAATACTACAGTAAACTATAAAGGGTAAAACTGGAATTTTCATCAAATATTCAAATGAATGATCTAATCCCAAATATTTTATAAATAAACATATTTAACACAATGTGAGGAAATTATATCATTTATTATCAATAAAATATTCAATAAAATAGTGTTTTATCAACTCCCCCACACTTACCCTTTTGCACACCTGGGCAAAACCTCATATCAAGTAAACATCAATATCAAATCAAAACCAATTTTAAAACACATATCGTTAAGATCAATCAATTTCACACCAAGAATCAAAAGATATCATGCCTCATAAAAAACCTTATTTCAAGTTCTCCATTTATATCATTCAATATATTTCCACTTCATTTATCCGCCCATGCACAAAACACTTACCTCGCTTGAATTTTCTCTCATCACTCAAATATCAATTTTTTTGCAATGTCTTTCTCATCCAAACTCATACAAGGGTCACCATAGGATTGATAGATTCCTACATCGCTACCCGATGTGAGTCAAGGACATATGTTTATCATGAGGACTTTTCAGGGTTGTTCTGTGGCTTTCGGTTGGTAGGATTAAGACGTGAAAAACTCTGAGGCTGAATGAGGAGGGCTTGACTCTTTTGAAGCAAAATTGCATTAATCTAATTTTCACTTAAATATGGTCTTCTATTCAATCCCCATAGTATCAATTCAGCTCCATCATCATGAAAAGTCATGAAAGGTTTACACCACTCATCATTTCAGCATAAAAAATGTCAATCTTCTCAAACATGATTTTCTTGAAAGCTCCAGATGGGAACAACTTTCCACCTCAATTAGAAGCTCTAAAAAAGGCACAGCTTCACTTGTCATGAAAGCTCCAGAAAAGGCACAACTTTCAATATAATGACTTTCTTTAGCAGAAAACACATCTCTTTATAATTTAATTTTCCACCCAAAGTATCACAGAATGTGGTGGCAAAACCCAAGACAACTTCCCCCACACTTAAGCTCAACTAGATTATGCAATTTCACTTCAAGAGTTGGTTGGATAGGGAAAATTGGCTTGTAATGTGGCTTAACCTAACAGGCTGTGCATGGATTCTAAGGGCTAAAAGGATTAAATATTCAAGGTATACCATTATAAAAAAGGATTCTTTGAAATAGGGGCTTTAATACCAAACAAATGCCTCAATCATTTAAACATATGTACCTCAAACCCTCAAGTTTTGACAGGAATAGATCAAATTCTGGTTAAATCAAGCATGGTTTGGTTCTCTCAAGAAGTTAGGTGAATGTAAAGAATATGAAAATAATGGTTTAGAAGCCTCATAGGAAAGTGATTTCAAATATAAAGACCGTGAGATTGGCATGGGATTCAAAATTCAGCGTACTTTTCATGAAATTACTAAATATTTGAACTTGAAACAAAGTCATTTCAGCATTCATTTAATCTTAGTTTCAAGGGGTAAATTGTTTCACTTATTGATATGGATTTAAAAATGGTGATGAGAATCATTTCAGCCCAAAAGTTTAAAAAACACACAGAAAATTGTAAAATAAACACACAAATTTTAAAAAACACACATTTTTTTTGGTTTTTTTTTGAACAGGAAAGCAATTGAAATTACTAAACTAAAAGGTTCCCTCCCCCAAACTTAAAATATTGCATTGTCCTCAATGTGAACCTATGAGATGATATATGCACATGAAATGCAGAATTTTTAAATAGGACAAATAATATAAAAGTGAAAGGGTTAGGAACAACCTGATGTGCTCAAGTGATGATGGGGTCATGCAGTATGATAAAATCCACTGCATCAGTAGGAAGTCCCTCAATGTATCTCTTCAAACGTTGCCCATTGACTGTAAAGCTCTTTCCACTGTCCTCTTGTGTGATCTCCACTGCACCATAAGGAAAAACATTAGTCACAAGATAAGGACCTAACCATCTGGAACACAACTTACCAGACATCAGCTTCAGTCGTGAACTGTAGAGAAGGAATTTCTCTCCAACATGAAACTCCCTTTGTTGGATCATTTTGTCATGAGCTGCTTTTGATCTTTCCTTGTAGAGCCTTGAGTTCTCATATGATGATAATCTAATCTCCTCAAGATCTTGAATTTTCAGCTTCCTTTGGATTCCAGCTTGGGCCAAATCCATGTTGCATTTCTTTATAGCCCAATAAGCCCGATGCTCAACTTCCACGGGGAGATGACATGCTTTCCCAAAAACAATCCGAAATGGGGACATACCAATGGGGGTCTTGTATGCTGTCCTATAAGTCCACAATGCATCATCCAAGCGCTTGCTCCAATCCTTCCTATTTGGCTGCATGGTTTTCTCCAAGATTTGTTTCAACTCACGATTTGAAACCTCAGCCTGGCCATTTGTTTGGGGGTGGTATGGTGTTGATGTTTTGTGTGTCACCCCATACTTTCGAAGGAGGGAATCAAAATTCCTATTGAAAAAGTGTTTCCCTTGGTCACTGATGATGGCCTTTGGTACTCCAAACCTGCAAAAAATCTGTGCTTTGAAAAAGTCCACAACAACATGAGAATCGTCAGTCCTGGTGGCCTTGGCCTCCACCCATTTACTCACATAATCAACAGCAACCAAAATATACAAGAAACCATATGAACTTGGAAAAGGACCCATAAAATCAATTCCCCACACATCAAAAATCTCACAGAATAGTATGGGTTTTTGGGGCATCTCATGTCTCCTAGAAATATTCCCAGTGTGTTGGCAACGAGAGCATGACTTACAAAACACATGGGCATCATGGAATAAACTAGGCCAATATAATCCAGAGTCCAAAACTTTCCTAGCTGTTCGTTGGGGTCCAAAGTGTCCACCACATGCAAGTGTATGACAGAATTGCAAAACAGACTCAAACTCATGATCAGGAATACACCTCCTAATAACTTGGTCACTACACATGCGCCAGAGGTAAGGATCATCCCACACATAAAACCTAGACTCACTTTTTAATTTTTGGACTTGACGCTTCTTCAAATTTTCTGGGATTTCAGAGGAAACAATGTAATTAACTAAATCAGCATACCAAGGATGCGTACCTGAGATGGTATAGAGATGTTCATCGGGGAAAGTGTCCCGAAGTGGTACCTGGTCCAAGGTGTCATCCTCTAGTGTGTGAGTAAGCCTACTCATGTGGTCCGCCACCAAATTCTCTGATCCCTTCTTGTCCTTTATCTCAATATCAAATTCCTGAAGAAGGAGCATCCAACGGATAAGTCATGGCTTTGCATCAGGCTTCTTTAGGAGGTACCTCAAAGATGCAAGGTCAGAAAAAACAACTACTTTAGAGCCCAATAAATATGAATGGAATTTATCTAAAGCAAATATGACAGCAAGAAACTCCTTTTATTTGGTTTTGTAATTTGATTGGGCTGAATCCAGTGTCCTTAATGCATAGGCGATCACATGTGAACGCCCCTCCACCCTCTGAGATAAGATATCTCCAACCGCGAAGTTGGAGGTGTCACACATAAGCTCAAAAGGAATCTCCCACCTTGGGGGCTGTATGATAGGTGGAGTGGTCAGATGTTGTTTTAACTCATCGAATGAATTCCTGCAAGAAACATCAAACACAAAATCAGAATCCTTTTGAAGTAATCTTGACATAGGAAGAGCAATCTTACTAAAATCTTTGATGAAGCGCCGATAAAATCCTTCATGACCTAGGAAAGATCTAACATCACGCACACATGAAGGATATGGTAAGGATGAAATAATATCTACCTTTGATCTATCAACCTCTATCCCATGTTTGGACACTACATTCCCTAAGACAATGCCATGCTCTACCATGAAATGACACTTTTCAAAGTTAAGGACCAGATTCTTCTCAATACAACGATTCAACACCTTTCCCAAACTCTTTAGACATTCATCAAATGAGGATCCATACACTGTAAAATCATCCATAAATACCTCCATGCAGGTCTCAATAAAATCAGAAAAAATACTCACCATACATCTCTGGAAGGTACCTGGGGAATTGCAAAGTCCAAATGACATCCTCCGGTTGGAAAATGTGCCAAAGGGACAGGTGAATGTAGTCTTCTCTTGATCCTCTGGAGCTATAGGAACCTGAAAAAATCCAGAAAATCCATCCAAGAAACAATAGTGTGTTTTCCCAGCTAGTCTCTCGAGCATTTGATCAATAAATGGGAGGGGGAAATGGTCCTTGAGAGTGGTCTGATTTAGTTTCCTATAATCAATACACACACGCCAACTGTTTTGCACCCTCATTGGAACTAAATCATCTTTCTCATTTTTAACAACAGTAAAACCAGTTTTCTTAGGCACAACCTGAATTGGACTTACCCACTGAGAATCTGAAATGGGAAAGATTATACCTGCCTCGAGCAATTTCTCAACTTCTTTTTTAACAACTTCCAGGAGGGTGGGATTGAGTCTCCTTTGTGGCTGTCTCACCGGTTTAGCCCCATCCTCCAAGAGAATCCTATGCATGAAAATGGAGGGGCTAATACCTGATATGTCAGCCAAGTTACACCCAATCACCCTGATGTTCTCCCTTAAAATATTCAAAATCTTTTCTTCATGTTCAAAAGGGAGATTGTTAGCAATGATAACAGGTAATCTCTCACCACTCAACAAGTATGAGTATTTCAGATTTGGTGGCAATGGCTTGAGTTCTAATGAAGGAGGGTGTAGTATTGGTGGAGACATTGAAGGAACTGAAATATGTGCACAAAGAGCATCAGTATCAGAATAGACATCATCAAAATCAGAGAATAAAGAATCAAATCCATCAGCATACTCAACATCCATTTCATAATCAGAGTGAACATGATCAAAATCAGAATATGATTCCATTTCAAAATCAAATCCAAGATAGGATTGTGTATCAGAAACATGTGCGGAAGTGCTCTTAGACATCAAACTCTAACCAATACTCATAATCTCCCTAAGCATAGGACAATCAAATTCTATGGAGTTTTTATTTGGTGGTTCAAAATGGGAGATAACAAAAGCAGAATGGTCCTCTGAGGGGTACTTCATGGAATCCATAACATTAAATATCACAACTTCATCTCCAAACTCCATGGAAAGTGTACCCTCATTGACATTTATGATAGTTTTTGCAGTTTTGAGGAAGGGTCTACCTAAGATAATGGGGGCATGAGAACTTACCTGATCATCCTCCATGTTAAGAACATAGAAATCCGCTGGAAAGATCATGTCTCTTACCCAGACAAGTACATCCTCAAGGACTCCCACTGGATATGCCGTAGCTCTATTCGCCAATTGCACCACTACTCTTGTTGGCTTCAACTCACCAACCTACAAGGAAGAGAATACAGAGTGAGGCATCACATTTATGGAAGCTCCCAAATCACAAAGAGCATCAGAGAAGTGAAACTCCCCTATGGTACATGGGATGGTGAATGTCCCGGGATCCTTGCACTTTATTGGCATTGCTAGAGTTGGTGTAATGAGTGCCGATACATTCCTTCCAAGGTTGATCCTCTCATTCCCCTTGATCCCTCTTCAATTGGTGCAGAGTTCTTTTAAGAATTTGGCATACCTTGGGATTTTCTTAATGGCTTCAAGTAGAGGAATGTTGATCTCCACACGCTTGAATGTGTCCAAAACCTCCTTTTGCATTGTTTCTTCAGCCATCTTCTTGGTTTGAACAACTCTGTTTGGAAAAGGAAGGGGTTTAGGAGGAACATCATCAATATTTTTCTTACCTTTATCTTTCTCCTTGGATTTCTCATCAGTTGGTTTGGAATGCGGCTTCTCTGGAGTTGAGGTGAATCCCGGTGGAATGGTAGGTACAGATGTATCGTTCATTTGCTTCCCACTTCTCAATGTGATGTAACTAACATTCCCCTTTGGATTTGGAGTGGGTTGGGAAGGTAGATTTTCAGAATTCTTACTTACAAGTTCATGGAGGGCGGTGGCAATCTGGCTCATTTGAGTCTTCAACTCCCTTAGCTCCAAACTTTGACTCTTCATCTCATTCTATTGATTAAGAACAATTTGCTTCAAAATATCATCAGTATTAGAATCTACCTTTGGTGGAGTATTCCCTTATTGCTGACTTGCTGATGCTTGGGCTTCAAATCTCCTTTGGGGTTGTTGGAAACCCTGCTGGTAAGGCGGAGGTTGCTGGAAGTTTGGTTGAAAAGGGGGCCTTTGTTGTTGTCCAGAGCCATACCTCATGTCCGGTTGATCTTTATACCCTTGGTTGTATGTTGGAGAAAATGAATCAAACTTCTTTTGGGGATATGGTTGTTGTTGCTGCTGAAATGGTCTCCCTGGGAATACTGCTGCGCAATCCTCTGTCTCTTGTAGTTGTGGGCAACAGTCAGTTGGGTGGCTTGTCTCAGTGCAAATGACACAAGGCCTTGAAGGAGGGGGTAGAGATGTATTTTGTTCCAAATCAATTTTCCTCACCATAGTTGTCAATTCTTCTAACTTGGTATCAATCAAATGACTCTCAAGAGAAGAAGGACTTACCTGATGTACTCCCCTGACATGTGGTGTACCTCAATCACCAAATTTTTGGGAGTTTTGGGCCATCTTGTCGATCAACGCACGTGCAGCTACTGGTGTCTTTTCCACCAATGCTCCTCCAGCCGCAACATCTACCATGCTTCTCCCCATAGGTGTGAGTCCTTCATAGAAGTACTGGATGAGTAATTTCTCACTGATTTGGTGATGTGGGCAGCTTGCACACAACTTCTTGAATCTCTCCCAGTACTCATACATTGACTCTCCTTGGGCTTTCTTGATCCCCGATATCTCCTTTCGAATGGATTTTGTCCTTGATGCTGGAAAAAATCTTTGTAAGAAAAGACGTTTCAAATCATTCCAACATGTTACATCTTCAGGTTGCAAATAATACATCCAATCTTTTGCAGCTCCATCAAGTGAGAATGGGAATGCTCTTAATTTAATTTGATCTTCAGAAACATTTCTTGGTTTTAAATTTGAGCAAACCACATTAAATTCCTTAAGGTGTTTGTTGGGATCCTCACCAGATAAGCCATGAAACTTTGGAAGAAGGTGAATTAATCCAGATTTCAATTCAAAGTCCGATTCGAGATTTGGGTATGCAATACAATTTGGTTGATAGTTAATATCAGGTGCAGCCAATTCTCGAATGATTCTATTAAGTTCATTTCCATTATTTCCAGCCATTGGTTCCTCTTTTATGTTTGAATTTGAATTGCTTCCAATTTCAATGTTTCTAGAAGAGAGGAATTCACCAACTGGTTGAATATTGAAACTTCCCGTAGATTGAGAATGTCTGATTCGTGCCCTAAGGCTACGTTCAATCTCAGGGTCAAGATCTAAGAGATATTCAGGATTAGTTCGTGTTATAGATTAAATAAAAATGAAAAGAAAAAAAGTGGACCATAGTAAAATAAAAATGATAAGTTTGAGTTGATGGTCCAAAAAGAAGTAGAAGAAAATAAAAGAATAAGAAGAAAAATTAGATTGGGTAAAGAAGGAAGAAAGAAGAGAGGAAGAGAATAAAATGTAAAATAAAATAAATAACTCTAATTGGTTGAAATAATTACTTGACTCCCCGGAAACGACGCCAATTTGAAAGAGTGCTTTCGTGGGCGCCCTCACATGATTAGTATGATTTTGGAGTACTTAGGTGCAGCAGAGTGGCTGACCAAGGTCGTCTCTCAAAGGAGGAAGTGAATTTAACAACTTATTAGAGGTATTCTAAATAAAATAAAATAAAATAGAATAGAATAAAAACACTACTTTAAAGGATTGGTGTTTGTTGTAGTTTATGAATCTAGAAGAAGTTTGCTGGAAGAAGATTGTATAATTTTTTTTGTTTTTAGTTTTGGAATAAATTTCGATTAAAATGACACAACAAGAAGATGTTTTTTTAGAAATCTATTTAAAAGGCGTAATCGATCTAACTCTACCTCTTCACTTTATTATTAATCATTATCATTTAAATTAACATTCACTTAATTATGATCCCTTAATTTGTTAAATCCCGAACCCTACGAGAATTAACTTTACCACAAAGATGATGTGAATTTAACCCTAGGCTAACTTCAGAACATGCAATCGCAGCACCCTGCTTTGATTGATGTTCTAAGATTATCTTATGGTCAGTGGTAAATTAAGGCACATATCCATTCTGGAAATGAGGATGAATTGTGTTTAGGGATTATATTTGAACTCTACAAATTTATCCCGTGTGGTCTTGTATTACTGATTAAGATTGCGCTCTCACAATTTACACAATTCTCGGCCTCGCGTGTTTTGTGTTAATTGTTCAATTGCTTGCTTAGTTTCTTAAAATTTAAAAACACAATTCATGGATCATATTAAGTGAATTATAGTAGCTCAATGATTCAAAATAATTAAATGAATAGGGTAGAAGATAGATCGATTACTAAAAGACTACTCATCCATGGGTGGCGTAATCGTCGTAGAAGCGTTTTGAATGTGCAAAGGTTTATAATGGGTATAACCCAATAACACTTCTACTCAAGAATTCCAGCCCAAAGAGGAAGATTAAGAGAAGAAGAAATTTAAACAAAACTTAAGAAGAGAGAAGAAATAAAAGAAGAACAAAGAAGTTTATTACACAAATGAAAACATTACAAAATGAAGAAGAGAAGGAGGCTTCGATGAGGGGATCCTTGCTTCAAGAGCTACCCCTCTTACAATGGTTGGAGAATTTGGGTGAAACAAATTCTCCTCTGCCTCCAATCTCCCAATGCACGTCCCAACCCCTTCAAATGAGAAAAACTCTATTTTATATAGGGGAGGGGAGGAGAGGTTACAAGTGGTTTCAAGTGTGAATGTGGAAATTCGGCCAAATATTTTATGCCAACTTGCACTGCCCATTTGACCACCAAAACGCGTGAATTGGCCGGCCTTCCAGAAGAATCCAATGTGAGGATATGTTTCTTCTATCTCCTCTCCAAATTTGGGCTCAATACAGGCCCATATGAAGGAGTTATGGCCGAAATACAGAAGCTTCTCCATTCTGGAGAGCCCAGCCCAACTTTGATTTCATGGCCCAATTTCAACAACCAAATTAACTCTTTAGCTCTAGTGTCCTGACTAAAAGTTGTAGATAATTAAGTTAGGAACACTGTTACAAAATTTCAAATTCAAATAATAAATATAAAAATATTTATATTCGAAATACTACAGTAAACTATAAAGGGTAAAACTGGAATTTTCATCAAATATTCAAATGAATGATCTAATCCCAAATATTTTATAAATAAACATATTTAACACAACGTGAGAAAATTATATAATTTATTATCAATAAAATATTCAATAAAATAGTGTTTTATCAACTCCCCCACACTTACCCTTTTGCACACTTGGGCAAAACCTCATATCAAGTAAACATCAATATCAAATCAAAACCAATTTTAAAACACATATCCTTAAGATCAATCAATTTCACACCAAGAATCAAAAGATATCATGCCTCATAAAAAACCTTATTTCAAGTTCTCCATTTATATCATTCAATATATTTCCACTTCATTTATCCGCCCATGCACAAAACACTTACCTCGCTTGAATTTTCTCTCATCACTCAAATATCAATTTTTTTGCAATGTATTTCTCATCCAAACTCATACAAGGGTCACCATAGGCTTGATAGATTCCTACATCTCTACCCGATGTGAGTCAAGGACATATGTTTATCATGATGACTTTTCAGGGTTGTTCTGTGGCTTTCGGTTGGTAGGATTAAGATGTGAAAAACTCTGAGGCTGAATGAGGAGGGCTTGACTCTTTTGAAGAAAAATTGCATTAATCTAATTTTCACTTAAATATGGTCTTCTCTTCAATCCCCATAGTATCAATTCAGCTCCATCATCATGAAAAGTCATGAAAGGTTTACAACATTCATCATTTCAGCATAAAAAATGTCAATCTTCTCAAACATGATTTTCTTGAAATCTCCAGATGGGCACAGCTTTCCACCTCAATTAGAAGCTCCAGAAAAGGCACAGCTTCACTTGTCATGAAAGCTCCAGAAAAGGCACAACTTTCAATATAATGACTTTCTTTAGCAGCAAACACATCTCTTTAGAATTTAATTTTCCACCCAAAGTATCACAGAATGTGGTGGCAAAACCCAAGACAACTTCTCCCACACTTAAGCTCAACTAGATTATGCAATTTCACTTCAAGAGTTGGTTGGATATGGAAAATTGGCTTGTAATGTGGCTTAACCTAACAGGCTGTGCATGGCTTATAAGGGCTACAAGGATTAAATATTCAAGGTAGACCATTATAAAAAAGGATTCTTTAAAATAGGGGCTTTAATACCAAACAAATGCCTCAATCATTTAAACATATGTACCTCAAACCCTCAAGTTTTGACAGGAATAGATCAAATTCTGGTTAAATCAAGCATGGTTTGGTTCTCTCAAGAAGTGAGGTGAATGTAAAGAATATGAAAATAATGGTTTAGAAGCCTCATAGGAAAGTGATTTCAAATATAAAGACAGTGAGATTGGCATGGGATTCAAAATTCAGCTTACTTTTCATGAAATTACTAAATATTTTAACTTGAAACAAAGTCATTTCAGCATTCATTTAAGCTTAGTTTCAAGGGGTAAATTGTTTCACTTATTGATATGGATTTAAAAATGGTGATGAGAATCATTTCAGCCCAAAAGTTTAAAAAAAACACAGAAAATTGTAAAATAAACACACAAATTTTGAAAAACACACAATTTTTTTTGGTTTTTTTTGAACAGGAAAGCAATTGAAATTACTAAAATAAAAGGTTCCCTCCCCCACACTTAAAATATTGCATTGTCCTCAATGTGAACCTATGAGATGATATATGTACATGAAATGCTGAATTTTTAAATAGGACAAATAATATAAAAGTGAAAGGGTTAGGAACAGCCTGATGTGCTCAAGTGATGATGGGGTCATGCAGTGTGATAAAATCCACTGCATCAGTAGGAAGTCCCTCAATGTATCTCTTCAAACGTTGCCCATTGACTGTAAAGCTCCTTCCAGTGTCCTCTTGTGTGATCTCCACTGCACCATAAGGAAAAACATTAGTCACAACATAAGGACCTAACCATCTGGAACGCAACTTACCAGACATCAGCTTCAGTCGTGAACTGTAGAGAAGGAATTTCTCTCCAACATGAAACTACCTTTGTTGGATCATTTTGTCATGAGCTGCTTTTGATCTTTCCTTGTAGAGCCTTGAGTTCTCATATGATGATAATCTAATCTCCTCAAACTCTTGAATTTGCAGCTTCCTTTGGATTCCATCTTGGGCCAAATCCATGTTGCATTTCTTTATAGCCCAATAATCCCGATGCTCAACTTCCACAGGGAGATGACACGCTTTCCCAAAAACAATCCGAAATGGGGACATACCAATGGGGGTCTTGTATGCTGTCCTATAAGCCCACAATGCATCATCCAAGCGCTTGCTTCAATCCTTCCTATTTGGCTGCACGGTTTTCTCCAAGATTTGTTTCAACTCATGATTTGAAACCTCAGCCCGGCCATTTGTTTGGGGGTGGTATGGTGTTGATGTTTTGTGTGTCACCCCATACTTTCGAAGGAGGGAAGCAAAATTCCTATTGCAAAAGTGTGTCCCTTGGTCACTGATGATGGCCTTTGGTACTCCAAACCTACAAAAAATCTGTGCTTTGACAAAGTCCACAACAACATGAGAATCGTCAGTCCTGGTGGCCTTGGCCTCCACCCATTTACTCACATAATCAACAACAACCAAAATATAAATGAAACCATATGAACTTGGAAAAGGACCCATAAAATCAATGTACCACACATCAAAAATCTCATAGAATAGTATGGGTTGTTGGGGAATCTCATGTCTCCTAGAAATATTCCCAGTGTGTTGGCAACGAGAGCATGACTTACAAAACACATGGGCATCATGGAATAAACTAGGCCAATATAATCTAGAGTCCAAAACTTTCCTTGCTGTCCGTTGGGGTCCAAAGTGTCCACCACATGCAAGTGTATGACAGAATTGCAAAACAGACTCAAACTCATGATCAGGAATACACCTCCTAATAACTTGGTCACTACACATGCGCCAGAGGTAAGGATCATCCCACACATAAAACCTAGACTCACTTTTTAATTTTTGGACTTGATGCTTCTTCAAATTTGCTGGGATTTTAGAGGGAACAATGTAATTAACTAAATCAGCATACCAAGGATGCATACCTGAGATGGTATAGAGATGTTCATCGGGGAAAGTGTCTCGAAGTGGTACCTGGTCCAAGGTGTCATCCTCTAGTGTGTGAGTAATCCTACTCATGTGGTCCGCCACCAAATTCTCTGATCCCTTCTTGTCCTTTATCTCAATATCAAATTCCTGAAGAAGGAGCATCCAACAGATAAGTCATGGCTTTGCATCAGGCTTCTTTAGGAGGTACCTCAAAGCTGCATAGTCAGAAAAAACAACTACTTTAGAGCCCAATAAATATGAACGGAATTTATCTAAAGCAAATATGACAGCAAGAAACTCCTTTTCTGTGGTTGTGTAATTTGATTGGGCTGAATCCAGTGTCCTTGATGCATAGGCAGTCACATATGAACGCCCCTCCACCCTCTGAGATAAGACAGCTCCAACTGCGAAGTTGGAGGTGTCACACATAAGCTCAAAAGGAATCTCCCACCTTGGGGGCTGTATGATAGGTGGAGTGGTCAGACGTTGTTTTAACTCATCGAATGAATTCCTGCAAGAAACATCAAACACAAAATCATAATCCTTTTGAAGTAATCTTGACATAGGAAGAGCAATCTACTAAAATCTTTGATGAAGCGCCGATAAAATCCTGCATGAACTAGGAAAGATCTAACATCACGCACACATGAAGGATATGGTAAGGATGAAATAATATCTACCTTTGATCTATCAACCTCTATCCCATGTTTGGACACTACATGCCCTAAGACAATGCCATGCTCTACCATGAAATGACACTTTTCAAAGTTCAGGACCAGATTCTTCTCAATACAACGATTCAACACCTTTCCCAAACTCTTTAGACATTCATCAAATGAGGATCCATACACTGTAAAATCATCCATAAATACCTCCATGCAGGTCTCAATAAAATCAGAAAAAATACTCACCATACATCTCTGGAAGGTACCTGGGGCGTTGCAAAGTCCAAATGGCATCCTCCGGTAGGCAAATGTGCCAAAGGGACAGGTGAATGTAGTCTTCTCCTGATCCTCTGGAGCTATAGGAACCTGAAAATATCAATAAAATCCATCCAAGAAACAATAGTGTGTTTTCCCAGCTAGTCTCTCGAGCATTTGATCAATAAATGGGAGGGGTAAATGGTCCTTGCGAGTGGTCTGATTTAGTTTCCTATAATCAATACACACATGCCAACTGTTTTGCACCCTCATTGGAACTAAATCATCTTTCTCATTTTTAACAACAGTAAAACCAGTTTTCTTAGGCACAACCTGAATTGGACTTACCCATTGAGAATCTGAAATGGGAAAGATTATACCTGCCTCGAGCAATTTCTCAACTTCTTTTTTAACAACTTCCAGGAGGGTGGGATTGAGTCTCCTTTGTGGCTCTCTCACCGGTTTATCCCCATCCTCCAAGAGAATCCTATGCATGCAAATGGAGGGGCTAATACCTGATATGTCAGCCAAGTTCCACCCAATCGCCCTGATGTTCTCCCTTAAAATATTCAAAAGCTTTTCTTCATGTTCAAAAGGGAGATTGTTAGCAATGATAACAGGTAATCTCTCACCACTCAACAAGTATGAGTATTTCAGATTTGGTGGCAATGGATTGAGTTCTAATGAAGGAGGGTGTAGTATTGATGGAGATATTGAAGGAACTGAAATATGTGCACAAAGAGCATCAGTATCAGAATAGACATCATCAAAATCAGAGAATAAAGCATTAAATCCATCAGCATACTCAACATCCATTTCATAATCAGAGTGAACATGATCAAAATCAGAATATGATTCCATTTCAAAATCAAATCCAAGATAGTATTGTGTATCAGAAACATGTGCGGAAGTGCTCTTAGACATCAAACTCGAACCAATACTCATAATCTCCCTAAGAATAAGACAATCAAATTCTATGGAGTTTTTATTTGGTGGTTCAAAATGGAAATAACAAAAGTAGAATGTTCCTCTGAGGGGTACTTCATGGAATCCATAACATTAAATATCACAACTTCATCTCCAAACTCCATGGAAAGTGTACCCTCATTGACATTTATGACAGTTTTTGCAGTTTTTAGGAAGGGTCTACCTAAGATAATGGGGGCATGAGAACTTACCTGATCATCCTCCATGTTAAGAACATAGAAATCCACTGGAAATATCATGTCTCTTACCCGGACAAGTACATCCTCAAGGACTCCCACTGGATATGCCGTAGCTCTATTCGCAAATTGAACCACTAGTCTTGTTGGATTCAACTCACCAACCTGCAAGGAAGAGAATACAGAGTGAGGCATCACATTTATGGAAGCTCCCAAATCACAAAGAGCATCAGAGAAGTGCAACTCCCCTATGGTACATGGGATGGTGAATGTCCCGGGATCCTTGCACTTTGTTGGCATTGATAGAGTTAGTGTAATGAGTGCCGATACATTCCTTACAAGGTTGATCCTATCATTCCCCTTGATCCCTCTTCGATTGGTGCAAAGTTCTTTTAAGAATTTGGCATACCTTGGGATTTGCTTAATGGCTTCAAGTAGAGGAATGTTGATCTCCACACGCTTGAATGTGTCCAAAACCTCCTTTTGCATTGCTTCTTTAGCCATCTTCTTGGTTTGAACAACCCTGTTTGGAAAAGTAAGGGGTTTAGGAGGAACATCATCAATATTTTTCTTACCTTTATCTTTCTCCTTGTATTTCTCATCAGTTTGTTTGGAATGCGGCTTCTCTGGAGTTGAGGTGAATCCCGGTGGAATGGAAGGTACAGATGTATCGTTCATTTGCTTCCCACTTCTCAATGTGATGGAACTAACATTCCCCTTTGTATTTGGAGTGGGTTGGGAAGGTAGATTTTCAGAATTCTTACTTACAAGTTCATGGAGGGCGGTGGCAATCTGGCTCATTTGAGTCTTCAACTCCCTCAGCTCCGAACTTTGACTCTTCAGCTCATTCTGTTGATTGAGAACAATTTGCTTCAAATGATCATCAGTATTAGAATCTACCTTTAGTGGAGGATTCCCTTGTTGCTGACTTGCTGATGCTTGGGCTTCAAATCTCCTTTGGGTTTGTTGGAAACCCTGCTGGTAAGGCGGAGGCTGCTGGAAGTTTGGTTGAAAAGGGGGCCTTTGTTGTTGTCCAGAGCCATACCTCATGTCCGGTTGATCTTTCCACCCTTGGTTGTATGTTGGAGCAAATGAATCAAACTTCTTTTGGGGATATTGTTGTTGTTGCTGCTGAAATGGTCTCCCTGGGAATACTGCTGCGCAATCCTCTGTCTCTTGTAGTTGTGGGCAACAATCAGTTGGGCGGCTTGTCTCAGTGAAAATGCCACAAGGCCTTGAAGGAGGGGGTAGAGATGTATTTTGTGACAAAGAAATTTGCCTCACCATAGTTTTCAATTCTTCTAACTTGGTATCAATCAAATGACTCTCAAGAGAAGAAGGACTTACCTGATGTACTCCCCTGACATGTGGTGTACCTCTATCACCAAATTGTTGGGAGTTTTGGGCCATCTTGTCGATCAACGCACGTGCAGCTACTGGTGTCTTGTCCACCAATTCTCCTCCAGCCACAGCATCTACCATGCTTCTCTCCATAGGTGTGAGTCCTTCATAGAAGTACTGGATGAGTAATTGCTCACTGATTTGGTGATGTGGGCAGCTTGCACACAACTTCTTGAATCTCTCCCAGTACTCATACATTGACTCCCCTTGGGCTTGCTTGATCCCCGATATCTCCTTTCAAATGGATTTTGTCCTTGATGCTAGAAAAAATCTTTGCAAGAAAAGACGTTTCAAATCATTCCAACATGTTACATCTTCAGGTTTCAAATAATACATCCAATCTTTTGCAGCTCCATCAAGTGAGAATGGGAATGTTCTTAATTTAATTTGATCTTCAAAAACATTTCTTGGTTTTAAAGTTGAGCAAACCACATTAAATTCCTTAAGGTGTTTGTTGGGATCCTCCCCAGATAAGCCATAAAACTTTGGAAGAAGGTGAATTAATCCAGATTTCAATTCAAAGTCCGATTCGAGATTTGGGTATGCAATACAATTTGGTTGATAGTTAATATTAGGTGCAGCCAATTCTCGAAAGGTTCTATTAAGTCCATTTCCATTATTTCCAGCCATTGGTTCCTCTTTTATGTTTGAATTTGAATTGCTTCCAATTTCAATGTTTCCAGAAGAGAGGAATTCATCAACTGGTTGAATATTGAAACTTCCCGTAGATTGAGAATGTCTGATTCGTGCCCTAAGGCTACGTTCAATCTCAGGGTCAAGATCTAAGAGATCTTTGAGATTAGTTCGTGTCATAGATTAAATAAAAATGAAAAAAAAGAAAGTGGACCATATTAAAATAATAATGAGAAGTTTGAGTTGATGGTCCAAAAAGAAGTAGAAGAAAATAAAAGAAGAAGAAGAAAAATCAGATTGGGTAAAGAAGGAAGAAAGAAGAGAGGAAGAGAATAAAATGTAAAATAAAATAAATACCTCTAATTGGTTGAAATAATTACTTGACTCCCCGGCAACGGCGCCAATTTGAAAGAGCGCTGTCGTGGGCGCCCTCAATTGATTAGTATGATCTTGGGGTACTTAGGTGCAGCAGAGTGGCTGACCAAGGTCGTCTCTCAAAGGAGGAAGTGAATTTAACAACTTATTAGAGGTATTCTAAAAAAAATAAAATAAAATAGAATAGAATAAAAACACTACTTTAAAGGATTGGGGTTTGTTGTAGTTTATGAATCTAGAAGAAGTTTGCTGGAAGAAGATTGTATAATTTTTTTGTTTTTAGTTTTGGAATGAATTTCGATTAAAATGACACAACAAGAAGATGTTTTTTTTAGAAATCTATTTAAAAGGCGTAATCGATCTAACTCTACCTCTTCACTTTATTATTAATCATTATCATTTAAATTAACATTAACTTAATTATGATCCCTTAATTTGTTAAATCCCAAACCCTATGAGAATTAACTTTACCACAAAGATGATGTGAATTTAACCCTAGGCTAACTTCGGAACATGCAATCGCAGCACCCTGCTTTGATTGATGTTCTAAGATTAGCTTATGGTCAGTGGTAAATTAAGGCACATATATATTCTGGAAATGAGGATGAATTTTGTTTAGGTATTATATTTGAACTCTACAAATTTATCCCGTGTGGTCTTGTATTACCGATTAAGATTGCGCTCTCACAATTTACACAATTCCCGGCCTCGCGTGTTTTGTGTTAATTGTTCAATTGCTTGCTTAGTTTTTTAAAATTTAAAAACAAAATTCATGGATCATATTAAGTGAATTACAGTAGCTCAATTATTCAAAATAATTAAATGAAGAGGGTAGAAGATAGATCGATTACTAAAAGACTACTCTTCCATGGGTGGCGTAATCATCGTAGAAGCGTTTTGAATGTGCAAAGGTTTATAATGAGTAAAACCCAATAACGCTTCTACTCAAGAATTCCAGCCCAAAGAGGAAGATTAAGAGAACAATAAATTTAAACAAAACAGAATAAGAGAGAAGAAATAAAATAAGAACAAAGAAGTTTATTACACAAATGAAAACATTACAAAATGAAGAAGAGAAGGAGGCTTCGATGAGGGGATCCTTGCTTCAAGAGCTACCCCTCTTACAATGGTTGGAGAATTTGGGTGAAAAAAATTCTCCTCTGCTTCCAATCTCCCAATTCACGTCCCAACCCCTCCAAATGAGAAAAACTCCAATTTATAGAGGAGAGGGGAGGAGAGGTTACAAGTGGTTTCAAGTGTGAATGTGGAAATTCGGACAAATATTTTATGCCAACTTTCACCGCCCATTTGACCACCAAACCGCGTGAATTGGCCGGCCTTTCAGTAGGATAAAATGTGAGGATATGTGTCTTATATCTCCTCTACAAATTTGGGCTCAATACAGGCCAATATGAAGGAGTTATGGCCGAAATACAGAAGCTTCTCCATTCTGGAGAGCCCAGCCCAACTTTGACTTCATGACCCAATTTCAACAACCAAATGAACTTTTTAGCTCTAGTGTCCTGAATAAAAGTTGTAGATAATTAAGTTAGGAACACTTTTACAAAATTTAAAATTCAAATAATAAATATAAAAATAGTTATATTCGAAATACTACAGTAAACTATAAAGGGTAAAACTGGAATTTTCATCAAATATTCAAATGAATGATCTAATCCCAAATATTTTATAAATAAACATATTTAACACAATGTGAGGAAATTATATAATTTATTATCAATAAAATATTCAATAAAATAGTGTTTTATCAGTGTGACTCACCTCCACATAAGCAACCCCATTATTTTAAGAAGTTCAGACTTTGGCCTTATAAAATATTGTTTTCCTCTTCCCTTTTCCAAAAACCATGGGCAAAAACCATGAACTGATTTATGGTTTGGATTAGTTTAATGTAAGGGGTCCCAAACCTAAATAATAAAGAATTCACCCATCTTTCCTATATAAACCCACCCAAGTTCCCACTTCCTCCTCACTCAAATCCTTTGGAGTTCGTCCAACCTCTACCTTAATATCTCTAGAATCCTCCCAAGGTTCCCCAATCTCCCAATAAGCCTCTCTCAAGCCTCTCTAAAGCCTCTATCAAGCCTCTCTCAAGCCTTTGGAAGCACACTTCCTAGTAAGGGTTTTTTTCTTCCTTTCTCATTTTTGTCTAATTTTCTTTAAGTTGTTTTGCCCATTTAATTTCAATTATGAATGTTGGGGTATGATTTCAAACCTCCATAATACTACCCTATTTTTGTTTGAATGATGGGAGATACCTTTCTCTCTCATTAAATGCCTCCCATGTACACCCGTTACTATGCCGAAATTTTGAAAGGAACTTCTCTCTCCTCATTTACATTCAAGCAATACTTTTGTATCATGAATCCAAATTCCATTACAATTGTTGGGACATGTATCTATATGACCTCCTTACTGTCCATTACATGTAAATATTATGAGGAACCCATTTCTCTCTCATCAACCGTTTTTATGAATTCTTATGTCAGGCCGTTACGCTGCCGAAATCACACCGATTTTCTAAGCCAATGCCATTGTGTAGTGAATACCATGCCCATTTCTCCATCAAGGTTATTCACCTTTATGAACATTTAATTATTGATTATAAAGTTTCATGTATGAATTCCACATTCCTTTATCGTGGAATAAATGATTATGTTTTATGAATCCATGTTTTATAATCCATGTGGCACACTTATGCATGAAATGAAATGTTTAAGAAGGGTGCTCCCTTATAGCGCTCCAATGCATTGGGTAAAGTATAGTATCATGATACGTCATGTGCAATGAGTGTTGAATCATGCTAATTCAAGTGCAACTAGGGTTTACTCGTGCTTCATGTGCAATGAGGATTTACTCATTCTTCATATGCAATGGGCCTTGGTGCATGCTAATTCCATGTTAAGTGTTGTTGCCACATTTCCATGTTATGATTATCATGATTTATCATGCCTTTATGTCCATGTTTCTCTTGTGATATATTGATATTCCTATTGTCTAACATGTATTGTACTCCTCATGTATTCCATGTTTATTCCCTTACTGGGCTTTATAGCTCACCCTTTTCTTATGCATGTCCTCAGGTTATCCCATGCAATTCTAAGTATGATGGAATGTAATGGTCATGTAAAGGAAGTTTTCAATAAAGATGTTGTATTTCATGTTTTAAGTTATTATGTAATGATCCTAGTCCCCAAAGACACTAGACCTCTCGATCTTCCATGTTGTATCAAGTGAATAGTTTATGTAATAAATCATGTTTAAGTTTGTAATAAAAGCAAGGTTGTCATAGTTGGTATCAGAGGATAGGTTTAGTTATTTTTGGGATTAAGATTAGAAAACCCTAGTAAAGCCTTAGAGACAAGACTAAGTATAATAAAAACATACTTAAGTTTTTTTAAGTACTGAGTAAGTGGTTTATCAAGAAAATATATCCCTGTCTAGATACGAGCAGGTAGAGGCGGCTCTGGCACAGATGTATCCTAGGGGTAAAACTTGAAAACACCACTTTGAGCTAGACTTGAATGGGAACTTGTGCACGACAACAGGCCTTGCTTCACTCTTGGTTACGACACTCCCGAGGGATATGTTTTGATAAATTCACAAGCTTAGTATGAACCCTTATTAAGGGAATTAAAAAAAATTCCCCTAAGAATATATGTTAGAAAGTAGATCATGAAAAGCCTAGATTGAAGCCTATAGACTCACGAGTTAAGGAAACAAAAGTTTATTCATAAGTCATCAACTTTTTTCTTTGGATTACCCTTTATGTGTTACCCCCTAAATTTCCTTTTATTCCAGCCAATGGCTGGTAATAGGAGGATTCGGGCTAACAACCGATGTGAAGATCAGTGTGATGACTGTACTAATGAGATGCCCAATCCATTGGGAGTGGGAATCGTGAACTTTTTCACACTTCTCTCTCAGATAACTCAATATTTTAATAGAAACATGGGTCAAGAGGAACATTCAACCCCCCCTAAGAAAGAACAAGTTGCTATCGAGAGCTTCATGAGACAAAGGCCTCCTAATTTTAGTGGATCATCCGATCCCATGATCGCTGAAAAATGGATCAACTCCATTGAAAAGATCTTCTCCATCCTTCAATGTTCTGAACAAAAGAAGGTTCTTATGGCGTCTTATCATATGGAGGGTGAATCTGATCAATGGTGGATGTTGATAAAAAATACGAAGCCTAAGGAGGAAATCGAGGCGTTGGAATAGAAGGATTTCCAGAAGGTGTTTTTTGATAAATATTTTCCGCGCACCCTCTGGCTTAAGATGGAAAGGGAATTCCTTTCCCTCAAGAAAAAAGACGAAGAATCTGTTAGAGCGTACGAGGAAAACTTCACAAGGCTTGCACGATACGCTTCCGGCTTTGTTGTTACCCCAGAATGCAAGGTTGACCGCTTCTTTGGTGGGCTGAAGCCTAGCCCGCAGAAAGCATTAGCGATCTATGACTTCGACAGCTATGAGGAAATTGTCTGATGTGCCCTCAAGGTTGAAATGGAGATCGGGGAATCACAGGGGTATCATGGAGATAAGAAACGTAAGGTGGACTTCAATACTAGCGGTATGATGGATAAATATAACGGTGCTAAGAAGATCTAGCACCCCACTTGCCAAAAATGCGGAAAGAAGCACCCTGGAAATTGCCTCAAGGGGACGAGGAAATGCTTTAGGTGTGGAAGAGAAGGGAACCTAGCTGTTAATTGTCGGCAAGAAAGACCCATGGCTCCGACAGAGGAGAGGAACACTCCGTTTAAACCTCAACGCGTTGTTCATTGCTAAAACTGCAAAGAACCGGGGCATTTTTCAAATCAGTTCCCTAAACCAAGGGTTTTTGGAGGCAACCAACAACCTCTAAGGCAGCAAGGAAGAGCTTTTTCCATCACTTCTGCCAAAGTGAACCCCAAAAACAAAGTGGTGAAAGGTACACTAGTTATTCATTCAAGAATAGCAAACATACTTTTTGATTCAGGTTCTACGCATTCTTTTATATCTCGAAAGTTTAGTAGAATAATCCCAGCACCACCACAAATCATGGAAGTGAAGATGTCGGTGAGTACGACAAATGGGGCAATCATTTCATACCATGAATATAAGTCCTCCCTTGTTATAATCTGTGGATTGAATTTATCAGCAAACCTCATCATACTCCCTCTGGTGGAATTTGATGCAATTCTTGGCATGGATTGTCTTTCCTTATATAGAACCAACATAAATTATCGGGAGAGGGAAATCACACTCCATATGGTGAATCGACCCCCGATTCTTTACAAGTGTAAGGAGGAAGATGAATCTCCTTTAGCTCTATCATCTCAAGCATGGATATTACTTCCCTATGAGTACGCGTATCTGGATCATATGATTGAGTCCAAGGAAGAAACCATCCTTGAAGAAATGCCTATTGTGAGGGAATTCGCTGAAGTGTTTCCCGAGGAACTACCTGGTCTTCCTCCTAGAAGAGATGTTGAATTCTCAATTGAACTTATACCAGGGGCGCTACCAATATCCAAGACTCCATATAGAATGGCTTTCGTGGAGCTTGAAGAGCCGAAGAAACAACTACAGGAGAATCTGGATAAAGGGTTTATACGCCCAAGTGCTTCACCATGGGGTGCACCAGTCCTCTTCGTCAAGAAGAAGGATGGGTCAATGCAGATTTGAATCGATTATCGTGAACTTACAAAAATCACGATAAAGAACAAGTATCCTCTGACACGGATCGATGACTTGTTTGATCAGCTGCATGGAGCACAATACTTCTCCAAGGTAGATTTGCGTTCGGGATATTATCAAGTAAGGGTGAAGAAGGAAGATGTCCCTAAGACTGCTTTTCGTACAAGATACGGGCACAATGAATTCATAGTAATGCCTTTCAGACTCACTAATGCTCCAGCAATCTTCATGGACTTGATGAATAGAGTCTTTATATATTACCTTGAAAAATTTGTGGTAGTCTTTATAGATGATATTCTAATATACTCCAAAATCAAGGAGGATCATGAGGAGCATTTAAGAACTGTACTAGAGACTTTGCGCAAGGAGAAACTCTATGAAAAGTACAGAAAGTGTGAGTTCTGGTTGAAGGAGGTCACATTCTTGGGCCATATCATCACAAGCAATGGGATATCTATGGATCCCTCCAAAACAGATGCAATTGAGGGATGGATGAGGCCAACATCGATAACGGATATCCGTAGCTTCTTGGGGTTAGCTGGATATTATCAACGATTTGTGAGAAATTTCTCACGATTGTCCAACCCTCTTACCAAACTAACTCGAAAGGGAGTAAAGTTTTCTTGGAGTGATGAATGCGAAGAAAGCTTCAAGGAGTTGAAAAAGAGGCTTATCACTGTGCCCGTGCTCACTTTACCCACAAGTGGGGAAATTTTTGTGGTATTCAGTGATGCTTTGAAGAAGGGATTAAGCTGTGTGATGATGCAGAATGATAAAGTGATATCCTATGCCTCAAGGCAGTTGAAAATCCATGAGAGAAACTATCCAACGCATGATCTGGAGTTGGCGGCGGTGATATTTGCCTTGAAAATCTGGAGACATTATCTCTATGGGGAGAAATGTGAGATATATACTGACCAAAAGAGTCTTAAATATATATTCACACAGAAATAGATTAATATGCGCCAGAGAAGATGGATAGAGCTCATCAAGGATTACGAATGTTCAATACATTACCACCCTGGGAAAGCGAACAAGGTGGAAAATGCCCTAAGTAGAAAGGACCCAACAATTCTATCAATGATGAGAATTGAGAGGGATCCAATATTCTCAGACTTGATGAAGATGGACATGGGAATCATAAAGAAGGGAACATCATCAATACTTTCACAAATTATTACTCAACCATCTCTTTTGGAAAGATTAAAGGATGCTCAAAAGGATGATGTGGGAATTCCGGAAAAAGAAGAAGCTATAAAAAAGGGGAAATCCTCGAAGTTTAATGTTAATGAAGAAGGAATTGTGCAATTTGGGAAAAGACTATGTGTTCCATCAAGTCCGGAGATGAAGAAGGAACTTTTGAATGATGCACATAGTTTAAATTTCTCTATTCAACCAGGGAGCACAAAGATGTATCAAGATATCCAAGAAAACTTTTGGTGAGATAATATGAAAAAGGAGATCGCTGAATATACATCAAAGTGCCTGGTGTGCCAGCAAGTGAAGGCAGAGAGGTAGAAGTCTAATGGGATGATGCAATCATTGCCCATACCGGAATGGAAATGGGAGAACATCACTATGGAATTTGTCACCGGACTTCCGAGGACATCCAAAGGCAACAATGCAATCTGGGTTGTTGTGGATCATCTTACAAAGACTGCACACTTCATTACTATTCAGGAGGATTTATCATTGGATCAACTGGCATAGATATATATTTGGGAAGTGGTAAGGATGCATGGAGTGACACTATCTATTGTGTCTGACCAAGATCCAAGATTCACCTCTAAGTTTTGGAAGAGTCTTCAAAATTCTTTGAATACTGAACTGGACTTCAGTACGGCCTATCATCCTCAAACTGATGGACAATCTGAGCGGACTATCCAAACACTTGAGGACATGTTGAGAGCGTGCATAATGGGCTTTAAAGGAGGATGAGATCAACATCTTCCTCTAGTTGAGTTCTCTTATAATAACAGTTTCCACTCGAGTATCCAAATGGCACCATATGAATCCCTTTATGGGAAAAGGTGCAGAACACCGGCATGTTGGGATGAGGTCGGTGAACGTAAGCTTCTTGGACCAGAAATGGTCGAAGAAATGGTGGAGAAGGTGAAAACCATTCAGCAGCATATCAAGGCAGCCCAGAGTCGACATAAGAGTTATGCAGATAATCGTCGACGATACCTTGAGTTTAAAGTTGGATACATGGTTTTTTTATGCATATCTCCGTGGAAGAAGGTCATGAGGTTTGTAAAGAAAGGGAATTAAAGTCCAAGGTACATCAACCCCTTCGAGATTATTGATCGTTTCGGGGATGTGGCCTATTGAATAGCACTTCCACCTACCATGACCAAAGTACATGATGTATTTCATGTATCCCTCTTAAGGAAGTACATACCAGACCCTTCACATGTACTCTCTTATGAGGTGGTACAGTTGGAGGATGATCTTTCTTATGAGGAGAAACCAGTGAAGATCTTAGATCGTAGAGAAAAAGTTCTACGAAATAAGACAATTCCCCTTGTCAAGGAGTTGTGGAGAAACCACAAGTTTGAAGAAGCGACTTGGGAATCGGAGGAAATGATGAAGATGCGTTACCCACATCTGTTTTAGTGTGGGAAAAAGGAAATTTCGAGGGCGAAATTTCTTAAGGGGGGAATATTGTAACGACCCAAAGTTTCATTAATGGAAATCCCTCTTAATATAGTTAAATGTATCTTTATGTAAAATGTTTATATAAAATGTCAACTTCTTTGGTTTTATGTTAAGAATTGTGACTGTTACTTTTATATCCATTGAGCAGTGATCACATGATTAGTATAAATATAGGGCTTTAACAAATCCAATTTACTCAGACAAAAGAAACGATGGCCTCATCCAGTAGAATTGCTCCATACGAAGCCCATTTGTTGGAGCTCGGAAAAGAGGTGGAATCCTTGGGATTCGCTCTTGACCAATCCCAAACTGAGCTTCATTATGTCAAGCTTGAACATGACCGTCTACGGGAAAAGTGGAAGTTGATAGAGATTACCACTCAAGCGATGTTATCTGAGCCACCCCAAGAGTCTGTCACCATCGCACACCTTACCCTTAGGTCTTATGTGGTTGTTTTAAGGGGTTATGTAACAAATAACTAGTAATATGTTCATGTATATTATTTTTTTTGTATATAATAATGAATATACCTTCTTGTCATTATTGATACATTGAAAATAGTTTTTAAAGTACAAATAGTGTTTTTAGTTATTATTTAATTAAGAAATCTATTTTATTAAATTAAGGGATTTTTGAATTAAATAATATTTTAATAAAATATTATTATTATTATTAAATTAATTTTATTATATATAAATGATCATATAATTTTATGAATGTAATTATAAAATTTATTAAGGTTTGAAATCCATTTCTGTCAAAACTCGTGAATTTTTGATAAATGTCAGTTTTTATTTTAAAAGTGAAAATTAAAATATTTAGAAAATTATTTAGATAAAATAAATGATATTTTTGGAATCAGGACGTCGAAATTATCCAACGGTGAATTTTTCATAATTTTCTAAGACAGTCAAATTTTTGGGTAAAAATTAAATACCGTTTAAATATATAATGTGTTTTATGACATAAAAATGACCCAATAGTGATGTAATAAAATACTATAAGCTTTATGTTCGGCCAATATATGTTTTAACATTAAAATAATGTGATTTTGTGTTTGTTTGAATTACTTTTCAAAGCATTAATGGACCCCTCAAGACTTATTAAACATCTTGTCTTTTTAAATTATTTTCCATGGGAGTGTGACTCACCTCCACATAAGAAACCCCATTATTTTAAGAAGTTCGGACTTTGGAATTATAAAATATTATTTTCCTCTTCCCTTTTCCAAAAACCATGGGCAAAAACCATGAGCTGATTTGTGGTTTGGATTTGTTTAATGTAAGGGGTCCCAAACCTAAATAATAAAGAATTCACTCACCTTTCCTATATAAACCCACCCAAGATCCCACTTCCTCCTCACTCAAAGCCTTTGGAGTTCGTCCAACCTCTGCCCTACTCTCTCTAGAATCCTCCCAAGGTTCCCCAAGCTCCCAAGAAGCCTCTCTCAAGCCTCTCTCAAGCCTTTGGAAGTACACTTCCAAGTAAGGGTTTTTTTCTTCCTTTCTCATTTTCGTCTAATTTTCTTTAAGTTGTTTTCCCATTTAATTTCAATTATGAATGTTGGGGTATGATTTCAAACCTAACTCATACTACCCTATTTATGTTTGAATGATGAGACACCCCTTTATCTCTCATTAAATTCCTCCCATGTACACCCGTTACTATGCCGAAATTCCGAAAGGAACTTCTCTCTCCTCATTTACATTCAAGCAATACTTTTGTATCATGAATCCAAATTCCCTTACAATTTTTGGGACATGTATCTATATGACCTCCTTAATTTCCATTACATGTAAATATTATGAGGAACCCCTTTCTCTCTCATCAATCATTTTTATGAATTCTTATGTCACGCCGTTATGCTGTCGAAATTGCACCGATTTTCTAAGCCAATGCCATTGTGTAGTGAATACCATGCCCATTTCTCCATCAAGGGTATTCAACTTTATGAACATTTACTTATTGATTATAAAGTTTCATGTATGAATTCCACATTCCTTTATCGTGGAATAAATGATTATGTTTTATGAATCCATGTTTTATGATCCATGTGGCACACTTATGCATGAAATGAAATGTTTAAGAAGGGGGTGCCCTTATAGAACTCCAATGCATTGGGTAAAGTATAGTATCCTGATACGTCATGTTCAATGAGTATTGACTCATGATAATTCAAGTGCAATGAGGGTTTACTCATGCTTCATGTGCAATGAGGATTTACTCATGCTCCATGTGCAATGAGCCTTGGCTCATGCTAATTCCATGTTAAGTGTTGTTGCCACATTTCCATGTTATTATTATCATGCTTTATCATGCCTTTATGTTCATGTTTCTCTTGTGCTCTATTGATATGCCTATTGTCTAACATGTATTGTACTCCTCATGTATTCCCTGTTTATTCAGTTACTGGGCTTTATAGCTCACCCCTTTTCTTATGCATGTCCTCAGTATATGAGTGATATTTATTTTATTATATCATTATGGTTGAAGAATATTTTAAGGCGAAAGAAGAAATAAAATAGAAACTCTCGGCTAAGAACGAAACCTCTTTTTTGGACAACCTACTTTTCTTAACACCTTAAGACCACTAAGGTTGGTATTTTGCACAAACTACTTCCTATAGAATATGGGGAGATATTTTAGGAATTTATTAGTGTAGAGTTTATAAAAAAAATATTTTTTTTAGTTTTAAGTAAAGAGGAGAAGAGGTGCTCTTTTATAAGAGAGGGGAGAGACACTCTTAGAATTTCTTAAAATATTAAATTAATATAAATAAATTTTGATGTCCAAATGGATCAAAATTGATAATATTAAAATATAATATGATTATGATTCTAAATACTCTCTTCAAATTAAATTTGGACAAGTTTGGTCTATGTTTTTACCCTTATCTTTTGATTTTAACCCCCGTTAATCCTTTTAACACATATCGTGATAACAATGTTTTTTACTTCTTGAGGGTCAAGATAGTTACCATAAATGAAAAAACATCCCATATATAGACCGTGGTTTATATTTTAAACCATATAATAATCACTTGACTTAATATAATATTTTTATCAAATTTCTATCATTTAGTAAAATATTATTTTAAAAAAATATCAATAATTATAAATTTTTGAACTATTTATTTACTTTGAATTTTGTAACACTAAGTCAACAAATGAAATTAGAATAAAATATTTTAATATATCCCTAAAATATAATTTTTATCTATAAAATTAATTTATCACATTAATTCTTTCAAATTATACCACTTTTAATATTTTTAATATTACTTAGTTTATTTTTTCCAATAATTGAATAATTACTGTGTTAGCATTGAGTAAACATTTAAGGTAATTATTTTTTCACTAAAAATTAAAAATAAATTACCATGATGAAGTTAAATGATTTATATTTTCAATTATTATTTATAACCAAACATACTTTCTTTTTATCCCTGTGTAAAAAATATTATAGTTATTAAAAACAAGAGTGTGACATTTTGATTTTTCTTCACATAAAATATTATAAAGGTCATAATCACATATAATTGGAAATAAAAGATCATATAACCAAATATCAGATGATTATGGATGTGATGGAATCATAAAATAAAATTATGAAAAGTTTTAGGTTCATTTTCGAGTCCTTATAATATTATTTTTAACCCTCAATTACTCAATTTACCCTTTACTGTGATAACATAAATTACCGTGGTTAGTATTCGTAATTTCTAAAAATAGAAGGGAGTTATTTACCAAATTTGTAAATACTGATTCCAAATATGGAATCCATTTTTCAAAATTCAAAACACATAAGTTTCATAATTTAATTTAAAATCAAACTGAAAAAATGCGATGAAAAATAATTTTTCAGAAAAATGGATTTTTAAGTACAAAAACGTTTTTATACTAAATTAAAGTATAAAATTAATTTAAAGGACTATAATTGAATTATTTTTAATTAAAAGGAACTAATTTCATTTAAAACAAATCCAAAAATATAATTTGACTAAATAAGAAAGTTCAATTTTTAATAAAAATCAGTATTTTTTACTGTTCATTGAAAAATAAAACTTTTTTGAAAATAATTTTCAAATTTCACCATAAGATAATTTTTATATGATGATTTTAAAAATTATAACTTTTTTATAAAATAAATATCTAAAATTTTCTAAAATTAATTATAATATTTTCTCAGAAAAAGTAATAAAAACCATTTTTGAAGAAAACTTATTTTTGAAGAATAAAATGGATTTTAAAAAAATTGAGTGTGAAAAACCCAAATATATTGGAAGTAATATTTTTGTTGTAATTATTTTCAATACACTTGTTTAATATAAAGTCAATGTGTCAACAATTTAAGGTTGGTGTTCTGTTGTACTGTCATTGAATTGTTTTGGAGAATTATACATATGTTGGTAGGGATGTTTTGATTTAAAGAAGTTGCTTTAAATAAGGAATTTTTTTAATGTGATGATTGTAGAGCTGGTATTAAATTCTAAGACTTATGAAAATATGGATGCACATTATTTACAACAATGATTGGAATAAAAATAAGAAGATCGATGCAAAATGATATTTATTTTTCATGAGGATTTGAGAATAGTTGGCTTTGGCCTTTGATAAAAAAATTTATTTTTATTTTGGTTGGACTTTAATAAAAAATTCAATATCAAAACAAGCTAGCTGAGGGACTCGCATGTGAGGCACCAGGCTTGGGTAAATTTCAGGTAGAGAAGGGAGTATCTGCGCCTAAAGAAGCATAACCATCTGATTCTCTCATATGAGTTTTGCATCATGAGATTTGTCCACATTAACTCGCACCATTCAATCTATTCAATTTCTTCATCAGGTCCGTTCATCCCATTCCAGCAGTTTTTTCTTCTCCAACAAGCCGTCGAAGGGTTCCCGCTCACCGGGATCTCCAAGAATGACATCATCGTACTAGATCTGAGTTTCCAAGCATCATTTAAACATTATAAGACATCCGGTCGACTATGTCGTGCCATCGTGTCTCCATACGACTTCATCGTCATCCTCAACCTGCAATTGAGAGTCTTGTTCGTCAATGGAGTTCTCCAAGTAATGACATCGATTGAAGATAGATCCATAACTTCTGTTCATCTATTCATCAACTTAAAGGTTCAAAATTGATCGAAATGAAATGTTGATCTCTTTGTATCATTTTAAAAAAATAAAACTAAAGAGAAATAATGAGATTGAGAATTATTTTTATCCGGTGATGGTGATGGAATGCGGAATGTATTTTGATCACAACAAGCTCTTTCTTTGTAATTTTATAAGGTTCTGATGTTTCCTATAAATACCATTTAATGTATTCATTTAGTGTTGTTTCTTATCTCACATCCGAGCACTAATTTTTTGAGAGAGAAACATAGTGGATCATGAGCTTTGTGTTCATGAGAGGAAGAGATCCACACAACTTCATTTGCATGAAGAAGAATCATCTTGTGGACTTATTGATTTGCGAACTACACACTCAAGAATTTCATGAAGAACTTGGTTCTGTGAAACCATATGAGAAGCATGATTCACTAAAATTTGTTTGTATGGTTTGCCCAATCATTTTAAGGAACCACAAATCAGTACAAATATTCATTATGTATTGTGAAGGTGATTGAATAACTTGTACACAAAGTTGAAGGCATGATGCATACTATTTATACAAAGAATACTAATATTCATTAGTGTTGAAAATTTTAGCTTCTGCAAATTAGTTTTGAGAAGAAGACAGAAGTATCGCAAGGGAGAAGGAGAGGTTCCATGAACCGTTTCCTTTGGGAAGATTTTATCCGCGAAGCACATGGGATAACACTATTAAGTATTTCTTGTGTCTTCTATGAAGTATACTGAGATACCTCATACTATTTTGTGAAGTTTAAATACTTTGTATTACATGAATTATTTTTCGTATGAAAATATGTGTGTGCATACTATGTATGAATGTGTAGCATATACAAGGAATAAGCAAAGCACAATTCATGTGCATATGTTCTTTCATATGTGTGTATAAGAGGAAGTGTGAAAATTACACATATAGTAAGAATAAAGTGAGGTAGTGTGAGTGCTTGCATTGTTTTTTTTCATACATTGAGAAATTAAATGTGGAAATGAGAAGACCATGCAATATATTAAATACATTCATGATGTTTTAAGAAATACACATTCAATTTTGATTACTTAATAATTGTGCAGTATTTTGAGATTGAAGTCAGGACAATTTTACTATCAGTGATTCAGAACATTTTTGTATCCAAGTTTTCAGTGGTTAGTGAGGCAGGGTCTTTATTAAAAGAAGGAATATCCCAATTAGCGTTTAATTGAGATAGATGAACATTTATAGGTTATCAATTTTTATGTGAGCAAGCCCGATAGTTAATCAGAAGATTATATTGTGTGGAATTGAAATAGAACAAGGCTAAAAGATCACTTCATAAGAAGTTAGTGGAAGTTAAAGACCTGTTCACAAAAAGTATTCATTGAAGAACTAGCAGGATGCCAGTATAAATAATAGGATCTTTTTTAGAGATAACTCAAATGGATGGAGTTAGTATAAAGAACACCGGTGGGATGCTAGTCTAAAGATCTTGTTGGGAGACAATATATATTAATCAGTTGTGTTCAGAAATTACGGGAGTTTGTTTTCAAGGATTTCAGGATATTGTCTGTATTTGTAATAACATTTCTTATTACTAATGGAAATTCTACATCTTGGATTATCCTGAATATAGAAAGGATGTAGTCACCCACATTAGGGGCGAACCTTGTAAAAATACTGTGTGTTCTACTTCATTTAATTTCTGTTATTCATGTGGTATATTTGTGTTTGTCAATAGGGAAGATCCATTCACTCTAACAAGTGTAGAGGTTTGAGTTAAAAGGGTTAAGATAAAGAAAACAAATATCGGTAAAATTTGTGTACACTAATTCACCCCCTCTCAGTGTACCTACATGATCAACTGAGCACTTCAATTGGTATCAGAGCATAGGTTACACCTTTGATTGGATCTATATTATTTTTCCAGTTGTTTATATCATAATTATATGAAGTGAATATTTGATTTTGAATAATTAAAAGAGTTGAGTCAGATGGAAAGTTTATTTCATGTCTATGTCAGTGTCAATAAAGTGGTTTCTGCAAAAACCTTGAAGAACATATAGAAGAAAGAGGTATGAAGGCTGAGAAATAATTTGAAGAATAAAGAGGGTTCATAAAAATATGAATATAGTTAGAGAGTTAGTCTATCAGTAGAATCTGTTAAATCAATTGATAAAGATTCTTTTATGATTACTATTCAAGTGGTGATGAAGAAGAATTTGTTGAATCACTTAGTGTTTTTTATTCAGAAATAAAAAATTATCTGAAGAATGTTCCCACTAAATTTATCGCTTACATATTTTCTTTTATCAAGGGACTATACTATGAAAAGTCAAAGATTGAAAAAGAAGATGAGGATATGGATAAATCCTTGTCAAATAAGTTTCAATGATACAAACTTCTCTCACAAATTATTGATACCAAAGAATAAGCTATATCACTTCACAATGAACATTTATCCTGTGTCGAAGAACAATTGCAAAGAAATATTTGTGAGAAATAAGTTACTAAGAAGGTTCTTACTAAGATAATTCACACACTTAAATAATTTCATAAAGCTTCAATGAATATTAACGACTCTCAGTTGGAAATAAAATAAAACAATGAGATATTCATCTAAGATGAAAAATCAAAAGAACAATCTATATTTCATTGCAATGAAAGTCTTTCTTTGATTGAAGATGAATTACAAAGAACTATTTGTGAAAAGGATGTGACTAAGAACGTTTATATAGAAGTGATCTGTGCATCGGAGAAACTACATAGAACCTCTATGAATGTTAAAGAAGTCCAACTAGTGGTTAAGATAAAGAGAATTAAAGTGTTTAATAATTCACTACTGGAGGAAAATCAAATGCATGATGATCAAGTTCAGAAAATGAAGTGTCATTGGGAAGACAAACTGAAATCTATTGAAGATGAGAAAAATTTCCTCAACATGAAGTGTCTTTAAATGGAAGTAAATTTGAAATATATAAAGGAAATACAATTAAAGACTTCCTAGAAAGAATGTGAAAATATAGTGAAATCACTTAAAGATTAAAAGAATTCTCTGAATCTGAAATATCTTGAGTTGGAGGTTAAGTTCATAAATCTTGATAACATTCAAGACGAATCTTAAGAAAATGATGAGATAAGAAAATCTTCCAAGATTAACCCTGAGAAGAGTATTATTTATGAAAAGAATCATTCAAGTGGCAAGAAGATCTTGAGATTATCTCAAGATAAATCTCTTTTAAGCTCATTGAAACAGGTAACCCTTGATCTAGAAGTTCTTATTTATACTAATGTATTTTCATATGCAAGTACAGGTTTCAAAAAGAATTATGGTCAAACATGGGTGAATAATATTGATGATAAATCCACCATATCAGCAAAGGTGGATATGAAGAATAATGTGAATTCTTGTTACCCACAAGGAGCTCAGATGAATAATCATATTATCCAAAATCAACAAGATGTCAAAACTAGCCAAGTTTTCGTATAGAAGAAGAAATAAAGATTTGTTGGTAATTGTTGGTGTTGTTGGAAATTTGGGCACTGGGTTATTGACTATTGGAATAATATGTCTATGCATGATAATTATAGAAGGCCAATATTAAGGGGAAACAGATCTGATGTGAAGATTAATTTTGTAAACTTGAAGCATAATTCATAGATGAAGAAGAATCTATTTATCAACAATATATTTGATTGTTTTGAAGACATATGTGATTATTTAAATATAAGTGGTCAAAATTTTAATGAGTTTTGGTATGTAAAAATCATGCACTATGCATATGCTGATATGGAGAAGATACCACATCAAATTCAAAGGCAAAGAAAAAATACAGATAAATCTTCCAGGGGATGTGAGCAGAAGAAGAATGTTAAAAAAAATGTGAAACAAACTACATCCAAGAAGAATGATGATATTAATGTCACACTAATGAATAGATGTTTCTACTATGTAAGAAAAGGTTATATCAATGACTTTTTCAAACATGTCATAAACACCAATGCTGGTGGAAGCAAGCTGAAGAAAAAAAAGAAATTAATCTCAAAATAAAATTAATTGGATGATTTGGTGCATCAAAATCAAGTTGAAAAACTAGAATTTCATGAGAGTTTGTCTAAAAAGGATAATCCTTTGATTACTGGAGATTTTTGTGGAAGGTGGAAAATATTTGGGCATATTGCTGATAAATGCATGACATGGATGCCTGAACAAATAGAACTAGTGAAGAACAAAGGAGAAGCACCAATGGATTATTATGTTAAAAATGATATTGTGAAGAAGGAATATACACACAAGAAGAAGTATGATCATATACCAAAAGAGTACTTAATCATATGTCCAGAGCAGCTTGAATTGGTCAAAAATTTGGAAAATGAACAGAAGAATAAAAGCTCACTACTTGTTAATGTGAAGAATACTATTCTAACTAAGTTGAATGATAAAGAAATAAATAAGGCCATGCTTCCATTAAATGATAAGCATTGGAAAGTAAAAGGAGCAAGCATGATGAGGTTTAGTGATTCTGGAGTAGAAATTAAAGGAGTCACTGGGTTAAGAGATAAATATCATCCGTATTGCTCTAACTAAAAAATCATTGAAGAACCACCTTATTCCCATGTATATTTTGTGTTTGTTTCTTTTATAAAGGGAATTTAAGGTGATGCATATATTCAAGGGGAGTACTAAATATATGAGTGCTATGAAAATATTATACAACATCCAAGAGGTTATTCATAATGGAGTTCTTTATTTAAATTGCTATTAAAATTGTTCTTGAAGATCATTATTGAAGAAAGTCAGTCATGATGAAGATCATGGATGAAGTTCATCCCTCAAGGGGTAAAAAGGCGGGACAACTATTAGAGTTGAATATCTCAAATGGTATCAATGAATATTTGAATTTATGGTGTGAAATTTATCATATGATTTGAAATTTTGGAAATTGAAGTTTTTCATTAAAGAGATTAATACAGGAGATTAGTTGAATATATTTTGAACAACTCTTGAAAGAAGGTTTTAGTGTTGGCATCATATTTTAAAAAATTCATTGATAGCATTGTTTTCTAAGTTAATCACTCTTGTTTTCTATATAGGGTTAGCCCATGTAGACTTAGAACTGATTAATTAAAGAATCATTGCTTTAAGAAAGGTGATACATTCCTTCTATCAAGCAGATCAATATAAATTTCTCAATGAGAAAATTGAAGTATAAAAGAAGTTCAGTTATTACAGAACTAGATGAGTTTAATTTCTTCCCATACTTATTTATTTGGTTTTATTGTCAAGTAAGGGGGAGAATAAAACATTGAATTTTAAAGTAAAATGGGTATTGAAAACAAATCCAAAGGGGGAGATTAAATAACCCAAATTTATTATAAATAATATTTGTGTTGTAATTGTTGTCAATACACTTGTTTAATAAAAAGTCAATGTGCCAATAATTGAAGGTTGGAGTTCTACTATTCTTTCATTGAATTGTTCTAGAGAATTATAAATATGATGGTAAGGATATTTTAATTTGAATAAGTTTCTTTAAATAAGGAAACAATTTTAATGTGATTATTGCATAACTAGTATTAAGTTCCAAGACTTGTGAAAATATGGATACATATTGTTTACAATAATTATTGGAATAAAAATAAGAATATCCATGAAAAATGATATTTATTTTTCATGAGGATTTGAGAATAGTTGGATTTGGAATTTGATAAAAAATTGTATTTTTATCTTGGTTGGAATTTAATAAAAAATTCACTATCAACACAAGACAACCGAGGGAATCACATGTGAGGCTCCAAGATTAGGGCAGTTCCAAGCAGAGAAGGGAGTATCTGTTCCTAAAGAAGCACAACTGTCCGATACTCTCATCTGAAATTTTTATTAGGAGATCTGTCTGAATGAACTCACACCGTTCGATCTATTCAATTTCTTTATCAGGGATGTTCATCCCATTCTAGTAGAGTTTTTTTCTCCAGTAAGCACTACTGTAAATATAGACAATACCAACGGTTCAAAACCATTGGTATAGGCTGGAAAACCATTGGTATAAGATATACCAATGGTTTCCCAAACCGTAGGGAAGTAAGGCGTTGGGAAAGACCTTTACCAACGGTTTAAGGAAAACCGTTGGTAAAAGGTGGTGAAAGTTTTAATTTCCCAACAGTTCCTCTAAACCGTTGGTAAAAGGATTTACCAACGGTTTAAAACTGTTGGGAAATTCATATTTTTGAGCTTATACCAACGTTTCAAAACCGTTGGTATAGATTTTTACCAACGGTTTAGATAAACCGTTGGTATATATTCATATATGCTCAAAGTATACCAACAGTTCTAAACTGTTGGTATTGGGTATTTTCACAAAAAACCAGCAGCCTGCATACAACTGCCTCCAATTGATAGACCTGCATAAAAAATATCACAAATAACATCTATAAATAGACTTCAAACACCACAAAAAACACTGGAAATAACACAAAAAAACACATAAAAACATCACTCTTCCAACCATGCCATGTACTATAATTCCCCATTTCAATCTTCATATCACAACAACTCTTCCAATTAACCTATTTAAATTTATTAGGTTCACACATATCAATTTTTTCTTACTCAAAAAGGTGTTGATTATGATAGAAATTGGTGCATGAGGGGTATGTGTGATAAAGTTAATTAACAATGTGGTTAATATTTGTGCATCATCTAGAGTGATGCATGACTTCATTGAATGTGATGTGGGGGGATGTCCAGAGAGGGGAGGGGGTTGTCCAGGAAGAGGGGAGGGGAGATTTCTAGGGAGCGAGTATGGGGGTCATGGAGAATGTGCAACAAGGATTTGTATTCAAATTATATCATATCATCACATGCATTTGATGATCATGAGATAATAAGCTTACCAAGTCATTCATATAGTTCAAGACATACAAAAATGGAATAATCCCAAATAACATTGCATGATAAAAGAAATAAAAAAGGCATGTGAAATCAACATGCCTACATTTACATATCATCCATGAGGTATAAAATTTAATCAAATTGTAATATAATTATAAATAAGGCATACGAGTCTCATTTACTTGCATACACAGTGGTACAAAAGGAAAATGCTATTCATGTCCGGGGGGCTATCCGGGGTCCAAGGAGGAGAGTGGGGGGGATGTCCAGGGTCCAGAAAGGGGGGTGGGGGGGGGGGGCTGTCCGGGGATGTATGTTCACGTCACATTTGACTCATGGATCGTTGTCCTTAAGTTTCAACAGAATTCGAATGCGTTTGGTTAGTTTGTCGTATGTCAGTTGTTGATTTCACTTAAAATTAAGTCCATTTTTAAAAAAATAGAGGCACTTTGAGTGGTATCGGCCACACCAGGCCTCGTATTGAGGTAGGGTTGACTCGAACATGTCACATATGAGACATGGATCATTTTTTAAAAGTATCAACACAATCAGAAGCCGTTTGATCGGTTTGGCATATGTACGTAAAATATTGTCCATTTTAAACAAAATACATACACATGGAGTGATATCGGCCACACTGTGCTTCGTATTGAGCCAGGGTTGACTCGTACACATCACATATAACCCATGTATCATTTTTCTAAAGTTTCAACACAATCCGAAGGCGTTTGGTCAATTTCCCTTCTGTTAGTTGTTGATTTCACTTAAAAATAAGTCCATTTTGAACAAAAGAGAAGAAGTTTGAGTGGTTCCAGCCACACCACGCCTCAGATAGAGGATAAGTTGACCCGTACATGTCACATTTGACCCATGTATCGTTTTCCTTAAGTTTCAACAGAATCCGAATGTGTTTGGTCGGTTTTCCGTATGTTAGTTGTTGATTTCACTTAAAATTAAGTCCATTTTTAACAAAACAGAGGAACTTTGAGTGGTGTCGGCCACACCGGGCCTCAGATTGAGGCGGGGTTGACTCGTACACATCACATATGAGTCATGGATCATTGTTCAAAATTATCAACATAATCAGAATCCGTTTGATTGGTTTGGCGTATGTACATAAAATATTGTCCATTATAAACAAAATACATACACTTGGAGTGATACCGGCCACACCGTGATTCAGATTGAGCCAGGGTTGACTTTTAAACATCACATATAACCCATGAATAGTTTTCCTAAAGTTTCAATACAATTCGAAGGTGTTTGGTCGGTTTCCCGTATGTCAGTTGTTGATTTCACTTAAAAATAAGTCCATTTTGAACAAAAGAGAGGGAGTTTGAGTGGTCCCGGCCACACCGCACCTCAAATTGAGGCGAAGTTGACTCTTACACGTCAAATTTGACCCATGGATCGTTTTCATTAAGTTTAAACAGAATTCGAATGCGTTTGGTCATTTTTTCATATGTCAGTTGTTGATTTCACTTAAAATTAAGTCCATTTTTATCAAAACAGAGGCACTTTGAGTGGTGTCGGCCACACCGGGCCTCAGATTGAGATGGGGTTGACTCTTACACATAACATATGACCCATGGATCGTTTTCCTGTAGTATCAAAAGAATCTGAATGCGTTTGGTCGGTTTAATGTATGTCAGTTGTTGATTTCACTTAAAATTAAGTCCATTTTTAACAAAATAGAGGCATTTTGAGTGGTTTCGGCCACACCGAGCCTCGTATTGAGGAGGGGTTTACTCGTACACGTCACATTTGAATCATGGATCGTTTTCCTTAAGTTTCAATATAATCCGAATGCGTTTGGTTGGTTTGCTGTATGTCAGTTGTTGATTTCACTTAAAATTAAGTCCATTTTTAACAAAACAGAGGAACTTTGAGTGGTGCCGGCCACACCGGGCCTCAAATTGAGGCAGGGTTGACTCATACACATCACATATGAGTCATGGATCGTTTTTCAAAAGTATAAACACAATCAGAAGCTGTTTGATCTGTTTGACGTATGTACGTAAAATATTGTCCATTTTAAACAAAAGAGGGACAATTTGGGTGGTTCCGGCCACAAAGCACCTCTTATTGAGGCGGGGTTGACTCGTACACGTCACATATAACCCATGGATCGTTTTCATAAAGTTTCAACAGATTCGGAACACATTTTTTTGGTTTTTTGTATGCCAGTTGTTGTTTTCACTTAAAATTAAAGTCATTTTGAACAAAAGAGAGACATTTTGAATGGTACCATCCACACCACGCCTTGGATTAAGGAGGAGTTGACTCGTACACGTCACATATGACCCATGGATCGTTTTCCTGTAGTATCAACAGAATCTGAATGCGTTTGGTCAGTTTACCGTATGTCAGTTGTTGATTTCACTTAAAATTAAGTCCATTTTTAACAAAACGGAGGCATTTTGAGTGGTGTTGGTCACACCGAGCCTTGTATTGAGGAGGGGTTTACTCTTACACATCACATTTGACTCATGGATCATTTTACTTAAGTTTCAATATAATCCGAGTGCGTTTGGTCGGTTTTCCGTATGTCAGTTGTTGATTTCACTTAAAATTAAGTCCATTTTTAACAAAACAAAGGCACTTTGAGTGGTGTCAGCCACACCGGGCCTTGAATTGAGGTGGGGTTGACTCGTACACATCAAATATGAGTCATGGATCTTTGTGAAAAAGTATCAACACAATCAGAATCCGTTTGATCGGTTTGGCGTATGTACGTAAAATAGTGTCCATTTTAAACAAAAGAGGGACAATTTGGGTGGTTCTGGCCACACCGTGCCTTGGATTGTTGCGGGGTTGACTTTTACACATCACATATGACCCATGAATCATTTTCCTAAAGTTTCAATAGATTTGGAACGCATTTGGTCCATTTTCTGTATGCCAGTTGTTGTTTTCACTTAAAATTAAAGTCATTTTGAACAAAAAAGAGACATTTTGAATGGTACCGTCCACAACGCGCCTTGGATTGAGGCGGGGTTGACTCTTACACGTCACATATGACCCATGGATCGTTTTCATATAGTATCAATATAATCCGAATGCGTTTGGTCGGTTTACCATATGTCAGTTGTTGATTTCTCTTAAAATTATGTCCATTTTTAACAAAACAGAGGAATTTTGAGTGGTGTCGGCCACACTGAGCCTCGTATTGAGGTGGAGTTGACTCATACACGTCAAATTTGACTCATGGATCGTTTTCCTTAAGTTTCAACAGAATCCGAATGCGTTTGGTCAGTTTTCCATATGTCAGTTGTTGATTTCACTTAAAATTAAGTCCATTTTTAACAAAACAGAGGCACTTTGAGTGGTATCAGCCACACCGAGCCTCAAATTGAGGTGGGGTTGACTTGTACATGAAAAATATGAGTCATGGATCATTATGAAAAAGTATCAACACAATCAAAAGCTTTTTGATTGGATTGGCGTATGTACGTAAAATATTGTCCAATTTAAAAAAAATACATACACTTGGAGTGATACCGGCCACACCGCGCATCATATTGAGGAGGAGTTGACTTTTACATGTCACATATGACCCATGGATCGTTTTCCTAAAGTTTCAACACAATAAGAAGGCGTTTGGTCGGTTTCCCATATGTCAGTTGTTGATTTCACATATAGATCAGAAGCAGCTAAAAAATTGTTGCATACATGCCATGTTTATTTCCTAAAACAAAGTAAAAAAAAGAAAAATGATGAAACTCTAGAACATGGGTTGCCTCCTAGGAAGCACTAAGTTTTACGTCTTCAGCTATATGTATGGACACTGGTCAATCGTCTTGGTCCATCAGCTCAGAACTCCTCTGCCTCTTACAAGAACTGGTGGCCGTGTCATCAAGCTCACAGGGACGCTTAGTGGGATTGATCACTTCAGGAGCGTAGCGGGCGTGAATCTGGTGTGGAAGTAAGAGAATATGGTGCTCGTCATCAGCCAGACTCTGAGTCACCCATTGTGCGAGGTCAGATGGAGACGGGACGTGCACATCGATGATCATGGAAGAGGCAGACAAGCTAGACATTGTTGGTTAAGCTGTATCCACAAATAGATTCATTTTTATATATTAGAACTTTTATAAATGTTTGTCCCATTTTTACAAACAATTAATGTGTGAAAATTGTGAAAAATAACTTATCGGATATATAAAAATGGATTTCTTCATGGACATGATGCATAATATCTCAATTATTCCTCATTGGATCCCAATTTGAAATTTTAATCCATTATCAAATGTCTTATATCAATTTATTTTTATTTGGATCCTTAAGGTTGAACGATTTTTGTAAAATCTATCCAAGGGAGGATAGAATAGTGACTTGAAATACAATTGGATGCTATGTGGTGAAAACCACATTATAAGCATTGTTTAGGATATTATTGAGGTGGTTTGAGGATCAAATCTATCTTTTTAGAGAAAATCCAGCATGTCCAAGTTTGGTGGTCAATGTTTTGAAGTGGGGGGGTATTTGGTGGTTGAGGAGGGGGATGAGGGGGATGTCCAAGGTCTAGGAGGAGGGGTGGGGGGCTATCCAGGGTCCAGGAAGGGGGGTGGGGGGCTGTCCAAGGTCAAGGAGAAGGGGAGAAGGGGCTGTCCATGGTCCAGGAAGGAGGGGGGGGGGGTGTCCAGGGTCCATCAAGGAGGGGGGCTATCCAGGGTCCAGGGTGGAGGGTGGGGGGATTCCTAGGGTCCAGGAAGGAGGAGGACTATACAAGGTCTTGGGAGGAGGGTGGAGGGGGGTTTCTAGGGTCCAGGAGGGGGGATGTCCAAGTTTCAGGAAAGAGGGGGGTCGGGCTGTCCAAGTTCCAGGAGGGGGGGACTGTCCAGGGTCCAAGAGGGGGGGGTGTCCAGGGTCCATGAGGAGTGGGGGATCTGTTAGGGCCAATAAGGGCCTATATACCCTGAGAGGGGGGGTGAATCAGGGTATGGATATTCTTTTTCAAAGTTCTTTCTGCCCCGCTGGATCTTGACCTCTTTGTTACAAGGGTCACTTTGTTTGCACTTGTGTGTATGTTATGATCACTTACTTGCTCCTTTATCTGATGATGATTCCTTAAATGCAATGCATGAAAATTAACAGGCAGACACAGAGATTTTTACTTGGTTCACCGCTAAGGGCTACGTCCAAGGAGCATACGCCGACAAGTTGCCGGTTCGTACCAAATTCCACTAGACTTCACTAGCTGTGGATTACAATGTTCGGGCTAGATCACTTCTATGCCCAGGCTCACTGCCTATACAAAGTTTAGGGTCAGCTCACTACTTTCCCAAGGGTCACTCCCTGTTTCTCTCTCACTGGCTCACTGCCGGTGGAGATGATCACCTTCTTCCTCTTCCTAACCTCACTGCTCTTGGAAGGAATCCACTCACAGTTTATAGACCTGTAGGTCTCTTCATTTGCATGAATGAATGCATCTTCCTCTGTGTGTAGATGCTCTTTTGAAGTAAAACTTTCACCCGCAGATGAATATCTCTTTGCACCGATGGTATCGGGCAAACATCCATCTTCCACGCAGCCCGAAAAACACTGTTGGAATAAATCTTACTTGGCGCGCAAGTCAACCTCGGCGTGCAAGTATCGGCGCGCAAGTCACAACGGGCGCGCAAGTCCTACTCAGACACTTGCGCGACACAAGATTCCTCAAATCCAAACTTGCGCGACTCTCTTCCCTTTACGCCCAAACCACTATTGGCGCGCAACTGCAAACCGGCGCGCAACTTCTAACACTGGCGCACAACTTCAACCACTGGCGCGCAAGTCCCACCCGCGTGACCACACACACCACTTGCGCGACCACCACACCTGCGCGACGGGAGCTCTCGTTCTGAACTCCGGTAAGAAATGAGGAGGGGTGGTCCGGTATTTATAGGCAATCTGACCACCCTGCGCGACGGCGCGCAAGTCACCTGCGCGACCCAATCTCGGCGCGCAAGTCTTCTCTCCTTTTAGACACTTGCGCGACCAACTCCCAAACTTGCGCGAACCTATCTCCTTAGCCATATTTTGATCTTCTGATCTTGAAAAACATATGGCGCGCAAGTTTCCTATACTCCAAGTCCACGGCGCGCAAGTCCCTTTGCCAAAAACACTTTTCTTCATTTGCCGATTTTCAGGTCCAAAAATTTGGCAAACACTGGAAAACGGCACCACCTTGTATCTGTTCTTTTGTACCGCCTCCAGATCATCCATTCCTTTTATCGACGTTCTTGAATCAAACATGGATCGTTGACCTCAGCTCTTGAACTCGACATTCAACCATGAAATCCTCTTTGTCAACAATCACAACTTAGATGTCCACTTTGTCAACAAACACAATCACCTCAAAAAAGCTTCAATGATACCTTGAGGGATTTTTGCCCAACAATCTCCCCCTTTGGGTTTGTTGACAACTCTTCCAAACAAAGATACGTCATTGATTCTTCAACCTCCATTCGCCTCATTGCGATTCTGATAGCGACCAAGGATTTACTCAACACATACTCTAAGCCCACATGAGCAATGCTCGGCGTGAGAAACAAGAGTAAATGAAAAGTTCATCAATGAATCACTTTGTCTCTGACATCCACTGTTGACACCAAACACTGTCCAACACCACTCTTCTACTTTTATCACGATCCTCAGCTGTCGTGATATCTATTCTTTGATCGATCACTTCTAGAATCGTCAGATTTAATATGCTCCCCCTTCCTGCTCACAGCTTCAACACCTCTTTAGCCATATTTCCTGTGTTGTCCAAGCTAAGCTCTGTCTAAGCATGTTCAACTAGCTTCAACTCCCCCTATCTGGTTGCTCCACCTGTCAGCTTCTCCCCCTTGAACAATCACTATTTTCTCCCCCTTTGTCAACGAACCCAAAGGCAGTCCTATGCAGACTGTAACAGAGTAGAGAACAAATCAGCACATTTGGGAAAAACACATCATACCTCGGGGAGAGGGGGGGGGGGGGGTGTCCCGCATCCACACTATTTCAAGTGCGGGGAATCGAATGAACTCCCAGAGCTAGTCGATGCCTCTCAAAAGCTTCCTTGGGTAAGGCCTTTGTCAGAATGTATGCAACCTGTAGTTCTGTAGGCACATACTCCAACTTCACGATGCCCTGCTCAACCTTCTCCTTGATGAAATGATACTTGATCTCAATGTGCTTTGTCCTGGAATGATGGACAGGATTTTTGCTAAGATTTATAGCACTTGAGTTATCACACTAGATTCCGATCGGAGACTTCACTTCAACTCCCATATCTTCAAGCTGCTGCTTCATCCACAATAACTATGTGCATGCTTGAGTGGCCGCAATATACTCAGCTTATGCAGTGCTCAATGAAATGCAATCTTGTTTCTTGCTTAGCCAAGAAATACACAATCCACCAAGATATAATGCACCACCTGACGTTGATTTTCTATCATCTGCTGAACCGGCCCAGTCTGCATCAGTATATCCCAATAACTCTGTCTGAGATTTGTCGTTGTATGTCAAGCCGAAGTCCACCGTGCCCTTGATATACCGAAGTATTCTTTTCACTGCAAGCATGTGACTTTACTTGGGATTACTTTGATATCTCGCTGCTTGGCATGTGGCGAAAACAATATCAGGCCTTGTCGCGGTCAAGTACAACAGACTTCCGATAATTTTCCTATATTCTGTGATATTAACTGCCTTGCCATCCTCATCTTTTGATAATCTCATCCGGGTAGCAACCGGAGTCTTCATCTCCTTGGAATTATCCATTCCAAACCTTCTTAGAACCTCCTTGGCATATTTGGATTGGGAAATAAAAGTGCCATTACTTCCTTGTGTCACCTGTAGACCAAGGAAAAACGTGAGCTCTCCAATCATTGACATTTCAAACTCATTTTTCATGAATTCGGAAAACTGTCTACACTGAGCTTCATCTGATCCACCAAATATTATGTCATCGACATAAACCAACACCATCATCCTTTGATTACATTAATTGCTGAAATAGAGGTTGTAATCAACTCCTCCACACTGGAAACCAAGCTTCTTCAAGTATTGATCAAGCCTTGAGTACCATGCCCTTGGTGCTTGTTTCAGCCCATACAATACCTTCTTCAGCCTGCAAACTTTTTTCTCATCCTCATGAATGAGAAAACCATCTGGCTGCTCAATGTACACCTCTTCTTCCAGGAACCCATTCAAGAACGTGGATTTGACATCCATCTGGAACACTTTAAACTTTCTTTGCACTGCTATGGCCAAGAATAATCTGATTGTCTCCAGCCTTGCAACTGGTGCAAATGTCTCATCAACATCTATTCCTTCTATCTGGGAGTATCCCTTGAACACTAGTCGGGCTTTGTTTTGAACAACTGTTCCATCTTCATTCATCTTTGTCCCGAAGGACCCATTTAGCCCTGATGACATTCTTGTCTGCTCTTCTCGAAACCATCTCCCATATCTGATTCTTCTCAATCTGGTAAATCTCTTCAATCATCGCCTGAACCCAGTTATCACCTTTAGCTGCATCAGTAAAGAATTTCAGCTCAACCAATGTTATCTTTCCAATAATTTTCAGCTCGACTCTTTGGCTTCCTTGCATGCATAGACTTGAATCTCTTGTTCATCATCAGTGTCTTCTTCTAAGTCTGCATCTGCCACTTCTACTCCCCCGGAGTCTCTTACCGCATCCTTATTTTCAACAGATAACTTTTCACTGTGTCATTGCTGTTAAGGCACTGTTGATATTCTCTCACAGCTTCTTGGTATCCTGAAAACGGTCAGCTGATACCACATTGTTAGAGCAAAATAAATAATCATGAAATGCTTGACTATTGCTGCTTCTCCAGAAATGAGTATTCCCCCATTCGAACACTCCTGATCTGAATTTTTCGGTTGAATGCTCCCCCTTGGTTGTGCACCACTTCCTGGGGTTAGGCCACTATTTAAACCCATAAGCATTCGTTCTTCTCCTACATCACTTATTCTCAGCTTCCACCTGGAATTGAGCCATTAACAAAATCTCTAAGCCTACTGAGTTGAAACTCGGTGTAGGAAACAAGAGATAGAGTTAGTAACGCAATTTCTTCCTATTGTGCTTCATTGCTCCCTTTCTTCTTCAGCTTTAGTACCAGATTTGAGTTCATTGAAATTCTGGAGCATCTAACTTCTTCACTTTGCATCCTTAGATGCCACTTCCCCTTGGATTGTATCTCCCTAAAACCTGAAACACACAGATCATCAGTTAATAGCATTTATATACATAGGGAGAGGGGTTTATTCCGGACTCCTCAAGATGAGGATTGTGGTTGATCCTGATGGGTCAACCCTTTGATTCTTTCTTGGAGGGCATCACACTCCTTTCTTGCTTCCTCCAACTGCCTGACCAACTTCAACTGTTCTGGCCATATGACTAGGCATTCATTGCCTACATTCTGAGACTTTTTCTGATATGTAGATTTGGTAGGCTCGGTCTTTCTCACCACTTGGGGTATAAACCCGCTAGTACACATTTCCTTCTTTGAGGTTCTACCAAAATTCCATTTTCCTTGATTATTTCTCTGAGTAGGAACCTCTCTATTTGGCATCTTCCATTTCTTCATCTCCCATCTTAGGGGTCTTCCTCTTTCCTTCACTTCTCGCTGAGAAACATGACATGTGGATTTTTCAATGCGTTCTTTGATAATCTGCCTTTTATCAGATTTATGAGTCGCCACCCTTTTTTGCATTGGTGGTGGGTCCTCCACTGAACGTTCATTCTTCTTTATCACAACTGGAGTAGATCTTCCCTTAATCTTCCAGGTTTGTTCACATTCTCTCCTTGAGAGCTGTTGTGAGTACGATAGAGGAGGTGACTGATACACCTTTCGATCAGCTCCATGTGACTTCCCCGAGGCTCTAAGCCTATTCTTCTCCTTACCACTTTGTCTCCCAGTACAGGCTTCTTTCTTGTACACTTCCTGTGGTGGAGATCCTTTTTCTTGTTCCTTTCCCTTTCCTGCTTTCTTCTTACTGCAATGTCTCGCCATGTTCCCATAGTGAGAACATATAAAACATTTTCCCTCAAAGGCATACCTCATTTCATCATCTCTCTGCTGAGATGTTGATGCACCTTGAGTTCTTCTTTTGATATTGGGCTCTTGAGCTTCCTGACACGTACTCATTGTGTGTCCCATTCTTCCACAGTAATAGCATCTAACATATGCTTTCCTCTGAGAGACTCTTCTCTCTGATTTGTCATTATACCTCTTCATGTTCTCAGATTTATTGAAGTTTCTATTTTCACAGCCTGAGATGTACTCCAGAGCCTCTGTACAGAAGCTTGATGTGTGGCCATGAACTCCACAGAAATAACACATATCATCACTCCTTGAAACTACCCTCATAGGCCTATCTCCAGCACCTACATGATTTTTCTTACCTTTGGAATTTTTCACTACATTTTTCTTATCAGCCATAGGAGTGGGATTATCATATCCAATTCCAGATTTTCCCAAAAAGGATGACCTTTGGGAAGATACAATCCTTTCATGCTTCTCCTCTGATGCAGCATATTTGGACTTCATTTTATCATCACCTGCTGAAGGATAATCAAATAATAGGTGCAAGGCATCCTTCATTCTAGGCTTTCCTTCAGTATTACCTTTCTCCATTTCCTTCTTCACTGATTTTAGCTCCTCTTCCAACTTTTGAATCTTCATATCCCTTGATTCAAGTTTGACATCATTTTCTTCCTTGAGAAGCTTCCCTCTACTCATCTCATCTTCCAGTTCATGCTTCAACTCATCAACCATGTCATTTTGCTCCTTTACCTTCAATTTTTCTTGAGCAATAGAATCAGAGCAACATGCATTCTCTTGCTGTAGTCTTTGATGCTTCTGAACTAGTTCAGATAGTTGTGTAGCCAAATCATCACTCTTGGCTTTCAGATTCCGAACTTCATCGGACTCTTGATTCTCTTCATAATCACCAGCCTTTTGTTTTCCTTTCATTTTAGAAAGCTTTTGAAGTTGCTCACCTTGAGAATCATTCTTCTCTGTTAGGTCAGTAACTATATCAATAAGCCTTTGATTTAAGCCTCTTAGCTTGTTGATCTCAGTTTCCAGATCATGGATCCGAATGCCTTTATATTTAATTTCCTCAGTGGATTTCTGATCCAATTCTTTAGCCTCATGGACAAATTCCACCTTTTTGTTCAGGCCATCAATCTCTCTTTTCTGTTCTTCAACCTTCAGCTTATACTTACTAACTGATTCTGAGTTCTCTGATGTTGATAACTTAAGTTTCTCAATTTCTTCCATCAGCTCAGACTTCTCTTCTTCTTGCTGCTGCATATAGAGTTTGGCATCGCGAACAATTTTGTTAGCTTTCTTGGTTTTGGCCCTCCAAACATCTATCTCTTCAAGAGAAGCCTCCAACTCAGCTCGCATATCAATTCTTCCTTCAATTTATTCTTCTTCACCGTCAGTGGTTCCAACGTCACTTGGAAAGTCAGTTTCTTCACTCATTCCATCAGCATCATTGACTGAGTAAGTATTTTTGTGGTATGATTTATCCAAATCATTTTTCTGTTCACTACATGATTCCTTCAGTAAGCTGTTTGATTCTTTTAGTTGAATCACACTTTTTCCAAAAACACTTCCACACTGAGGGATACCACCTGACTTCTGATTCTTCTTTGAAGATTTTATTTTTCCCATGGTAGACCGAGATAAGCGCAAACAATATCTTCAACTACACAGATCGATACACCAAGTTAAAGAAAAAAAAATCTGATAGAAGCAACCAGTCCCTCTGATACCAATTGTTAGGGCCAATAAGGGCCTATATACCCTGAGAGGGAGGGTGAATCAGGGTATGGATATTCTTTTTCAAAGTTCTTTCTGCCCCGCTGGATCTTGACCTCTTTGTTACAAGGGTCACTTTGTTTGCACTTGTGTGTATGTTATGATCACTTACTTGCTCCTTTATCTGATGATGATTCCTTAAATGCAATGCATGAAAATTAACAGGCAGACACAGAGATTTTTACTTGGTTCACCGCTAAGGGCTACGTCCAAGGAGCATAAGCCGACAAGTTGCCGGTTCGTACCAAATTCCACTAGACTTCACTAGCTGTGGATTACAATGTTCGGGCTAGATCACTTCTATGACCAGGCTCACTGCCTATACAAAGTTTAGGGTCAGCTAACTGCTTTCCCAAGGGTCACTCCCTGTTTCTCTCTCTCTGGCTCACTGCCGGTGGAGAGGATCACCTTCTTCCTCTTCCTAAGCTCACTGCTCTTGGAAGGAATCCACTCACAGTTTATAGACCTGTAGGTCTCTTCATTTGCATGAATGAATGCATCTTCCTCTGTGTGTAAATGCTCTTTTGAAGTACAACTTTCACCCGCAGATGAATATCTCTTTGCACCGACGATATCGGGCAAACATCCAGCTTCCACGCAGCCCGAAAAACACTGCTGGAATAAACCTTACTTGGCGCGCAAGTCAACCTCGGCGCGCAAGTATCGGCGCGCAAGTCACAACGGGCGCGCAAGTCCTCCTCAGACACTTGCGCGACACAAGATTCCTCAAATCCAAACTTGCGCGACTCTCTTCGCTTTACGCCCAAACCACTATTGGCGCGCAACTGCAAACCGGCGCGCAACTTCTAACACCGGCGCACAACTTCAACCACTGGCGCGCAAGTCCCACCTGCGCGACCACACACACCACTTGCACGACCACCACACCTGCGCGACGGGAGCTCTCGTTCTGAACTCCGGTAAGAAATGAGGAGGGGTGGTCCGGTATTTATAGGAAATCTGACCACCCTGCGCGACGGCACGCAAGTCACCTGCGCGACCCAATCTCGGTGCGCAAGTCTTCTCTCCTTTTAGACACTTGCGCGACCAACTCCCAAACTTGCGCGAACCTATCTCCTTAGCCATATTTTGACCTTATGATCTTGAAAAACATATGGCGCGCAATTTTCCTATACTCCAAGTCCACGGCGCGCAAGTCCCTTTGCCAAAAACACTTTTCTTCATTTGCCGATTTTCAGGTCCAAAAATTTGGAAAACACTGGAAAACGGCGCCACCTTGTATCTGTTCTTTTGTACCGCCTCCAGATCATCCATTCCTTTTATCGACGTTCTTGAATCAAACATGGATCATTGACCTCAGCTCTTGAACTCGACATTCAACCATGAAATCCTCTTTGTCAACAATCACAACTTAGATGTCCACTTTGTCAACAAACACAATCACCTCAAAAAGGCTTCAATGATACCTTGAGGGATTTTTGCCCAACGGGATCTGTTAAAGGGAGGAAATCCCCAAATAATTCATTGAAAATTAACTAAACTTAATCCAAAAAACATCACAATTCCAATCCATCACCCAACCAACATCCAATTCATCCTCAATATCACTAACCTTCGCATGCCATAAACAACACAACCTAGTTTATACCAAATTAAAACAGAAAACAAAAATAATAGATGAAAAACATTAAAAATAAGGTAGTAATTATAGATTTAGAGTGTAGAACTACAAAATTGTTTGATTTAAGATGGATCTATGAGTGGAACTAGTTTCTGAGTCTTTGTATAGAGAGATCCCAGACGTTTAGGTCAAATCAAAATAGAAAATAAAAAAATAGATGAAGAACATTATAACTGAGGTAGAACTTACATATTTGAAGTGTAGAACAGAAAAAATTGTTTGATTGAAGAGGATGGATGGAGTTTCGGAGACTAGGTAATGAGAGAGCATCAGGAGAGCTTAAATTTAGGGATGCAGTCGAGCGGAGGGGGACTACAATCGAGCGGAGGGGCTACTGGACACCCGAACTGGATTTAGGGGAAAAATTTCCCAATGGTTTTTAAAAACCGTTGGGAATGTAGTCCTATACCAACGATTTCTTTAAACTGTTGGTAAAAGGTGGCATAGATTCCAACATATACCAATGGTTAGTGTATAACCGTTGGTAAAAGTGTCTTAATTGATGCCTATACCAACGGTTTTACAAACCGTTGGTAAATTTCTTCATAAAATCCTCTATACCAACAATTTTAAGAAAACCGTTGGTATACATAACCATTCCCAACGGTTTATCAAACTGTTGGGATATAAGCGTTGGTAAAAATGGGATTTCTAGTAGTGAATCCGTCAAAGGGTTCTTACTCACCAAGATTTACACTAAGGCCATCAACCTACTAGATTTGAGTTTTTGAGCATCATTTGAACATTTTAAGCCATCTGATCGACTATTCCATGCCATCATGTCTCCATCTGATTTCATCTTCATCCTTAGCCTGCACCCAAGAGTCCTATTTGTCAATGGAGTTCTCTGGGTAGTGACGTCGACTAAAGTTAGATCCATAAATTCTCTTCATCGATTCATTAACATGAAGGTTTAAAATCAATCAAAATGAAATAATGATCTATTTGCATCATTTTACGAAAATAAAACTGAATAGAAATAATGAGACTGAGAATTATTTTTATCTAGTGATGATGTTGGTATACATAACATATTTTGATCACATAAATCTCTTTATCTGTAATTTTAGAAGGTTTTTATGTTGCCTATAAATACCATTTGATGTATTAATTTGGTGTTGCTGCTTATCTCACATTTGAGTGATGATTTTTTGAGAGAGAAATAGAGTGGATCGTGAGATTTATGTTCATGAAAGGAAAAGATCCTCACAACTTCATTTTCATAAAGAAGAATAATACCATGGATTTATTGATTTAAAAACCATGTAATCAAAATTTTCATGAAGAACTTGGTTCTACAAAACCATACGAGAAGCAAGATTCACTAACATGTGTTTGTCTTGTTTTCCCAAGCATTTTGAGGAACTGAAAATCAGTACAAATATTCATTGTGTTTTGTGAAGGTGATTGAATAACTCATATGTGAAGTTAAAGTCAGGATACATACTGGTTATATGAAGAATACTAATATTCATTAATGTTGAGAATTTGAGCTTCTGCGAATTATTTTTGAGAGTAAGATAAAAGTACCACAAGGGAGAAAGAGAGGTTCCACAAAGTGTTTCCGTCGAGAAGATTTTATCTATGAAGCACATAGGATAACACTGTTAAGTATTTCTTGTGTCTTCTGTGAAGTATACTGAGATACCACATACTATTTTACAAAGTGGAAATGATATGTATTGCGTTAAAGCTTGTGAATATGAAACTATGTGTGTGCATACTGTGTATGAAGGTGTTGCGCACAAAAGGTAGAAGCAAAGCACAATTAATGTGCATATGTTCTTGCATATGTGTGTATAAGAGGGAGTGTGAAAATTACACATATAGTAAGGATAAATTGAGGTAGTGTGATTGATTTCATTGTTTGTTATTTTCATGAATTGACAATTAAAAAGTGGAAATGAGAAGACCATGTAGTACATTAAATATATGCATGATGTTTGAATAAATGCACGTGCAATTTTGATTGCTTAATCAGTGTGCAATATTTTGAGACCGAAGTCAGGACAATTTTAGTATCAGTGATTCAGAATATTTTTGTATCCAAGTTTTCAGTTTTTAGTGAGGGTATGTATTTAATATAAAAATGAATAGCCTAAGAAGTGTTGAATTGAGACAACTTACCACTTACAGGTGATCAGTTTTAATGTGAGAAATCTTGATAGTTAATGAAAAGATTATACTATTTTGACTTGAAATAGAATAAGTCACCTAGATCATTGCATCATAAGTTGGTGAAAGGTGAAGAACTTTTCACAAAAAGTATTCAATGAAGAAATGGCGGGATTCCAATATAAATAACATAATCTTTTCAAGAGATAGCTCAATTGGTGGGAGTCAGTATAAAGAACATTGGTAGGATGCCAGTCTAAAGATCCTGCTGGGAGATAGTCCACAGTAACCAGTTGTGATCAGACATTACAAAAGTTTTTCTATCAATAATTTAAGGTGATTGTATGTATTTTTAATCACATTTCTTATTACTAATGGAAATTATGTGTCTTGGATTATCCTAAACACAACAAAGATGTAGTCACGCACATCAGGGGAAAACCTTGTAAAAATTCTATTTTTTGTGCTTCATTTACTTTTTGTTCTGCATGTGGTATATTTGTGTTTGTCAATAGGGAAGATCCATTCACTCTAACAAGTGTAGAGGTTTGAGTTAAAAAGTGGTAAGATAAAAGAAAAGAAATATCAGTAAAATTTGTGTACACTAATTCACCCCCCTCTCAGTGTACCTGCATGATCCACTGGGTACTTTAGAGTTCTTATTTCCTAAGCATAAATCAATACATTTATATTGATAGGACCTTTATATGTATTTTTCAAAATTCAGTTAATCCTATTCTTACCCGTATATTCAATATCTAGGTTATAATAGTCATAATTAGATAACAATATTTCATTTTTAGTTTAAGCTCGGTGTTGCACGTTGTATATGATATTGAACACAATGTCCTTCTTTTAAAATCTTGGGATATTACAACTTGGGAATAATGGAAGAATTCATGATTAATGTTTTTTTTAAATTTTCAAGTTAGATCCTTGAAATAACATAGGTTCTAACATACCAACACTTGAATTCCTCAATGGATCTCATACACTAGAATTTATCTACGATGAAAATAAATGAAATGATACCTCATTCATTTGTATGATCCCAGTGTTGTATGATCATCATGGTTTGAAGGATCCAAGCGATTAAATCTATAAATCATCCTCACATGATACACATAGTTCATAGTTCTTCGATCTTTAATTCTCATGCACTATCATGAATGATTGAAGTGATTTATGTTTCTCGTATGACTGTGGTAAGAGCACATAATCAATTTGTGGAGAAAAATTGACCCATTGTTGTTCTTCTTTATTTTTCTCACTCTAAGGGTCAAGAGAGATGATGAGCAGAGAGATAATTATGAAAGAGGTTTCCACAACCATTATTGGGTCTTAAATATGGTTTTATACCCATGTTTAACTTTATTTATTTTCACTTTAGTTCTTAATGAAATCTAACCTTTAAAACCGAACCATCATATCCCTAAAGAATTAGTTAACCTTTGTAAGTGTAAAAAATATTTCATCACTCACTTATTACATTCTTACATATACCATGATGAAATATGAACCATTAACTTGGATTATTCCTACCAAACATGTTTAACGAACCCTGAATATTAAATATTCAATTGAAAAACAATTTTTTCATATTCACTTATTTAAACTTAAATAACTTGTGAATACTTTAAGAAATTAATTCAATTATTTTTATTATAAACATGAATAATTTATAATTGAGTTTATTTATTTGTGATAATTCAAACTCGGATGCTCACCGACCCATGGGTGTGGGGCCCACATTGTCTTAAACTCTAATTCATCTTGTAATAGTCCAAACATAATCATTTCATAATTACATGTTTTTCAAAACATAAATTTACAAAGACCTTAAGATTTAGATTTTTAGAGGATTAGGAAACCCATTACATAACAAAACCCATACTTCCACTCAATGTATATTTTTTCCTCAAAACAAGTTCTTTAAACAATACACTTACTTAATTCAAGATAAATCACCATAACATGAATTTTAACTTTATTATTATTCCTACTCATCTTTAAACCCTGTAAAATTCATTAAAAAAATATAGGACGAGCATATAAGGCTCAATAAGGGGTAAAAAAGAGAATAAACTCATTAGGATATGGAATACATGAAATCTTGTGAAGAAGAATTTAGAGAGAAACATTGAAATAATATAAGATCATAAAATTATGTCTAATCATGAAATAAACTACATAATTCATGTTCATGAAATCCAAAGAGGTTCATAAATAAAAATAACATGCAAGTAAAAATATAATAGAATAATCATGAATGTTTCTTAGGGAATCATAATCATATCAACTGTAATCACTCATAATCACCCATAATGGAAGAACCTAACCAATTAATTCCAACATAACTTCAAAATAGAATAAATCATTACCTAATTCATTAGAAGACTATATGATTCTAGACCCACCCATCATCATATATAATTTCAAAGAATCATACCATTAATAAAACACATAGGAGGTTTCATTTCAATACATAAGCATAAACATAAAAGTTAACCCAATAAAATATAATGAATGAAACATAATAAGTTAACCAATTCCCTATTAAGATGATAACATGGCCAGTTTGCGGGCTGTGATGAGGCAGATTTGATGGAGGAGGCCCTCAGTGGATAGGCGGTCAGATCGAGTGTTGGAGATGGAGCCAGAGGGGCACAGGAGCACCATGATCGGATGGGTTGGATGAGCGATGTGCTTCAGACGAGGAAAATGCACTTCGAGGGGCCGATGGAGATCATGCCTGGGATTAGCTAGTGGGATCGAGTGGGATCTTCAACGGTGGGACCAGCTATTGAAAATGGGCCTATGGGTCATGTATTTGGGCTTCATTCCCATTGGGATTTCAGGTCATTTATATTAAATAAATAAGGCATGATGAGTAGGCTATCCCTGGGGGGGGGGGTTATAGCCTGCATATCTATGCTTATGTGTGAGGTGTGTGTGTGTTTGATGTAATTTTACCCCAAAAAAACTATGTAATATATCTACCATATAAAATATAAGAACATTGAACATGTCTCAAAGAAAGGAAATTGAGATGAGAATCCCCTTACCTCAAGTCATAACTCACTTCATATTTCCTCTAACTTCCTGAATAATCAAATTATATTAATTATTTACTTGATTCAAAACCATTTTTCATGTTTATTTCATTACTATTATTCATTTCTATTTATTTAATATATTATATTATTAATTTATTAGATTTATTTTTATTGTGTCAATTGTTTTGAGCTTGTTCAGTACATAATTACGAAATAGATTTGGTATAATAGTAATAGTCAAAGATCATTTTCCAATGGTTTCATAAGATCCATAAGTTTCAAGGTATATGTTCGATGTCATTATATAAGTAAAATTGTAAAGACCCGAAAATTTCAAGGAATTTTTTTTCTTAATTTCTTTGGAATTTTACGAGTCTGTGTCTTCTGACGGCACTTGATTCCGAGGCCTGGTGTTCCTGAAATCAATTTACAAAGTTTATCTTGGGTAAGTTCAGTGAAAGAACGAGCGGGTTTTTCTATCTTTTGAATCGGTGCTCAGAATTGAAATCCAAGGGCACCGATGAACTCGCAGTGCCGGTAATTGCTTAAGGGGACCTTTAGCGCAGTTGCGTTTTAAGCGGGTTGAGAATTAATTTTTTAGAGAATTAGTTTAAAAATAAATAAAATTGGTGCATACAATTTTATTTATATCTACGGTGTTTAAATCCTACAAAGAGGAGTTAATGGTGGGACCCACAACCACCTAACTACACTTGTGTGGATATTTGGGAGGTGGGGCCCACACAAGCCCCAACCTTCCACATTCCATAACACCTTTCAAACCCCTCTTTAAACTCCCCAAATATCTCCCTTAAACCCCTTTTTAATTAACTTGTTAATGTTGACAATTCACCCATTTATGAGACCTATTCACTTTCTCCTCTCCCATTAATTCACGAAAACACCTTAATTAATAAATTGAATCCTTCAATTTAATTAATGAGGAGTTTGAATTTTTAAATGGACGTGTTAATAAAAATATTAGCCAAGCCTAATATTTTATTAAGGGAGGAGCCCTTTTTATGGGAGGGGGATCCGCTGGAGAACTTCCTCTCCTTCCTCCATTGTTGCACCACCACCGAGGTTCCATCTTCTCCGACGAGACACCGATGAACAAGAAGGGATCGGTAGCGTTGTGCGGGTGCAACGAACTACATTGACTTCAATGTCTTACCTGCGTCGGATCCAATGAACGACGCTCGAGCCGGGATCGAAGGAACTTTACGGAAGTGACGAACGCCAATGATCGTCGTCATCTTCATCTCTTACCTTGTGACGACGTCAACGAGCTGACATCCGCCCTTTTGCGACAACGTCATCCATGATGCTTGGCTACCAAAGATCTTTCTCGAGGTAGGGGGTTTTCGTTTATAGTGTATATGTGATTTATACCCTCGTTCATTAGTATTTAATTGCAGGGTGTTTGTATAATTTATTTTGAATAAATTATACCCTTTCCATTGAAGAATTAAGGATTGAGCCTCTAATGAAGAAGGAACGACCTAACGAACAAGCCTAGACCCTCCACTGGTTGTTCTTTTGTGCACAGATTGACGGGCGATGATGAAACGAGACCGCAATGGCATTTGGAAGCCTTCGTAGTAAAGTTCGGGACCCGAGAAGACCGCCGACATAGACGAAAGCTAAAACGAACCACCAGAGTAATTTCGGTGGCTCATGGAAGCTCCTGGAGGCGCGGGCCGCCGGCACGGCGGTGCCGTCGACTGGAGGCGGCGGCCGGAGCCGTCCGACCGCCTGGCGGCGGCGGCGCCCTACGCGCCGCCGGAGGAGACCCGCCGCGACAACAGCCGCGGCGGTGTGACGCGGTGGATCCCGCGGCCGCACGGGATCCCGGGTCGACGGCGGGGTGACACTTTACGCCTCCGGTGTCAATTAGCGAGGCCCCCCCCCCACTCCATGCGTTTCGCTCAGCCAAGCTGGCTGAGCCAGCTCCCCTGGCCGGGCCAGGGTGGGCCACACGGGCCGGGCCGCGCCGGTCGGGCCGGACCGCTCCAGCTAGGCCAGGCCGCGCCCAACCGGGCCGGACCCGGGCCCGGGTCGGGTCGACCCTGTTCGGGCCAGCCCAGGGGGTGTTCGGCCGGGTCGGACCGGACCCAGACCCCCTATTTTCGGACCATCTTCAGTTAAACGCTCATAACTTGAGTTGTGGACCTCCGATCGATGCACCGTCAGTTGCGTAGGATTTCTTGGATGGAGATGGTCGTTTTGGTATATTACACTCAAGGTTTCGGGGAAGTTTAGATATGGCCATGTTGGTTCGAAATCAAAACCAACCGGGCCCTCGGAGCGGAAACACTTATTACTTGAGGACCGGACGTCCGATTGATGTGCCGTCAACTACGTTGGATTCCTCTTTATGAGATGGTTTTTTGAAATACTCCACCTGAGGTTTGGATGCTGTTGGAGTATGGTCGGGTTGGTTTAACTTACAAACCAACCGGGCCCCTGGAAAGGAAAATCCAATAACTCTCAGACCGGACGTCTGATTGACGAATCGTCAGCGGCATTGGTAATCTCGTTGAGAAACAATTCCTTTGAATATAACCTATGAGAGTTCGGGGTACAGTTAAGATATGGTCGGGTTGGTTCGTACACGAAACCAACCGGACCCCTAGGACTAAAAGACTAATAACTCACAGACCGGGCGTCCGATAGACGCACCGTCTGATGCGTTGAGACCCCTTTGACGAGGCGGTCTTTTGAGATACTTATTCATGGGAAATTGTGATACTTGGAGTATCTACTAGTAGCTCATGGAGCGGATCCTCTCAGAGATGAGCGTACGGAGTACGAAGACCATGTAGCTGGCTGAAACCTGATGACTGCTTTTCCGATTCGAGTCGGAGTGACTTGAATAGCCCAATGGGGAACACTACTGTGTTTTGGTGGCAGAACCACGACGGGGAGCACTACTGTGTTTGGGTGGCAGACCCGCGGTACTCAACATAAGGAGTACCTCTGTAGGCTATTAGGGGGAGCACTACTATGTTGGGGTGGCAGACCCATGGCGGGGAGCACTACTGTGTTTGGGTGGCAGACCCGCGGTACTCGATAGGAGGAGTACCTCAGTAGTCTAAGGTTAGTGAGAAGCGCCTCGGAGTTGTGATAGGATCACTGTACTCATCAAAGGAGGAGCTCTTCAGTAGTTGTGGTTTCAATATCATTAACGAAAATCCTGGTTTGAGCTGAGTCAATGACCTTTGTGTTTACCTCATGATTGAGATGGGTCACTTGATAACTTAGGTATATGTATGGGTATATAACTAAGTAGTGGTTATCTGTTGATTTCACAAACTTTGTGTTTCCTCATGATTGAGATGGGTTACTTGATAACTTAGGTATAAGTATGAGATTATACCTAATTAAGGGTTATCTGTTTAGATACTTTTTTATGGTTATACTTGTTGTATTTAGTGAGATATTGAGGGTCTCGGGGTCCCTAATGAGTATCGTTATACTCACCCCTGCACGGGCTATGCCCGCACCTCATTGTGTTGGATGCAGACGATGGACAATACTGATCGTGGTTGAGGCACGTAGAGCTGGATGGTACTCGGAGGTGGACTTCACGACGAGACGGTACCCAAAGGTGGAATTCATGAAGAGACTATACTGGAAGGTGACAGACATACGTGGAGAGATGAGGTGGCCATATGTACCTACCCATCAGGTAGGAACTCCAGAGGACGATCCAGGAGAAGCTCGACACCTACCTGCTATTTTGTCTTTTCCTTGTACTTTAGTGTTGGGCTTGTATTCCGACCCTTTTGTACTTTCAACACACTTATTATACTGCTTACTTAGTGTTTGCTTCCGCTTGTACTCTGATTGTGTGTGTTTACATTTCATAAAGGCAATGCCTTCCCTCTTTATCAGGATTTATGCCTTTGGTGCTAGTCACCAGCCCCTGGCCTATGGAAGGTGGGCTTGGGGTAGTCAAGGCATAGGCCCCGAGGACGGGTCGTGACAAATTGGTATCAGAGGAGTTGGTTCTACCACATAACTTATGACTCTGATATTTTCTTTCTGTGAAGAAATAGTGTTAAGTGTACCGAGTGTGGTTTTCAGTTCAGGGAGTCCAGTGTTGGTGCGGCGGCCAACGTATCCACACACCAGTACCCTGACTACTAATTTCCGATTTAGTGCACGAAAACACTGATTGAGTGTGTGTTTCCAAAAGTTTTAAAGTCAGCTCAAACCAGGTCAGCTCACCGGGTATAAATCGTTTGACCGTGTCGCATCTGTTCAGGATGCCTCCATGCAGACTGCCAGTTGGAGTTTTGAGATAGTACACGATGACGACCCACCGAGCAACGAGGCTCCGGTGCAGGACCCTTTTTCTATGTTGGCACCTTCAGGTGGTTACCAGCACCACCACCACCTGTTGGGCAGCAGATTCCACCAGCCATACTAGATAACGGTGCACGCTGACAGAGCATGTTGCACGAGTTCTATCAGTAGAGGCCTCCGAGGTTACGAGGCGAGACAGATTCCCAGGTAGCAGAGGATTGGATGGAGGTGATTGCTAGAGTTTTCTGCCTAGTTTAGACACTAGTAGAGCAGATGCAGATCTTAGCAACTAGTGTTTCCCAGTGAGTGACCATGAGGTTAGTACGCATAGCGACGAGGCTTTAGTACATGGACCGATTCCTGAGATAGTACATTCGGGTAGTGAGCCAGCTATATCACTACCTGTTGGACATCAGTTACAACCGGAGGTACTGGTAGATGACATATATAGGTTCAGTGCCTTACATGTGTTTTAGCATCAGATACCATCAGGTTCTGAGGTGAGCCCGACTCACAGGAGGATGAGGACTGGCTTGAGGAGGTATCTGAGAGTTTTCTAGAGCTATACAGCTTCGATAGGACGTCATGTCGGTAGCTGAGTAGTCATTGAGGTGTACCGATCGTTCCTGGTACTTGATGACTACGATTCGATCAGTGCTTTAGAGCTAGGACCTCTGAGCGAGGTATGTTTAAAGGATATTTGAGCTATAACTTTTCCTCTATGAATTCATACTTATGTTAGGGTTCTAGAGAGAACCTTTGTGGTTAAGAATTCTTTGGCTGAGTGGATACAGCCAGTAAAGGTTAGCAGTGGGAAAACAGGAAACTGGTGCTAGTCTCGGAGACTTGGGCGCGTAAAATGTTTTAAGAAGAGAAAGTGTTAAGGACAGATGAATCTATAGAGCAGAAGACATGGAAGTAGATCTAGGAGAGCAACATGAGGTGGTGTACTTTTCGACATGTTACAAACACCCACCTTTGTAGTCCCCGTCAGGCTCTAGGAGCAGGAGGGCAGGGTAAGAGAGTAGCTGCACGCGGTCAAGGAGTGTGACCCAAGGGCTCTAGGAATGATTCAAGGTATGGTCAGTGTCTACTACTATCTACCGTAACAATAGACATTGATATGAATCATCCATTTCTTCCAAGAATCTTGTCCCAGACCTAGAGTTTCCGGTTAAGTCGTTGACTTGACCTTCATGTCTGGAGATACCTTGAGAGGAGACTCGATAATCACACTTACGCTGATGGTGTGATCTGACCCTAGATGCGAGAGTTTTGGTTGGAACCACTTGGTGGCAGCATTGAGGCCTTACAATTTTAGTTTGGGTATGGACTGGGAAACCACAGTTCATACAAAAATTGACGGTATTAGGCAAAAAGGTTGTGGTTTACCTACAACGTTGGGATGATCTTTTCCTTGGTCGGTGAAAAGAAAACCCCAGGCAGCACAGGATAAACTCATGCATATGAGGGTGTGGCCGATCACACTTGAGTCAGCCAACCTTACCCTTGTGGCAGCAGGAGTTTTGAGTTTTCAGTTCCAAACAGGGAACAGAGGCCTCTAGATTTCGAGGATGGAGACCACGTCTTTATATGGGTCTCACCTCAACGAGGTCTACAGAGATGTGGCCGAAGCAGAAAGTTATCTCCGAGGTTCATCGGACCCTTCTAGGACCTCAGCAGGGTAGGTGAGATGGTTTACCGCCTGACCTTTCCACCTCAGATGCACCGAGTGCACGACGTCATCCACGTATCTCAGCTGAGGAGATGTGTGCACGACCTATCCGTCATCATTGACCACAGAGAGATGGATATCGATGACAGGGGCGACTTTCACAGGGTTCCAGTAAAGGTTTAGGATAGAAAGGAGCAGGTCCTACTAGGAAATTCAATTCCTCTTGTGTGCTTTCGTTGGTAGCACGAGAACCTCCAGGAGAGCACATGGGAGCGAGAGGCTCAGATGCGTGCTCAGTACCTCTTTTAGTTTCCCTAGTTTGTGTTGTAGTTTTACGGGGATGTAAAGCCCTGAGGTGGGATTAATGTAAAGACTCGGAAATTTCAAGGAATTTTTTTCTTAATTTCTTTGGAATTTTATGAGTCTGTGGCTTCTGATGACACTTGATTCCGAGGCCCGGTGTGCCCGGAATCAATTTCCGAAGTTTAGCTTAGGTAAGTTCAGTGAACGAACGAGCGAGTTTTTCTATCTTTTGAACCGGTGCTCGGAATTGAAATCTGAGGGCACCGATGAACTCACAGTGCCGGTAATTTCTTAAGGGGACCTTTAGCGCAGTTGCGTTTTAAGTGGGTTGAGAATTAATTTTTTGGGGAATTAGTTTAAAAATAAATAAAATTGGCGTGTACAATTTTATTTATATCTACAGTGGTTAAATCCTACAAAGGGGAGTTAAGGGTGGGACCCACAACCACCTAACTACCCTTGTGTGGATATTTGGGAGGTGGGGCCCACACGAGCCCCAACCTTCCACATTCCATAACACTTTTCAAACCCCTATTTAAACTCCCCAAATATCTCCCTTAAACCCCCTTTTAATTAACTTGTTAATCTTGACAACTCACCCATTTATGAGACCTCTTCACTTTCTCCTCTCCCATTAATTCATGACAACACCATAATTAATAAATTGAATCCTTCATTTTAATTAATGCGGTGTTTTAATTTTGAAATGGATGTGTTAATAAAAATATTAGCCAAGCCTAATATTTTATTAAGGGAGGAGCCCTTTTATGGGAGGGGGATCTGCTGGAGAACTTCCTCTCCTTCCTCCATTGTTGCACCACCACCAAGGTTCCATATTCTCTGATGAGACACCGATGGACGAGCAGGGATCGGTAGCATGGTGCGGGCGCAACGAACTACGTTGACTTTGACATCTTCCCTGCGTCGGATCCAACAAACGACACTCAAGCTGGGATCGAAGGCACTTTACGGAAGCAACAAACGCCAACGACCGTCATCACCTTCATCTCTTACCTTGCGATGATGTCAACGAGATGATGTCTGCCCTTTCACAACACCGTCATCCACGATGCTTGGATACCATAGATCTTTCTCGAGTTAGGGGGGTTTTGTTTATAGTGTATATGTGATTTATACCCTCGTGCATGGGTATTTAATTGCAGGGTGTTTGTATAATTTATTTTGAATAAATTATACCATTTCCGTTGATGAATTAAGGATTGAGCCTCTAATGCATAGGGAACGGGCTAATGAACAAGCCCAGACCCTCCACTAGTTGTTCTTTTGTGCGCGAATTGACCAACGATGATGAAACGGGACCGCAACGGCATTTGGAAGCCTTCGTAGTAAAGTTCGGGACCCGAGAAGACCGCTGACACAGACAGAAGCTAAAATGGACCACCAGAGTAACTTCAGTGGCTCACAGAAGCTCCTGGCGGCATGGGTCACCGGCACGGTGGCGCCGGCGATCGGAGGCGGCGGCCGGAGCCGTCCGACCGCCTGGCGGCGGCGGTGCCCTGCGCGCCGCCGGAGGAGACCTACCACGGCGGTGCGACACGGTGGATCCTGCGGCCGCACGGGATCCCGGGTCGACGGCAGGGCGATGCTTTGTGCCTCTAGTGTCAATTAGTGCCCCCCCCCGCTCCGTGCGTTTCGCTCAGCCAAGCTGGCCGACCCAGGTCCCCCGACCGGGCCGGGGCGACCCACGCGGGCCGGGCCGCGCCGGTCGGGCCGGACCACACCGGCTGGGTCGGGCCACGCCAACCAGGCTAGGCCATGCCCAACTGGGCCTGACCCAGGCCCGGGTCGGGTCTACCCGGTTCGGGCCGACCCAGGGGGTGTTGGGCCGGGTCGAACCGGGCCCAGACCCCGTATTTTCAGACCATCTTCAGTTAAATGCTCATAACTTGAGTTGTGGACCTCCGATCGATGCACCGTCAGTTGCGTAAGATTTCTTGGATCGAGACGGTCGTTTTGGTATATTACACTTAAGGTTTATGCAAAGTTTAGATATGGCCGGGTTGGTTCGAAATCAAAACCAACCGGGCCTTCGGAGCGGAAACACTTATAACTTGAGGACCGGACGTCCGATTGACGTGCCGTCAACTACGTTGGATTCCTCTTGATGAGATAGTTCTTTTGGAATACTCCACCTGAGGTTTGGATACTGTTGGAGTATGGTTGGGTTGGTTTAGCTTACAAACCAACCGGGCCCCTGGAACGGAAAAGCCAATAACTCTCAGACCGGACGTCTGATTGACGAATTGTCAGCGGCGTTGGTAATCTCGTTAGGAAACAGTTCCTTTGATTATTACCTATGAGAGTTCGGGGTACAGTTGAGATATGACCGGGTTGGTTCGTACATGAAACCAACCGGTCCCCCAGGACTAAAAGGCTAGTAACTCACAAACCGGGCGTTCGATAGACGCGCCATCTGGTGCGTTGAGACCCCTTTGACGAGGCGGTCCTTTGAGATACTTCTTCGTGGGAAATTGTGATACTTGGAGTATCTAACAGTAGCTCGTGGAGTGGATCCTCCCATAGACGAGCATACGAAGACCTTTTAGCTAGCTGAAACCTGATGACTGCTTGTCCGATTTGAGTCGGAGTGACTTGACATGCCTAGTGGGGAGCACTACTGTGTTTGGGTGGTAGACCCACGATGAGGAGAACTACTGTGTTTGGGTGGCAGACCCACGGTACTTGATAGAAGGAGTACCTCTGTAGGCTATTAGGGGGAGCACTACTGTGTTGGGGTGGCACACCCATAGCGGGGAGCACTACTGTGTTTGGGTGGCAGACACACGGTACTTGATTGGAGGAGTACCTCAGCAGTCTAAGGTTAGTGAGCAGTGCCTCGGAGTTGTGACAGGATCACTGTACTCGTCAGAGGAGGATATCTTCAGCAGTTGTGGTTTCAATATCATTAATGAAAATCTTGGTTTGAGCTGAGTCAATGATCTTTGTGTTTACCTCATGATTGAGATGGGTCACTTGATAACTTAGATATATGTATGGGCATATAACTAAGTAGTGTTTATCTGTTGATTTCATAACCTTTGTGTTTCCTCATGATTGAGATGGGTTACTTGATAACTTAGGTATAAGTATGGTCTTATACCTAAGTAAGGGTTATCTGTTGAGATCCTTCTTTGTGGTTATCCTTGTTGGATTTAGTGAGACCTTGAGGTTCTTGGGGTCCCTACTGAGTATCGTTATACTCACCCCTGCACGGGATATGCCCACACCTCGTTGTGTTGGATGCAGACGACGGACATCACTGATCGTGGTTGAGGATCGTAGAGTTGGATGGTACCCAGAGGTGGACTTCACGACGAGACGGTACCCAGAGGTGGACTTCATGATGAGACGGTACCTGGAGGTGACAGGCGGATGTGGAGAGCTGAGGTGGCCATCTGTACCTACCCATTAGGTAGGAACTCTGGAGGATGATCTAGGAGAAGCTCGACACCTACCTGCTGTTTTGTCTTTTCCTTGTACTTTACTCTTGGGATTGTTTTCCATCCCTTTTGTACTTTCATCACACTTATTATACTGCTTACTTAGTGTTTGCTTCCACTTGTACTCTGATTGTGTGTGTTTAAGTTTCATAAAGGCAATGCATTCCCTTTTTATCGGGATTTACGCCTTTGGTGCTAGTCGCCAGCCCCTGGCCTATGGAAGGTGGGTTTGGGGTAGTCACGGCACATGCCCCTAGGACGGGTCATGACAAATATAGTGTAATATATTTTTAGGTAGTTACAATTTATAAAATCTTCCTTGGAAATCTTGTTTTAGATACTTAAAAATGACTCTGATTGTTTACTTTTAATATAATCATTATCATTACTATTTTATTAGTCTAGAATCATAAATAATTTATTATTATTATAATTAATGTTATATTCAATCATGAAATAATTTTTTAAGAATATCCATGAAAGGATTAATTGAAAAATAAAACAACCTCATTTACTTGGGTAGCGAAAAACCACCACAGGTGAACGATGTTTTCTAAAATATTTTAAAATAAAAGAAAGGATAATAAATATTCAAGTTTTATAAAAACATTTGAGTAAAATTGAACTACTATTTTTAATTTACTTTAAAATATTACTTTATGGAATAGGTATGAGGAAAATTGAAATAAAAAAGACATGGATTTTGAAACTCATATTTTGATATAGTAACGACTTATAAAAAGAGTTTAATGAGAGGTAATCAGTGATATATCATCAATAATATATCAAAAAGGTGTTAATAACATGGAAATAAAATCATGAAAATAAAATAAGTGGAATTTTAAATATGGAAACCCTTATCTTTATTACACATTAATTCCTTATTTATTACATAAGAATACAAATAATACAACCCATAAGATCAAGAAGTCTAGTGTCTTTGGGAATTAGGTACATTACACAACAACTTAAAACAAGGGGTACATCGACATTATTGAAAAATTCCTTAATATGATCATATTATTCCATCATTTTTAAAACTGCATGGGATAACCTGGGGAGATACATAAGAAATGGGTGAGCTATAAAGCTCAGTAAAGGAATAAAAAAAGCATAACATGAAGAATATATTAAAAGTTTGACAATAGGAATTTCAATGATACATAAAAGGGGTGAGAATCATAAACATGAACAATGATCCATGATATAGAATGATAACATAAAGGAAACATGGGAATGTGGAAACAACTTTAAACATGATATCATAAGCATAAGTCAAGGCTAACCACTAATACACTATAACATATGTGCTTAGGATAACCTCCCATTCACTATAAATGGAATATAATGAGACTAAAACATTACCCATTTCATTTGATCATTATCTAGGAATACCCATAATAATAATATCACTTACACGTGTAAGTGTGACACATAGATCATATAACATAAGAACATGTTTTAGAACATTAAATTACATGGTAAAGGAGTGTGGAATTAAATACTTGGAAGTATATATTAAAATAAGTATAGGTATGTCTAGTTGAATGTCACAAACCAAGATGGGGTTCCATCCAACCCGACACCCTGCCCGGTCCATGGCATGGTCCGAAGGGCATTTGTGATCCCCATGGGATGACAACTAGTGCCTGGGTATCAACAATATACATTGGGAATGATTTCACCCATTAAGATAAACATGAACAACCCATATAAATAAATATCACAATAATAAATAACCAAAGACAAATAAGGAACACCAATTTTCAGATTTTAGGTTTACAAATTTAAACAAAACTCAAGAATACCAAAATAAAAGGAAACCACAAAATGACCCAGAAACCTCTGTGCAACATGAGGTTTATCACCCTCAATCCACCACCACCAACACCTGCAATAAGAGGAACACTATCAAACAGGATCCACCATCACCACGAAGTGTCTTAACTTTATCCAAGGCATACATAACAAATTCTACATACACCCAAAGGTGTATGCAGGGTGTGATCCAAAGCCCGGTAGGATACCACCCAAAAGAAAGGATCTCATGCTACAACATTAGAAGACAAATTAACATGAAATTTTTATAAATTGATAGAAACATTTTTATAGTAATAATTTTAAAGGAAGAACATGCTTTGCTTATAAAATGAAACAAAAAGTGCAACGTATGCCGACAGTAAGTACAATGTCACAAAAGAGCACTATGTCATGGGAAATACCTATAGGAACTAGCTAAAATGGGACACTAGGTACCTCGTATATTAGTAAAATGTGGTATAGAAACCACACTAATCACCGTCCTCATGCACACACCATTGGAGAGGAATCTATCCAAAATTATAGTGGTCTCCAATCATCATAGTTTATTTAGTTTTGTATCTTCAATCCCACTAGAAAGAACTGGGTCTCAGCCCCTCCGATACAACTGGAATACTATTCCTACTCTACCCACCTAGTCACCTAGGATTCCCTTTATGCTTAATTTCTACTCCACATGTCACATAAAACATCACTTTCACACATGCATAATCCAATCAATATAACACTCCTGATAAACCACCATTTACATAACCCAAAACCTCTTTTAAATCCAAAATCACACCAAATTCATTTTAAAATGTGTTTTGAACCATTCTCCCAATTTATGAAAGTCATTTGAAAACTTTAAAAGAACAGTACATCTAAAAAAACCATTCCCATGGGAAAATCCCCCTTAATATCCACAAATGAACCAAACTCATTTTTTTAAAACATGTTTCCCATCATTTAAACAATTCACAATTAATATTAAAGGTGAACAATAAGGAATCCAACATCCCACAATTCCCATTTCTTTTAGAAACTAACTTTCAACACATTTTCACCTTTAAACCACTTTTAAAACCCATTTCACACCTTCAACACAAGGCATAAAACACTTTCAAGAAACAACATAATAAATAATACACAAAAAAAACCATTTCCCTTTAGAAAATCCACTTTCATCATATATGCATGCCAAAACACTTCCAAAATATATTTCACACCATGAAATTATATCGTAGAACACTTTCATGAAAGCAAGAAAGAAATTCCAAATCATATAATAATGTAAAAGCATGGAACCACCTACCTCACACATGGTGACTTCTAGAAAATTGGTGTGAAACCATAACTGTAGAACCATAAGACCCTAACAAAGCAAGATCAACCAAAAACCACTACTATCCTTGAAAAAATCACAAGATTGAACCCCCCTCTAGGTCAAATACCCACTAAAAAAACCCCAAAGGAGGAAGAGAAACCATAGAAAAGAAGGAGAAACCAAGGTATAAATCAATTACTTGATGTTTCTTTAACAAATCCACATAAAATATACCAAAATGAGGGAGTCTAAGAGAGCCAAGATGGAGAGAGGGAGGTGCATAGGGATGAGAACCTCGAATAGGGTGAGCAAGGAAGGGTTTGGGGTTAAATACAAAGAGGAAAAAAGGTAATTTTCAGATTTTTAATTACCTGGACAAGTCTCACAGTTTTCTTGCATGGTTTTCCAAATCGTGTGACAACCGTGCACCCCTTATTGCCTGAGGAACATACCACATGCTTATCCTGCACGGTTTACAAATCATGCTCTAACCATGTGGTTAGCTACTATCCAAAATTTCAATTTGGATGTATGGTTTCCTAGGCAAGGTGAACGGTTTTCAAAACCATGAACCAACCATGCACCATCTTCTTTTAACCCAAAAACTCAATTTTTCATCAAAACTCAAGGGGGGGGGGGAACTCATGGACAAGCACTATACTGAAAATAAATAAAGGAAATACATCAAAATTCAAACCCGTCACACCCTAAACTTGAGAGAAAAACTGAGATCTAAAAGTGAACTAGAACAAAGGATGAAACAAGAATTTGGGTGTGAAATTTAATACCCTTTAATGGAAATAGTGATGGTATTCACAACACAAAGGTTTGACATGGAAAAATCACAGTGAAATTTTGACAGCATAACAACATTACATAAAGGTTCATAAAATGGTTTAGTGAGAGGTAAAGGGATCTATCATCATTTTTAAATAAAATTTAAAGTAATAGGAATGTGGAAAAACATATCCCAACATTATTAATTGTAAATTAAAGGCATAAAATGAAGAAGATGCTTGAATAAAGAGGAGAAGGAGATGATCCATTACCTTGAGAGGGTGATTCGAAATTATTTGGAGGAGATTATTGAGAGTTTGTGGGAACATTGGGAGGACTCTAGAGAGGTTAGGTTAGATTAAGGACATTATACAATGTTTTTGAGTGAATAAGAATGAGATATTAGGTGGGTTTATATAGGAAAAGAGAGGAGAGTTCTTTATTATTTCCCAAACTTAGGTTTTGGACTCTATACAATAAAGTAACCAAAACAAAAAACCTTCCCATGATTTTCCCATGGTTTCTATGAAAGAGGAGTGTTTTATTATTTTATAAGTATAAGGTATGAAACTAATAAAATATAACCCTTGGTGACATGGATGTGATCCTTGTTCTTAAAGAAATGATTTTAACACCATAAAATATAATATAGGTTTTGGAGGATTCATAAAGGCTTTATAAAATTAACCAAATAACCTCAAAATCAAATTATTTTAAAGGGTAAAAATAAATTTGTCTGTGGATACCTTTTATAGCATTTATTACATCACTTTTTTTCATTATGATGTTTTAATACACATTTTATATTTATACCGTATTTAGTTTTTACCCGAAAATTCAATTTTTTCTGAAAATAATGAAAAATTCACAATTGAATAATTTTTACATGATGATTTCAAAAATAATATTTATTTTATCAAAATAATTTTCTAAATATGTGAATTTTAACTTTTAAAACAGAATCGACATTTATTGAGAAATGCTGGTTTTTTTGACAATAATAGTTTTCAAACCCTTATAAAAATTACACTTGACATCATAAAAATTAGACTATCATTTATATTTAATAAAAGTCATTTAATAATAATATTTTATTAAAATATAATTTATTTAAAAAATCCATTAATTAATCAAAGGAAATTTCTTAAATGAAATTGCATATTACCCAAAAATTCAATTTGCGTTTTATCGTATCAATATCAAAATCATTTATAAAGTAAAAAAAAATAAGTAAATATAATTATTATTCTATTGAAAATAAAATATAAATATTCATATTCTTAGGGTCTTGATACATAACCCTTTATTAAACCAGAAAATTCTATAAGGGTAAGGTGTGTGATAGTGATATTTTCATGGGGTGCTTTGAAATACATGGTTTGGGTCGTGATCTCGATGAGATTGAAATTATCCTGTAAATTGATTCGATCATGCTTTATTTATTAGAACTCAACTTGGTATTATTCAAGGGAAAATATCAGGGATTACCTCTCCCTCAGAAGCTTTGATAAATGGGGTTCAAAGGGAACAATCCTACTGGTTGAGACCATCACTTCCATTCTCTACATCAATTAGATTTATCAATACCCTATATTTATACTAATAATATAATCACTATTAAATGATAATATTATAAATGACTATGATGCTTAATGGTCTTTTAAATATGATAGGATATAATAAAACCAAGTAAGTGTATGTGATTTCTATAACCATCATAGGGAATTTAATTCAATCATAAAGGGAATTTTATTTATAAATGTTTGGGTCATTAAAATCTCCCCCCTTCAAAAATTTCACCTTTAAAATTTTCATTTTACAAATTAAAATAGATGAGGGTAATTTTGTTTCAACGACTCCTTTAATTCCCATATATTTTCTTTAAAATTATGGTTTCTCCATAGCACTTTGGCCGGGTACATTTTATTATTTCATAGAACTTTGTCTCTACGATCTAATATCTTCACCAAATTATATTCATATGAAATATCATTATCTAATGGTACCACCTATGGATTTAGAACATGAAAGGGGTCTGGTATGTATATCATTAATAGGGATACATGGAACATATCATATACTTGAGATAGGTTTGGTGGGAGTTCTAGTCGATAATCCAACACTTTGATGCGATCAAGGATCTCAAAGGGACCAATGTATCTTGGATTAAGCTTTCCATTCTTCCAAAATCACATGAATTTATTCCATTGAGATATGTGGAGGAATAACTTATCCTCAAATTCAAACTCTAGGTCTCGTTGATGATTGTCAGCATAACTCTTCTATTAACTTTGAGTATCCCTAATGTGCTTCTGAATGGTCTTGAACTTTTCCCCTATTTCCTTGACCATTTCAGGACCCAAAAATTTATGTTCACAAACTTCATCCCATCATGTAGGTGTTCTGAACCTCTTCCCATAAAGGGCTTTATAGGGATCCATTTTTATACTTGATTAGAAACTATTATTGTATGAGAACTTGATTAGAGGAATATGTTGATACCATCCTCTTTTGAAGTCCATTGAGTATGCTCTCAACATGTCCTTAAGTGTCTAGATAGTTTGATTAGATTGGCCATCGGTTTAAGGGTGATAAACCATGTTAAAGTTCAACTAAATATTTATATCATATTGGATATTCTTTGATAACTTGGAGGAAAAAATTAGATCTCAATCAAATACAATCAATAGTGGCATTCCATGAAGCCTCACTACTTATATAATGTATATCCTTGAAAGTTAATTGAGTGAGAAGGTCTCTTGAATTGAAATTAAGTGAGTAATATTTATAAGATGATCCACTAAAACCATATAGAATTATTTCCTCTTTATTTATTTGGAAGACCAATGACAAAGTCCATGGTTACGTTTTCCCATTTTCATATAGGTATGAGTAATGGTTGCATCATCCCATTATATTTTTTCCTTTTATCCTTCACTTATTGACATAAAAGAAACCTTGATATATATTCTATGATATACTACTTCATATTGTACCACCAATAGTGATCTTTGAGATCTAGATACATATTTATACTCCCTGGATGGATGGAGAAGGTCGAGCTATGTGCATTATTCAAAAAATACTTTTTTTAACTCAGGATTTGATGGTATACATAGTCTTGACCTAAATCTTACAAATTATTCATTAATTTTGAACTATGAGGATTTCCCTTTTCTTATAGCTTCCACATTCTTTTGAATTCTCACATCATCACTTTGATCATCCTTTATTTTCCCTAGAAGGGATGGTTGAGAAATTATTTTTTTAATGATTGATGATATTCATTCCTTTATGATTCCCATGTCCATACTTTTCAAGTCTAAGAAGATCATATCCTTCTCAATTCTCCTCAATGATAAAATTATTGGATCCTTTATACTTAGAGAATCTTCCACTTTGTTTTCTTTCCAAGGTAGTGGATTGAGCATTCATAGTCCATAATATGCTCTAAACATCTTCATTGGTGCATATTCATCCCATTCTTTGTGGAAATATACCCAAGGATCTTATGATCCATATATATTTCACACTTCTCCCCAAAGAGATAATTCCACCAGATTTTTAATGTAAAGATCACTGTTTCCAACTCCATATCGCGCGTTGGGTAGTTTTGTTCATGAAATTTCATTTTCCTCAAGGAATAGGCTATCAACTTTTCATTCTATATTAGTAAACAACCCAATATATTCTTTAAATAATTATTGAATACCATGACAAGTTCCCCACTTGTGGGTAGTGTAAGTACATGTATAGTGATAAGCCTCCTTTTAACTCCTTAAATCTCTCTTCACATTCATTATTCCAAAAAAAAATTGACTCCCTTTTGAGTTAGCTTAGTTAGAGGGTTTGAAAATCGATAGAAATTTCTCAAAAACCATCAATAATACCCAGAAAGTCCAAGGGAACTACAAATATCTATCACAAATATTGGCCTCATCCATCCTTCAATTACATATATTTTTGAAGGGTCCGTAGATATCCCTTTTCTGGTGATAAAATTCCCCAAGAATGTAATTCATTTAAATATAAAAAACATTTTCTATACTTTGCATAAAGACTATCCTTTAATATGGTCTTTATCACAATGCTCAGATTCTCCTCATGCTCCTCCTTGATTTTGGAGTATATTAAAATATCATCTATAAATACTACCACAAATTTTTTGAGTTAATCTCTAAAGACTCTATTAATCAAGTCCATGAAGATTTCTGGATAATTAATGAGTTATAATGATATTACAATGAACTCATAGTGCCTATACCTTGTACAAAAAACAGTCTTGGGGATATCCTCATTCTTTACCCTTACTTGATAATACCATGACTAAAGTTCCACCTTAGAGAAGTATTGGGCTCCACATAGTTGATCAAAAAAATAATCAATCCTTGATAGAGGATACCTTTTCTTTATCATGATCTTGTTTAGATCATGATAATCAATCCAATGGATCATTGAACCATCCTTCTTCTTGACTAAGAGGATGGTGCATCCCAAGGAGAAACACTTGGGTATATGAACCCTTTATCTAGATTCTACTGTAGTTGATTATTTAGCTCCTCAAGTTCCAAAGAAACAATTCTATACGGAGTCTTGGATAATGTCAATTCCCTATGTATAAACATGATTTAAAATTCAACTTCCCATCTAGGAGGAAGAACAAAAAATTATTCATAAAACACATCAGTGTATTCCCTTACAATGGGCATGTCTTCAAGGATGATATTTTCCTTAGACTCAATCATTTTATCTAGATACACTTGCTCATAGGGAAATAATATACATGATTGAGATTTTGGTGATAAATAAGATTCATCCTCCTCCTTGCACTTTTACAGAATCAGAAGATGATTCTTGATACAAAGAGTGATTTCCTTCTTGTGGACATTTATGTTGGATCTATATAATGAAATCACCCTCAAAGTGATTTTTTATGGTGGGTTCTCACTTAACCAAAAAGTGTTTTTCAAAAATCAAAAAAATGAATTTTCAGTCAGTATATAATGAAATCAAATCCATACACATAAATGCATCAAATTACACTAAATAGAGTGTCACAAAGTTTTTTAGGAATTTTATCCCACAAATTTTAATAGGGTATGAGTTATATACTTAGGATGAAATAATTTCCCCATTTTCCATTTTCACTGAAAACTCTACTTCCATGTTTTGTGGTGGTTTTTGAATAGTTCTACCAAACTTTCTTGATATGAAAGAATGTGTAGAACTGGAATAAAAAATTATGTTCTCTATTATTGAATGAATAAATAGTGTACCTGTTACCACTTTGTTGTTCGGATCCACCTTATCAGTTGTGATGGAATATGATCATCCTTACTTCCTTGGAGGTTTTTGGTGTTGATTGTTTCTAACAATACATGGATTATGGAATTAGTTTGTATAATGTACTTGTTCCTTGAAGTTGAAACATTAGAAAATAATATGATGGAAGACTAGAGCATTCCTCTATTCCATTAAATTGGTGGGTTTCTCCCATCGGAAATTTATAGCTTGGTGCCATTCCTTTTCACACCTAAAGCATTTTCTCATCCCCTTCAGGAAATTTCTAGGGTGCTTCTTTACACACTTTTGAAAAGTAGGATTTTAAAATTTCTTACCACCATTTTATTTCTCCATTATACTACTGGAATTAAACTCTAATTTACACTTCTTATCCCCATGATACCCTTGAGATTCGCTAATCTCCATTTCAAATTTTAGGTCACATTGAAAAATTTCCTCATAGATATCAAAATATAGAATCTCAAGGGATTTTTATAGACTCAGTTTTAGCCCATAAAAGAAGCATTCAACTTTGCATTTTGGGGTAACAAAAAATCTATAGGCATATCATGAAATTCTTGTGAATTTTACCTCATACACCCAATGGATTCATCATCTTTTTGCTTGAGGGAAAGGAAATAACTTTTTATTTTAAGTTGGAGAGTTTAAGGAAAATATTTGTTAAAAAAGATTTTCCGGAATTCCTTCCACCCCATCGCTTTAATCTCTTCCTTAGGCTTTGTATTCTTGATCAATGCCCGCCACTAACCATATTTTTCATCCATATGATAAATAGCCAGTATAACCTTCTCATGTTCAGAACATTGAAGGATGTAGAATATATTCTCAATGGATTTGATCCATTGTTCTGAAATTAAGGGATCAGATGATCCATTGAAAGTCATAGGCCTTTGCTGCATAAAGTTATCAATTGAATTTTTTTCTTTCTTAGAGAGATTTGGGTTTTTATTAAGGAACTGATTTAACTGAGAGAATATAATCATAAATTTTTCAATTCATACTCCCATTGGGTTGGGCATCTCATTTGAGAATTCATCACATTTCCCTTAACATTGGTTGTTTACTCAGTTCCTCCTATTTCTAGCCATTGGATATAATTAAGGGAAAATTAGGGATGAGTGCTTTTAAACATGAAAAAGGGAATCCAATAACATTTATGGGATAATTTATAAATGACATCTATTCCTTAACTTATAAATTTATAGGCTTAAACCTATGTTATCCATGATATATTTCCTAATATAAACTATTATGGTAATTTTTACCTTAATCATGATTCGTAATGAGTTTTTGAATTTACCAAATCATATCCCCTAGGAGTTTCAAACTAAGTGTGTAGAAAGGTCTATTTTTGCGCACCAATTCCCAATTGATTCTATCTTAATATGGTGTTTTTGGGTGTTACCCCTAGGTACATATGTGTCAGATCCACATCTACTTGTAGTATCTAGACATGGATGTATTTTCTTAGAAACCACTTAAAATTTTTGGATGTCTTATTATGTTTAGTCTTATCCCTAAGGCTTTCTCTAGAGTTTTCTAATCCTAATCTCAAAAATAAATAGAAATTCATTTGATACAAACTATGACAACCCTTGTATTTATTAAACTTTAATTCATGATTTATTACATAATAATACACATAATACAACATAGAAGATTCAGAAGTATAGTGTCTTTGAGAATTAGTTACATTACACAACAAATTAAAATAAGGGGTACATTAGCATTATTGAAAACTTTCTTAACATGGTTATATTATTTCATCATTCTTAAAACTGCATGGGATAACCTAGGGAGATACATAAGAAAAGGGTGATCTATAAATCCCATTAAGGGAATAAAAAATCATAACATAAAGAATATATTAAATTTTATATAATAAACATTTCAATGGGATATAAAATGGTTGAGAATCATAAACATGAATAATGAGGCATGATATAGAATGATAACATAAAGGTAACATGGGAATGTGGAAAAAACTTTAAACATGAAATAATAAGCATAAGTAAAGGTTAAACACCAAGATATCATAACATAATGTTATTAGGATAACCTCTCATGCACCACACATGAAATCTCATTAGACTAAAATATTACCCAATGCATTGGAGAACTATTTAGGAGCACCCATCATAATCATATCATATACATGCATAAGTGTGCCTCATAGATCATATAACATAAGAAAATATTTCATCACATTCAATTCTAAAATAAAGGACTATGGAATTAAATTAATGGATGTACCTAATAAAATAATTATAGGTATGTTTATGTGAATACCATTGAGTAGAAATAGTGATGGCATTCACAATACAAAGGTTTGGCATGGAAAAATCGTAGTGAAATTTCGACAGCATAACGACAGTACATAAAGGTTAATAAAATGGTTTAATGAAAGATAAATGGGTATGTAATAATTTCTACATCAAATGGTTGTAATAGGTATGTGAAAAACATATCCCAACATTAGTAAATGGAAATAAAAGTCATAAAATGAAGAATATTCTTGAATAAAGAGGAGAAGGAGAGGATCCCCTACCTTGAGTGGGTGATTCCAAATGCTTGAGAGGAGATTATTGAGAGATTTGGGGAACCTTGGGAGGAATATAAAGAGTGTAGGGGAGAGTAAGGATGTTCTAAAAGGTTTTTTAGTGACGTGTAATGATAGCTTGAGTGGGTTTATATAGGAAAATATAGGGGAGTTCTTTATTATTTCCCAAAATTAGGTTTTGGACTCTATACAATAAAGTAACCAAAAACACAAAAATTACCATGGTTTTTTCCCACAATTTTTAAAAGAAGGTTTTATTTTAATTATTTTATAAGTCCTAGGGCTGAACCTAATAAAATATTACCCTTGTTAATGTGGAAGAGAGTCATGTTCTTAAAGAAATTATTTTAAAACCTTAAAATATAATATAGGTTTTGTAGGATTCATAAAGGATTTATAAAATTAACTAAATAAAAAAAAATCACCTAATTTTAAATGGAAAATATATATTTGGTCATTTATACCTTTTATATCATTTATTACATCACTTTTGGGTCATTATGATTTCATAATACACACTATATATTTATACCATATTTAAGTTTTACCCGAAAATTCAACTATCTCAGAAAATTATGAAAAATTCACCACTGGATAATTTCAAAATTATGATTCCAAAAATAATATTAATTTTATCAAAATATTTTCTAAATATGTGAATTTTAACTTTTAAAATAGAATTTATATTTATTGATAAATTTTGAGTTTTTTGACAATAACAGTTTTCAAACCCTTATAAAAATTACATTTGACATCATAAAAATTATATTATCATTTATATTTAATAAAAATAATTTAATAATAATATTTTATAAAAATATAATTTATTTCAAAAATCCATTAATTCATAAAAATAAATATCTTAATTGAAATTTCATATTACCCAAAAATACAATTTGTGTTTTATCGTATCAATATCAAAATCATTTATAAAGTAACAAAAGTAAGAAGTAAATATAATTATTATTATATTGAAATTAAAATATACATATTCATATTTTTAGGATCATGATACATAACCATTTATTACACCAGAAAATACCCTAAGGGTAAGATACATGATGGTTATATTTTCATGTGGTGGTTCCACGTACATGGTTTGGGCCGTGATCTCGATGAGCTTAAAATTCTCCCGTAAAAAATTTCTCTCGTTCTTTAGTTATTGGATCTAGGATTGGTATTGGTTAATGTAAAATCCCAGTGATTATATCTCCCTCAGTAGCTCCGATAAATGGGTTTCATAGGGAATGATCCTACTGATCGAGACTATTACTTCCTTTTTCTATATCAATTGGATTTATCAAAACCCTATATTTATACTATTCATATAATCAATTTTCAATGACTATATTATCAATGGTTATGTTTATTAATGTTATTTTAAATTTGATATGATGTAATAAAACTAATTAAGTGCATTTTTTTTCTATAATCATTATATGGAATTAAATTCAATCACAAAGGGAATTTTATTTATAAAATTTTGGGTCGTTATATTAAAAGAGTTTTAAGGTAAAATAATATTAAATAAGAAATGTGTAATGCCCCAAATTGAATCACCTAGTTTGTAATGGTGATCTACATGACCTCATTCATGCCTCCCTATATGCAAGAGGCTGTTGATTAGTAGTGAGGGTCCAAACAATTTAGTGGGAAGATTGTACCCTCAATATCAAAATCCACACATCAAAATCAAGAAAATAAAATAAAAAATTGAATAATATAACTATATAATAACAATTATATAATATATGAAATGTTAGGTAACTTAGATTCATACAATGAAATGACCAAATACCCCCAATGTGATATGTTAAACCAGTGTATAATCAAATAAATGAGAAAATATATAAAGACATCATGACATCACTCTAGAGTCTGTCCTGATACCACCTTAAAACTCAAATCTCCATCTACTTATTTCCATGTTATTGGTCCCTTTCCCTTTCCAAAATCCTTGGTTTTAATTCTACACACGCATTGAGATACCCATACAGGGTGAGTATAACCCAGTAGGACACCACCAATGCATCCTTAACATAAGTTCACATGCATAAGCTATGTATTCCATGATAATAATTACACATGAAAGTAAAAATAAATCATGTTACAAGAGATTGTGTGCTAACAAAACAATAATAAACCCCAACCATACCTTATTTGGATCTATTTTGGATGGAAGTTCATAATGAAATTCTAGATCATGGTTCTACCACAATGCCATTGTATATAAGGGCATGACCTTATTACATTACATAATCTTGAATTTTAGTCAAGAAATAACTTCCTTTCACATTGATGATATTTTTGAGTTTAGAGTTTTAGAGATTTGGTACATAATACATACATAAAATTCCACATTTATATAGAATGGACACCACAAAAACAATATCTATTTCTTCCAAAATATTAAACTTTTCAAATAAAACATGATTTCTTTGACCAATCTTCATTACATTTAACTTGGATTCCTTATTTGTCTTATACATCCTTATAACCAATGAAAATAATTTAAAAACATGGGATGATCACAAAAATCTCAATAAGGGACATATAAATAAGGAAAGAAAACATTAGTCCGTGAATACTTGTAAACATTTTCAAAAATACATACTTCTCACACAAATATACTTACTTTGTGAAACTTGAGATTTCCACGAGATTTACACAAAACATGAAGAACATAAATAGGACCATAAAGGTATCTTGGGGAATTACTTATATTTCAAACCTCTCATCTACCTTATGATTTGTAACCCTCATGGACACCTTACAATGTAACCCTCACAACTACTTTATTGTGTAACCATCGCAGTTACACTTGGAGTAACCATATGACCGACCTCCAACTTACACATACCCAATGAATTGGAGGAAGATATAGTTCCAAACATTAATCATAAAAAATTCCCAAGAACCATAACATAATCATCAATAATAATACTTTCATAAAAAAATTCACTTTGAATTTTGTAAAACTAGAAGTTTAAAAGAGGATTTTATAAGAAAAGTCATTTATAAATAACATATAATTGATACGAGAATCAATAGAATGAAAGGAATATGTGCACTGTAAATACACATAATAAAAAATAATATAAACAAAAAATCATCACACAAATGATCGTAAAACCACCCAATTAATAAAGTAGAAGGTTAACCCAAAGAATGGAAATTGGGTTAAGAATTCCCTTACCTCAGGTTTTTCTTACTTCAAACTTGTTTAAACCTCCTGTATAATGATTAAAATATAGTTATTAGTATTTTAAATAAATTTTTTTATGTTTATAAAACCTTATATGATCATTTCATAACATCATTTCACCCTTTACTTATTAGTATTTTGTTCCTTTCATTGTTTCAGGTGTGTTTTTACATGATTTCCATGGCTAGTTTGTATTTGATTTTCTTGTTGTATGGAAATGAAATTTCAGAAGTGGAATGAAATGGTATTAATATGTTTCAATAATATATAATGATACCTTAAATCATTTTTTTATCATATATGATGACAAATAATTAGATAAAACATTAATGATATTTGTTTAGATCATTTTTCCAGTTCCTTGATAATCATGAACTTGTTTATATAATTTAACGTCATGCATAGAAGTTAATTCCAGAACATAAAATAGGTTACATAATAAAATTTAAATTAATTTTCAACCATTAAAATGGTTTTATGATCATATTTTAAGTAATTAATGGAAATGTAAAGCACATCATCCATAGTTTTGGTAAATGACACAACACGAATGATGTTTTTTTTATTATTTTTTAGAATAAGAGGAAGAGGAGAGGAAGAAAGATGATGAATTTTTTACATGAACATGATAACATACAGAATATATAAGATTATGTATATTTCATACCTCTTTGATAAGGGTATGGGAAGAGAGTATAATAAAAAATTGAATTGAAAAGAAAACAGATGAAAAAGGAATAGAATCATTACCTCTTGATCTATTCTCCTTGAGATCCTCCTTAAGGATTTTGGTTTTGTCCTTTTGGTGATAACAGCAGGTCTTTTATTTGGGTAAGAGACTTGGGGAGGGTATTTAGTATAACTTATACAATTATCAAAGATATAGATGTGTGAGAGGAATAGGGGAATGAGGGTGGTATTTATAGTGGAGGAGAGGAGAGGTTTTACATTATTTTAATCATTAGTTTAATATTTTTGCTCAAGAATTTGAATAATATTGATTCATGTGACCAAAAATAGTAATAAGTGAATGTGAGTTTAAACTTGGTGTGCTTATATAATCCTTTCATCACCTATGATACAGTAAAACAAGTATTTATCATTTATCACAATTTATCATATTTTACTATTCATCAAAAAATTAAAAATTTCAAAAAAATACAAAAAAATCACCCTAACCATTTTTAGACATATAGAATTAAAAAATGAAATCCATTATTTGAAAATAATTTTCAAAATATAATTAATTTAATTTTTAAATAAAATCATACTTTATTAAAAAATTAACAATTTTAAAACTATAACGCATTTTATATCACCTTAAAAAAGTTTTATTATGTAGAGACTCATTGTTTCATGCATTTAAATTTATTTTTAAAACCCTGGGGTGTTACATTATATAACTTTGAGTAGCCACATAGACAATAAGGTTTGAGTCAGGCCATAAGCCCATCAAGCTCTATCTCTATCATGGGTCTGGCCACAAGGCCATCACACTCTATCTCTACATCAGGTTGGGACACAAGGCCATTGTATCATGCCAATGAATCATGTAAAGCCTTCATCCCATTATAACCTGACTAGTGTCTTAGTCCATCATCATCATCATTGCATGTCGCACATGCTCCCTCTTTAAGGGATAACCAAGCTATGATGGTCACCTATCACTTTCTACTAGAAGAAAAATCTCCATATACCATACATTTACACATAGTAGGTAATAAAACATATATGCATAAAAATAACATGTCAAGCATGATTATAAACAACCACACACACACACATGAAATCATTATCAAGCATGGGTCTCATGGGTCACACACACACACATGAAATTAATATCAAACATGGGTCTCAGGTCTACACATGCACACACATGTGATCATTATCAAGGAAACAACCATATACAAGAGCTCTACATGATAAGAAAATTCCTACCATAGGACTTTTGATGTCAATAACCAATATTTCCAAGTTATGATACCCAAGTCATGCCTGTGAACTAACTAGATAAAACCCACATTCCAAGGATCCATAGAAATTATTCCAATTCATCACAAATGGTTTTTAGAACAAGATTAAAGAAAGAGTTGATGACATAAGCTTAGAATCAATTAAAATTACCTAATTAAAACCATCTTCAATGGAAGATCTAGATCTGATACAAGGAAAGGTTTCCAACTCTCTAGATTCGGTGTCGATCTATTAACAGACCAATAATTTTTTGTTATATTATAAAAAAATTTATATATCTAGCCAATATATATTATATCTATGGATAATTTAGGAATAATGAGAATATTAAGGCTAGAATAGACAAATATTACCTCGTAGAAGCTGATGAATTGTTCTAGACTTTGAGTGTCAAAGATAGGAGGAGGGTACCAAATTCACCAAAAGGGACCCCCTTTGATCATTCAATTCAAATGAGGGTCGATCCATAGAAGGGAGATATCAAAAAGGGAGTTATAAATGAAAATACTAGGGTTCTTTAATGACCTATTCATCTGGGAACCACTAGATGGCTGGTGGGACCTATAGAAATATAGGTCTTCTACCACCACCACTGGATAAATTATGGCACTATAGCAGATCCAAAGCTATTGGTTGATTCTCCAGCTCCATTGCTTTAAGTTCCTAACTTCTAAGGCCTAAAACATGCCTCAATATCACCTTAAACACAGAATATAAACAACCAAGATATGTTGAATAAAAAACATCACATACCTTGAATTCAGGATGTCACAAAAGGAATGATTGAGTTGATAACCCTTACCATGTTTTTTGAGTTGCCACCTTTGAATTGAGTCTAAAGCCTTTGAAGGAGGGATTTTTTGTTTGAATAGAACCTTGTGAATGTGGCTAAGGAAATTTATAAGTAATTTGGTAATGTGATTATCATCCAAAGATGACTCATGATAGATTTGTATGATTTTATATTAATTTATAAATCATTTTTAACATTATATCCCATTTATATAGATTTTCAGGGATATTTTTGTAAATTGATTTTAATTTTTTTAAAAATATTATATTTTGGGGAAGAGAATTGATGAAAACCAATCTCCATGATTATAATAAGACCACAAATTATTCGCACATCAGTTCTCTAGAATATCATACATAGGATACTCTACATAGTGGAAAACCAATCTCCGGATTTCCACTTCCCCATGAATGAGTGTACTAAAAGAAGGTTTCATTATTCTAACCAATCTTTGATTTTAATTATCACAAACACTCTTAAAGCGTGTAATATTTTATCTTAAATTAATATACAACTAGCTTGACATCATCATGATATAGATCTTTCAAGAGTTCTTCTTGAATTCATTCTTTGACTCCTTGAATAAGCTCTATGACATAACACATAAGGACACACTGTAGAGGGGAAGGAAATATGGAAATATGGTATGACCCTTAGACAACTCCACCCTCACACAAATACCCTTAATAAGCCTTAAGGATTTCAGTGACACCTTTACAAAGCACATGATATTTTTAGGTTACCCTTATATAGAACAAGGATTATGTTTTAGCCCTTAGGACCACACCATATCCTAGCTTGGTCAAATACCATTAGAAGATTTATGGAATAAATTATAGAGTCCACACCCTCCTCCATGATGTAGAATGTTCAACCATGCCACAAGTATCCAGTCCAAGGTCTACATTTATAATGGTCAAGATTCATTGAACTTGGATTCCTTCATCTTTAAAATTCTTAAAGGATTCTAGAAAACTTCTAAAGGAATTAAAGGATATAAATAGAGTATTATAGTGGCTTGAAAATCTACATCAACATAATTACTCATCCTCCAATGTTCTCAAATTGATCATTTTCTATCAAAGTGATATTTTATTCTAATTCTTCTTTATCCTTCTAGAGTGTGAAAAAAATTATAATATCCAATCAATCTCTTCTACAATTATCATTCTCCCCTAGTTTTTGTAATATTATTTGGGATAATTGAGATAAATCTTCAAAGAGATTGGTTCTTACCAATATCCTATATTCCTATTTCTTCTATATTTGGTGCTTACTACCTTTTAAGTAAGGGATCATGGTTTTCTTCCCTTTTCCTTTTAAAATGAAAGGTACTACTTTGTTTGTAGTTTCTAGCTTCACCGTTAAAGAGATAGTATCTATTGTATATATTTTCTTGCTATAACCTAAAAAACAAGGGATAATTTAGGTATCTTGGATACTATTAAAACCAATAGACTAATACATTAAATCCTAAAATGATTATGGTGGGAGACATTCAGGTACCTTTGAGTACTATTTACAAACTTCCTTACCAAATATCCTATCCTATTTACTTTACACATTTTCAACTCTTTACCACTTTTAATTATTATTTTATGATTTTTTAATCCATAAATTAACACTCAATTACTTTTTTTATATCTCTATTCATTTTATTCTTCCTATTTTATTATTATTATTATTATTATTATTATATATATATATATATATTGTTACACTTTCAATATTTGATTCATTTTATTTTATTCTTTTATTTTATTCAAAAGTTTTTAATTTCATTAATATTTTTAAAATAAGTTTTTAAACTTGGACTATTATCCTTTAATTTTTAAAGGGAAATTCACCGCCTCTTACAATTTTAATTTCTTATCTTTAACCTACATTTTATATCAAAGGGATATTTTTTATTTGTTTAATTTATTTGTTTCCAAATTCTATCAAAGTTTTTATTTTTAAAATCATTAACTATTTTTTTAAATAAAGATCACTTTTGTAATATGGATTTTTCAAAAAACCATGTGGCCCTAAAGGACAATAATTAGGTTGTGATTTTTCTTTTGATTATACTAATTATGCTTATTGAAAATCTAGAATGTCTACTTTTATTTGATATATTTTCTATTATTTTAATTAAATTGTTATGCATAGATATAATATTTCATCTGATAAAGAAGAAAGATAGAACCCTGATGTTATTTCTACTTTTTAATAATATGGTAAAGCTATTAATGCATTAAATTATGGTTTATATGTTAATGAGGTTAATAGAGTTTCTTCCTAAAAAACTGTACATGAAATCAAGAAATTATTAGAAGTTAACCATGAAGGTGTAAAAAGTTAAGGATACAAGACTTGAAATTTATAGGAAATACTTTGATAGTTTCTCTATGTATCCTATTTAATATATCACTACTATGTTTACTAGATTTACTAATATTTTCATTTTTCAAAAATCTCTTGGTGAATCTCTTTCTTCAGAATCTTTGGTCAAGAAAATCCTTTGGGTTTTACCAAGTACTTGGGAACCAAAATTCACTATGATCCAAGAATCTAAAGATGTGAAAAATATGATGGTCAAGGAAATCATAGGTTCTCTCAGAAAAAATGAGATAACCATGAATAGATAATATGAAAAGGAGGATAATAAGGCCAAATAAACTAAAATAAAAATTTCTTTCAAAGTAAACAAAAACGATTCATCTGAGAGTGGCTCCGACATTGAAAAAGTTACCAAGATGATGGAATATTATAATAAAAATAAGAGATCCTATTGAAACTTAAGAAAGAGAAATAAAGAATTTATGGTAACTTGTTTCAGTTGTAAAAATTAGGGTCATATCAAACCATATTATTCCTTGAATAAGAAAAAGTTGAAATATAATAAGCAAGGAAATAAAAATTTAATGGTCTACACATGGACTGCTAGAAAGGAATAAATTTCAACATATTAATCAAGAAATGAAAGTACCAAGTGTCTCATGACACATATAAAAGATTAAATTTAGGCTAGTTCTAAAATTTCTCTCTCTCTTTATCATTCCACTTCTTAGTATTCTACTTCTTCCACCTCTTCTTTAACTTATGGAGACCTTCTCAATGATAAAAATTAACTTTAAAATGGTTTTCTTGATAATATCTCTAAATTAAAAGATATTAAAAATAAACACAAATTTACTATATCTGAAAAAGCTCAAATTTTAAAAGAAAAATAGGTTTTTCTTTTAAAATTAAAAGTTCAACCAAATATTTAAAATTTTGAATTTCGAATTAAATATCTTAAAAACAACATTTTTCATTTTACCCAAGGGGAATAAAATTAAAATAATAGTTTGGGTTATAAATATCCTATTAAAAATCACTAAGGATTTAGTTTTTCAAAACAATTTATTTTTCCCATCCATTCTAAAAAGACTAATTTTGTAAAAGTAATTTCTCAAAATAATTTTTTTAATCATTGAAAGAAAGTTGTCTATCTAGTTTATGAATGAAATTGTAAAAATTATAGATATGGTAGACCTAAAATAATTTATATTTCTTCTCATATTTCAAAATGGAAAAACTTGTTCAAAAAAAAATGCGGATTCCAAAATCTTTATTATCTAACTTAAGTGGACCCAAGATATAGGTAAAAAAACTATAGTTTATAAATATTTTGTAGAAAAAGTGAAAAACCTGATAAGCTACATGGTATATGGATATCGGGTACTCAAAGAATATGTGTGGTGATCCTTTTGAATTCAATCATCTCAAAGATTTTGATAGAGGATATGTCACCTTTAAAGACGATTGTAAATGAAAAATTACTAGTATAGGTACAATTGGTCTCTCCAAATCTACTCTTATCAATGATGTTTTATTTTTTAATGTATTGAAACATAATTTACTAAGTATTAGTCAATCATGTGATAGATGTTTTAAAATTACTTTTGAAAATGATTTTTGTAAAGTTTTTAATTCTAAAGGAAAACATTTATTTACTACACTCCATTTTCAAAATGTTTATATTATATATTTAAAATCTCTAGAAAGTAAAAATGTCAAGAGTTTAAGTGAGAAAGATAATGATTCTTGGATTTTACATCTGCACCCAGGTCATTTTAATACCCACTCTCTTATCAAGCTCAATCATAATTGACTAGTATGAGATTTACCAAAATTGTATTTTAAAGATAACTTAGTTTATGAACTTTTTTGACTCGGAAAGAAAAAAAAGTCTTCTTTAAATCCTAAAAACATTGTTTAATCTTATAAATCCCTATAACTTGTCCAAATTGATTTTTTAGGGCCAAATCAAGTTGCTAGTATTTGAGGTAAATATTAAAAATTTGTAATTATCTATGAATTTACTAGATTTACATGGGTTTTCTTCTTAGCTCATAAGAATGAGGCTTGTAATGTCTTTATCAAATTTTTAAGGAAAGTAAAAAATGAAAAGGATAAAAACTCTTTTTACTTAAAAGTCACCATAGTGGAGAATTTGATAATAAATATTTTGATTAGTTTTGTGCTTCTCAAGTTTATCATCACTCATTTTCCTCTCCTAGACCACTTCACCATAATGGGGTTGTCAAAATAAGAAATAAGACCCTTAGAGAAATATTTAAGGCTCTCCCAAATGTGTTTTCCATTAATCAATTCTTTTGGTATGAGGTGTTCAATACCACATGCTTTATCCTTAACCATGTCCTCATAAGACCATCTTAGGAAAAACCCCTTATGAAATTTAGAAAGGAAAAATTACAAAAGTTGGATTCCTTAGAGTATTTAGTTGTAAATTATATATCCTTAATACCGAGGATAATTTAGGAATTTTTAAACCTAAATCCAATGAAATAATTTTTATTGGGTACTCAAACTCAATAAAATATTCCCTAGTATTAAATAAGAGGACCGAGACCCTATAAGAGTCAATTCACATTAAATTCAATGAGAATATTCCAAAATTACATCCACAAAGTGATAATGATGTTAACCAATCTAGTTTGAACCTTATTAAACCTAAATATTCTAAAGAAATTAAAGATGAACTAGAAACCATTTCCTCTCCTTTAACTAAGTATTTAACACAATCCAAATACCATCCTATTGAGAATGTTATTAGAGAATTATAATCCAAAGATCATACTAGAAGGACAATATTAAATGAGTTTGATTATCAAGATTTTCTCTCTCATATTGAACCCTATTCACTTGATGGAACTATTAATGATGAGGATGGGCTAATTTACATGGAAGAGGAGTTGAAAAAATTTCAAATGAATAACATTTGGACTCTTGTGGAATGTCCTGATAATCATCCTATTATTGGCACTAAGTGAGTTTTTTGAAACAAACTTGATGGACACGGAAATTTTAGTTGTAACAAGTCTTGGATTATTGATAAAGTATATAATAAATAATAAGGTATTTATTATGGTGAAACCTTTTCACCCATTTCTCAACTCAATCCATTATAATCTTGTTGTCATTCACTGATCATTTTAATTTCATACATTTTCAAATGGATGTTAAAATTTATTTTTTAAATGGTTTTGTTTATGAAAATGTTTTTGTGGTCCAACCAACTAGTTTTAAAAATATTGAATTTACAAATTATATTTTCAATTTAACCAAATATCTATATAGTTTAAAACAATCCCCTAGAGCTTGGTATGTGGTGTTAACTAAATTTCTTTTATCAAATGATTTCAAAACGGGAAAAATTTAATTCCATACTTTTTCTCAAAAAAATTTCAAATAATTTATTAATCATTCAAATTTATGTTGATAATGTTTTTTTCATCTCAACTAAAGAACCTCTTTGTAATAATTTTTATGATTTAATGAATTAAGAGTTTTAATTGATTTTTACGAGAGAACTTAAATTATTACTTGGTTTTAAAATTCCTCAAAATTAAAATGGAACCATTTTAAAAAAAATTTAATACACTAATGAAATTTTAAATAAGTTTAGCATGGATTATTATAAGGAAATTATAATGACCATGAGTATAAAATATAAGATTATGTTGGATGAATCCAATCAATCGGTCAAAAATAAGATTTATAAAAGTATGATTGGAAGTCTACTTTACCTTAACATGACCTGTCTAAACATTATCTTCAATGTATTATTTTGTGCTCATATTCAATCCAATCTAAAGGAATATCATTTAAAATACCTCTAAAAAATATTCCATTATTTGAAAGAAACTAAAAACCTTGAATTAATTTATCCTAAGGAATCCTCTTTTGAACTTTCTTGTTTTTTTGATGCTGATTTTAGAGGATTCCAACTAGATAGGAAAATTACTAGTGGGAATTATCATCTACTAGAAAAAACATCATCTCTTGGAGAAGTATGAAGAAAAACCATGTTGTTTTTATATAGAATAAGTAGAATATATAGCCACTGGGAGTTTTTGTGCCCATGTTATTTGGATGAAAAATACTCTCTTAGAATTTAGGATAACCTATTATTCAATCCCTATCAAGTGTAAAAACAATAGTGCAACTAGTATTTCTAAAAACCTTATCCAACACTATCTGACTAAGAACATTGACTTAAGACACCATTTTCTATAATATCACTTTCAAAAAGGTGATATTGTTCTTGAATTTATTTTAAAAAACCTTAAACTTGATAATATATTCATTAAACCCCATCCTCTTGATTGAATTAACTTCATCAAAGGTGATTTGGGTATGATTATCTTGTGATACTTATCTATTAAACTTTTAAATCTTATGAAAGTTTTTATATATTAAAAATCTATTTTTTGTTTCAAAATTGTTTTCCAAAATGGATTTCAAATTTAAAAAATGGTTTTCAAATGTTTTTCATAATTTTTGAAAAGTGAAGTGAGTATGATGCTCCCAGATAAACATTTATGTCTGTATATAAACAAGTGGGTGTGGTTTTAGTGTAGATCCTATTATGGATTTATCCTGAAAAGAGTTGATTGGGTTTGTTAACCCTTTATTCATCCTAATAACGATGGGTGGTTCTTACCCAACACCTAGTTTGACACTCCCAGGTAATTTTCTATGATTATGAATAAAACCATTACTTAACCATAATAATGGAATGCTTTTTCAAAATATATTTTTAAGTATTTTCTTTATTTTAGTGTTTTTTAATGGAAATTATCTCTTTAAAATCTCCTAATTAATTAATTATGGAGGATATAATATTGTTAATACTAAAACGATACCAGGAGAGACATTTAGTTTTTAAAATTAAATTTCTAAAATTAAAAGATTGTTTAGTTTTTTAAACGAATGTATCTATCTTTAAAAAAATTCTAAGTTTTATTTTAAATTTTAAACACTTTTTTTTAAAAAGGGGTTTGTTTTATAAAAACTTTTTAAAAATTTCAAACTATTTTAAAACATTATTTTTTTCTCACTCTAAATATTGTTTATGATGATAAAAATAGATCTAAATTTTATCTATTTGTTCTCTGACCCTATTTTTACTAATTTTTGATAATCCCATAGGGGATAAGTTTTCAAATCCTATCCCATCCCAATGCAGGATAAGTTTTTGAATGGGGTGAAGTTTATTGTTTGGGGAAAAGTTTTCTCTTTATACTCTTGTTTAAATTTAATTATTATTCATGTGTTTTTTATTATAAAAAGGGAGAGATTCTTGTGTTTCACATTGATATTTGATTTTAATGATCACAAAGACTCTTAAAGTGTGTAATTTTTTCTCTTAAAGTGATGTACACCTAACTTGATATCATTATGATATATCTCTTTCATGAGTCCTTCTTGAAGTCATTTTTGACTCCTTGAATAAATGGCACAATACATAGGACCATGCTGTAACACCCTATGGTTTAAAAAAAATAAATAAATGGAAATGTGTGAAACTTTGTTTTAAGTAGATATTTATAAATATCCTTTAAAAATAATATTTCCACTTCTATGTTTTGAATTTTGAAAAATAGTCATCTACAATTGTGTTCAGTATGTCATTTGGAGTCTAATAGAACCAACTTGTTTTTTTGGTGAATAGTAACATACCCTTATGAATAGTAACATGACCCTAATGAATAGTAAATTGTGTTATTATTTTATTTTCTAAAGGATTTAAGATAATGAAATCTTGGTTAATTTTTCAATGTGATATAAAAGTAGTTATAGTTTTTAAATTATTAATTTTTGAATTAAGGATGATTTTATTTAACAATTAAATTAATAATATTTAGAAAATTATTTTCAAAAAATGGAGTTCATTTTTGAATTATACACATCAAGATATGGTAAGGGTGAATTTTTGGGATTTTTATGAAATTCTTGAATTTTTGATGAATAGTGAAATACGATAAAATACCGTATATTCAAATTATCAATAAAATACACTATTTATGAAATCATAAGTGATGTAAGACCAATTTGTTTGAACTCACATGCCATTATTACTATTTGGGGTTACATGAATTAAGACTATTCATAGTCTTGAGCAAAAATATTATAATAATGATTAAAATAACGTTAAATACCTCCTGTCCTCCACTATAAATACCACCCTCATTTCCCTCTTCCTCCCACACCTCTCAAGCCTTGATCCTTACCTAATTTCTACCCAATACTACTCCCAAGGATCCTTCCCACGTCCTAGAGATTCTGGTCTCACCAAAAGTACAAAACCAAAGGCCTAAAGAAGGATCTCAAGGAGAAGAGATCAAAAGGTAAACATCCTCTTTTGTTTTCTTTCCATTCTTTCATTTTATTCTATTATTTTTAATTTTATTTGAATTGTGTTGGGATATGTCATTACATATCCCAATTAATTCCCATATTATATAAGATTTATGAGATACCACCTTTCTCTCATCAAACTATTTTATGAAATTTCAAGTGACGTCGTTAGGCTGTCGAATTTTCGTGAGAGATTTCTCAATTTTTCTTTTATTTTGAGTTCCTTTATTCTTTTTTATCACCCCCTATTATACAAGAAGAATAAAAGCTTCAGAATCATGTATATTCTGTATTTTCTCATGTTCATGGAAAATTCCTCATCAATATTCTTCTCCTCTTTCACTTATTCAATGAATTAAAAACATTGTCCGTGATGTGTCGAATTACTGACATCGTGGACGATGTAATTTCAATATGATTTAATTCCTTAAAGGATGGTTAGGAAACCAACTTATGGTTTAACCAGGTTATAATATATGTATTATCTCTCATTCATGGTTCATGAATTCTTTTGTACACATGGTTTTAATTTATAAAACAAAATGATCATTATTATCAAAGAACCACTAAAATGATCTAAAGGAACATCACTAATGTTTTAACTTATGAATCATCCTCATGTAAGAATTCAAAATGATAAATGGTATAATTTATGGTTCTGGAAATATGTAAATACTAATCTATTCCAATTCTATAGTTTCACTTCCAATCACCAAGAACAACCATCATGAACCAATCATGGAAATCATGTAAAGAACTCACCCAAAAATAGCGCAAGGAACAAAATACTAACAATTAAAGGGTGAAATGATGTAATGAAAAGATCATATAAGGTATTATAAATATGGAGATGTTTTTTTAAGATATTAATAACACTCTTTTTACCAATATATAGGAGGTTTAAACAATTTTCAGTAAGACAAGCCCGAGGTAAGGGAATTCTTAACCTGATTTCCATTCATTGGGTTAACCTTCTACTTCATTATTTATGCGGTATTAGAATTTTAGTGTGTGATGAGTTCTGTTTATATTATGTTTTATTATGCATATTTAAAGTGTATATACATATTCCATCCACTCTAATAATTCTCACTTCAATTATATGATTTATGTAAGGGGTTTTTCATCCTCTTTTAAAATTATATTTTATAAAATTAAAAAGAAATGTTTTTATGAAATTATTCATGTTGTATGATTGTGTTTTGGTTCTTGGGAATTGTTTATGATTAAATGTGGTACCTTTATCTCCCTCCAATTAATTGGGTATGTCTAAGTTGGAGGTCGACCATATGGTTACTCCAAGTGTAACTACGATGATTACACAAATTGTAAGGTAGGTGTGAGGGTTACAAATTATAAGGTAGTTGAGAGGGTTACATGATTATATAAGTAATGCCCCAAGATACCTTTGTTGTTATATTTATGTTCTTATGTATTGTGTAAATCTTGTGTAAATATCATGTTTCACAAATTAAGTATATACGAGTGATGAGTATGTCTTTTCAAAATGTTTTCATACGTTACAAGTATTCATGGACTAATGTGCTCTTTCCTTCTTTTACATCCCTTACTAAGTTTTTTGTGATCATCCCAAGTTTTTTAAATTATTTTCACAGGTCATAAGGATTTGTAATACAAAGAATGAATCCAAGTTAAATGTTTGAATAATTGTCAAAGAAATCATGTTTTAAGCTTTAATGTTTTATATTTTGAGAAAAATGGAAATAGTTTTTATGATATCCACTTTGTAATAATGTGTAATATTATGAATGTATTATGTCCCAATTATATAAATATATAAACTTGAAAACATCCTCAATGTAAAATTAAGTTATTTCTTGACTAAAATCAATATTATGTAATGTAATAAGGCTGGGCCCTTATAGTTGGTATCATAGGATAGTTTAGATAACTTCAGGGGTTATAATGATGTTATAAGAATACCATAAATGATTTTTACTCTATAATTAATTTGAAATGTTATAGAATTTAAATATTACGATGTTGATTCATCTAATATTTTTTTGTTCAGAATGGTTGTCCACAGAATAAATAGGGAAGCTGAAGAGGAGAGGCACCGACATAATGAGACCCTTTCGAATCTGCAGCCCAGAATAGTAGGGATTGGAACCGAGCAGTTTGTGATAGTAATGGCTCAGCTAATTCAAGCAATAAATGGTGGTGAAATTCATAAAAGAGAAAAACTATAGGTACCACAATGGAACATGAAAATAGTGGAACATTTTATGAGACAACACCCTCCTGCTTTTAATGGATCTTCTAACCCAGTAGCGACTGAAGGATGGATTAAAGCCCTTGAAAAGATATTTAATATTATAGGATGTTCAAAAAATCAAAAGGTAAGTCTTTCCATTTATCATTTTGAAGGTGAAGTTGATCAGTGGTGTTCAATGATAAATAATATCAGGTATAGAGAGGATATTTATGTCTTATAGTGGGATGAATTTAAAAGTCTTTTCCTTGAAAAATATTTTCTTAAGGTGGTATGACTTAGGATAGAGAAGAAATTCCTTGAATTGAAGAAAAAGGAGGAAGGTTCAGTGGCTTTATATGAATCAAAATTCACCAGACTGGTGAGGTATGATACAAATCTTATTATAGATCTTGATAGCAAAATCAATCACTTTTACTCAGGACCGAAGCTAAGGCATCAAAGGGAATTGGCCTCCCGTGAATTCAAAAGTTACGAGAAACTTGTCCGATGTGCTGAGAGGGTAGAGATGGAGTTTTCTTATGATCACATTCATTTTAGAAACAAGGAGAAGAAGAAGTATATATGGAAAGAAATGGGTAAGAATCAACAAAAGAAATCTGATAGTAATAAAATGTAGTTTCCAGTTTGTAAAAGGTGTGGCAAGAAGCACCCTAGGGAATGTCTTAGTAAAACTAGGAAGTGTTTTAAATGTGGTAAGTTTGGGCATATGACCCAATATTGTAATAAAAATGATCCTAATATTAATCCTAATAAGAAAACTGTTAAGTGTTTTAAATGTGGTGAGATGGGTCACTATAAAAATGCCTTCCCAAAGAGAGATCCAAATGATGCAAAGAAGCCAGACTATAAGCAGAAAGGTGTAGTGAGATCTTTTGTAACTACATCAACAGATGATGAGCCATCCAATGAAGTTGTATCAGGTACTTTCTTTACCCGGATTTTGCTAAAATTTTGTTTGATATGGGGTATACACATTCCTTCATCTCTGAGAATTTTTTTGGTAAATTGGAAACATCACCTCAACAAATGAGACCAAAACTTGTTGTTAAAACACCAAGGGGAAATATTATAGCAAAGAAAAATTATAAGAATATTTATATTGTGGTTTGTGGAAAGAATTTACCTGTAAACCTTGTTGTTTTACCCTTAGTTGAGTTTGATGTTATTCTGGGAATGGATTGGATTTCTGTTTATTATGCTAATATTGATTGTAGAGATAAAGAAGTTTTTTTCAGAAAGAGTTTTGGTTTATATACAAGAATGAACCCATATAATTGATAACATATCAGGAAGATGAAAAAATGTTAAAAGATAGAAATTAAAGTTATCTTGGTCATATTTTTTAAAACAAGGGAACTGTTCAGATTGATGATGTGCTAGTGGTAAATGAATACCTTGATGTTTTTCCAGATGAGTTTCCCAGTGTCATAAATGATCTAGAATTTGAGTTCACAATTAAATTAGTTCCTGATGCTAAACCAATCTCAAAACCCCCATATCATATGACTCAAATATAATTTTTTGAATTGAAAAATCAGTTACAGGATTTTCTTGGTAAAGGCTTCATTCGTCCTAGAACTTCACCATGGGGAGATCCTATTTTGTTCGTTAAAAAGAAATATGGTTCCATGAGACTTTGCATTGATTATAGAGCTTTGAATAACATCACTATTAAAAACAAGTATCCTTTTCCTCACATCAATGACTTGTTTGATCAGCTCCAGGGAGCTCAGTTCTTTTCCAAGATTGACTTGAGATCTGGATACCATCAGCTAAAGGTGAAGGAGGATGACATCCCGAAAACAACCTTTCATACTAGATATGGGAATTATGAATTTGTTGTTATGCCATTTGGGTTAACTAATTCACCTATTTTATTCATGAATCTTATGAATAGAATATTTCATGAGTTCTTGGATAAGTTTTTGGTTGTGTTTATTGATGAAATTCTAGTATTTTATATAAATAAAGAGGAGAATGAAAAACATCTAAGGGTTATTTTACAAAACTTAAAGTAAAATAAACTGTATGGAAAATTCAGAAAGTGTGATTTTTGGTTGAAAAATATTTATTTTCTTAGGAACATTGTAAATAAGGATAGAATAATAGTTGATCCTGGAAAAACAAAAGTGGTTGATGAATGGCCAAGGCCTACAAATATTATAGATATTCGTAGTTTTCTTAGATTATCAGGTTATTACTGAAGTTTTGTTAAGAACTTTGCATGGTTATCTAGCCCGATAAATAAGTTAACACTAAAAGGGGTTAAATTTATTTAGACAGAAGAATGTGATGTTTTTTTCAAGAACTAAAGAATAGATTGGTGAATGCTCCAGTTTTGGCCTTGCCTTTTTGAAATGGTGAGTTTGTCATCTACAGTGATGCTTCTTTGAAGTGACTTGGTTGTGTTTTGATGCAGAATGATCAGTTAAGTGCTTATGATTTAAGAAAACTTAAAACTCATGAGTTAAATTATCCCACACATTATTTGGAATTGGCAGTTGTGGTTTTTTCTTTGAAAATTTGGAGGCATCATTTATACAGTGACAAATTTCAAATATATAATGACCATAAAATTCTGAAGTATATATTCACTCAGAAGGAATTACACATGAGGCAGAGAAGATGGCTTTAACTGATAAAGGATTATGATTTCATGATCAATTACCATCCCAGAAAATCAAACAAAGTGGTAGATTCCTTGAGTCAAAAACATCATGCATCATTAACAATGTTACATTTGGAAAATGAACCCTTGATTAATGATGTGATGAATTTTGGCTTAGAAGTGGTTGGTGTAGGACATACCTCTGTTTTTTCTCAGGTTTCAGTGCAGTCATCATTATCAGACAGAATTAAGCAAGCACAGAAGGAAGACCATGAGCCATACAAAAAGGTATAATTGGTTTAAATGGGTAAGTTTACAGAATTTAACCTTGATAAAGATTGTGTTTTAAGATTTGGAAAAAGGTTGTGTATGCCTTGTGATTATCAGTTGAAGAAATATTTGTTATGTGAAGCTTATAATTCTCCATTTTCGGTTCATCATGGCAGTATTAATATGTATAGAGATCTTTGGGAGTATTATTGGTGGGATGGAATGAAAAGAGATATTACTGATTTTACTATGAAATGCTTGACAATTCAAAAGGTTAAAGCAGAGTGGAAGTTACCGAAGGGGATGCTTCAGCCTTTTCTAGTGATAGAGTAGAAATGAGAGAATGTATCCATGAAATTTTTGGTGGGACTACCAAATACTTCTCGAGGTAACAATGCGATTTGGGTTATTGTTGATCGACTGAAAAAATGTACACATTTTCTTTCTATTTGAGATATAATGTCTTTAGATCAGCTTTCTTTATTGTACCTCAAAGATATTTTCAGGCTACATAGAGTTCATCTTTCCATTGTATCTGACTGGGATCCCAGGTTCACTTCTAACTTTTTAAGGGACTTTAGAAGTTTTTGGGAATATAATTAAATTTCAGTACAACATTTCCTCCTCAATCAGATGTTCAGTCAGAATGAAATATTCAAACTTTGGTGGATATTATTTGAGATTTTTCAATGGACTACCAGGGAAGTTGGGATCAACATCTTTCTTTTGTTGAGTTTTCTTAAAATAACAGTTTTCATTCTAGTATACAGATGACACCTTTTGAGGCTTTGTATGGGAAGTGGTGTCGGACTCCAGTGTTTTGGGATGAAGTCAGTGGAAGTAAGTTGATGGGGACATAATTAGTAGAAGAAGTTCCTGAGAAAGTAAAGATGATCCAGTCACACATGAGGACAACTTAGAGTAGGTAGAAAAGTTATGTATATAAAAGAAGGAAAGACTTCTCTTTCGAGGTAGGTGATCATGTTTTCTTTTAAATATCTCCTTGGAAAAGTGTGATGCGTTTCAGTAAGAAAGGGAAGATAATTCCGTGGTTCATCGGTCCTTTTGAAATCCTAGAGAAAGTTGGAACATTTTCATACCAAGTAGCTTTTCCTCCGAGTTTGTCTTAGGTACACAATGTTTTTCATGTTTCGATGTTGAGGAAGTATGTGCCAGATTCATCACATGTCTTGAGACTAGAAGCAGTTCAACTGGAAGAGAACCTTTCTTATGAATAGAAACTAGTTTAGATCCTTGATAGAAGGGAACATGTATTGGGGAATAAGGTAATCCACTAGGTAATGGTTTTTTGGAGAAACCACATGGTATAAGAAGAAACATGGGAGTCTGAAAATGCTATGAGAGAAAGGTACCATCACTTGTTTAATAAGTAAATAAAATTGTGAGGATTCAATTTTCAGAAGGTGGGGATAATGTAACACCCCAAGGTTTAAAAATAAAATAAATGGAAATTCATGAAACTTTGTTTTAAGTAGATATTTATAACTATCCTTTAAAAATAATTTTTCCACTTCTATGTTTTGAATTTTGAAAAACGGTCATCTATAATTGTGTTCAGTATGTCATTTGGAGTCTAATAGAACCAACTTATTTTTTTTGGTGAATTTTAACATACCCTTATGAATAATAATATGACCCTAATGAATAGAAAATTGTGTTATTATTTTATTTTCTTAAGGCTTTAATATAATGAAATCTTGGTTAATTTTTCAATGTGATATAAAAGTAGTTATAGTTTTTAAATTAATAATTTTTGAATTAAGTATGATTTTATTTAAAAATTAAATTAATAATTTTTAGAAAATTATTTTCAAAAAATGGAGTTCATTTTTGAATTCTACACTTCGATAAATGGTAAGGGTGAATTTTTGAGACTTTTCTGAAATTCTTGAATTTTTGATGAATAGTGAAATACGGTAAAATACCGTATATTCAAATTATCAGTAAAATACACTATTTATGCTATCATAAGTGATTTAAGGACACTTTTTTAGAACTCACATGCCATTATTACTATTCTGGGTCACATGAATTAAGAATATTCATAGTCTTGAGCAAAAATATTATAATAATAATTAAAATAATGTTAAATACCTCCTCTCCTCCACTATAAATACCACCCTCCTTTTCCTCTTCCTCCCACACCTATCAAGCCTTGAGACTTACATAAGTTCTGCCCAATAATCCTCCCAAGTATCTTCCCTACGTCCTAGATCTTCTGGTCTCACCAAAAGGCCAAAACCAAAGGCCTTAAGAAAGTTCTCAAGGAGAAGAGATCAAGAGGTAAACATCCTCTTTTGATTTCTTTCCTTTCTTTCATTTTATGTTATTCTTTTTAATTTGATTTGTCTTATGTTTGGATATGTAATTCCATATCCCCCTTAATTTAAATATTATTTAAGAGTTATGAGATACCCCCTTTTTCTCATCAAACTATTTTATGAAATTTTAAGTGACACCGTTAGGTTGCCAAATTTTTGTGAGAGATTTCTCAATTTTTCTTTTATTTTGAGTTCCCTTCTTCTTTTTCCTCACCTCCTCTTATTAAAGAGTATTTAAATATCTATAATCATGTTTATTATGTATTTTATCATGTTCATGGAAAATTCCTCATCAATATTCTCCTCCTCCCCCACTTATTCAAGGAATTAAAAACATTTCCCGTGATGTGTCGAATTACCGACATCGTGGATGATGTGATTTCAATCTTCTTTAATTCATTAAAGGATGGTCATGAAACCATTTTTATGGTTGAACCAGGTTATAATATATTTATTATGTCTCATTCATGGTTCTGGAATTCTTTTTTACACATGGTTTTAATTTATAAAACAAATTGAGGTCGTTATTATCAAAGAACCACTAAAATGATCTAAACAAACATCATTAATGTTTTAACTTATGAATCATCCTCATGTAAGAATTAAAAATGATAAATGTTATAATTTATGGTTATATAAATATTTAAATACTACTCCATTCCAATTCTATAGTTTCACTTCCAATCGGCAAGAACAACCATCATGAACGAATCATGGAAATCATGTAAAGAACTCACCCAAAAACAATGCAAGGAACAAAATACTAACAATTAAAGGGTGAAATGATGTAATGAAATGATCATAAAAGGTATTATAAAGATGGATATGTTTATTTAAGATATTAATAACACTATTTTAACCATTATACAGGAGGTTTAAACAATTTTTAAGTAAGAAAATCCCAAGGTAAGGGAATTCTTAACCCGATTTCCATTCTTTGGGTTAACCTTCTACTTCGTTATTTATGTGGTATTAGAATTGTTGTGTGTGATGGGTTCTATTTATATTATGTTTTATTATGTGTATTTATAGTGTATATACATATTCCATCCACTCTAATTATTCTTTATTCAATTATATGATTTATGTAAGGGGTTTTTCTTTTAAAATCCTCTTAAAATTCTATTTTACAAAATTCAAAAGCATTGTTTTTATGAAATTATTCATGTTGTATGATTGTGTTATGGTTATTGGGAATTTTTTATGATTAAGTGTGGGACCTATATCTCCCTCCAATTCATTTGGTATGTGTAAGTTGGAGGTCGTCCGTATGATTACTCCAAGTGTAACGGCGATGGTTACACAAATTGTAAGGTAGCAGTGAGGGTTACAAATTATAAGGTAGCTGATAAGGTTACAAGATTACGTAAGTAATGCCCCAAGATAAATTTATTGTTATATTTATATTCTTATGTATTGTTTAAATCTTGTGTAAATCTCATGTTTCACAATTTAGGTATATATGAGTGACAAGTATGTATTTTGAAAATGTTTTCATACGTTACAAGTATTCATGGACTAATGTGTTATTTCCTTCTTTTATATCCCTTAATGAGCTTTTTTGTGCTCATCCAAAGTTTTTTAAATGATTTTCATAGGTTATAAGGATGCGTAATACAAATAATTAATCCAAGTTAAATGTTTTAATAATTTTCAAAGAAATCATGTTTTAAGCTTTAATGTTTTATATTTTGAAAAAAATGGAAATTATTTTTATGGTATCCACTCTGTAACAATGTGTAATGTTATGAATGTATTATGTCCCAATTATCTAAATCTCTAAACTTGAAAATATCCTCAATGTAAAAGGAAGTTATTTCTTGACTAAAATCAAGATTATGTAATGTAATAAGACCGGGCCCTTATACATGGTGTTGAGGGGAAGGAAATCCAAAAATATGGGATGACCCTTATGAAACTCCACCCTCATGAAAATAACCTTACACAACATTAAGGATTTCAGTGGTAAATTTATACAACACATGATATTTTTAGATTACACTTATGTAGAATAAGGATTAAAACATATACTTCTAGACTACACTAAAACCAAGCATGGTCAAATCCATTTGTGAGATTTATGGAATAAATTTTGGTGGCCATGACACTGTCAAAGTTCACACTACTGGAAATCCTAGTTTTACCAATGGTTATATCCCAACAGTTTACTAAACCGTTGGGAATAGCCATCTATACCAACGGTTCTCAGAAACCGTTGGTATAGATGGTTTTATAGACACTTTTACCAATAGTTGTAATGAACCGTTGGTATAGAGGAGTTTTTACCAACGGTTCAATGAGAACTGTTGGTAAAAGTTGGATTTTGGTGACCTTTTACCAACGGTTCTCATTGAACCGTTGGTAAAGGTTTGGGCTGAATGTATATACCAACGGTTTTTAAAAAACATTGGTAAAAATTTCCCCCAAATTGGCAGTAGCCTGTCCTCTCCCCCATTCGCGATCCAGAGCCCTAAACGGGAGCTATCGGCGATTTTGGAGGTGCTTCCGGTTCTCTTCCTCCATCCCATCCAAGGTGAGTTATTTTATTTAACTTTCAGTTTTTATTTTCGATTTTGATGTGTATATGTTTCTCTTTAGGATAAGACCAATTTCTATTCTCATATTCCCACCCAATTTATGTTCCAGCCCTATTTATGTTTTGGTTCTTTATTAAATTCCATGCATATTCCAGCCCATATAGATTACATTAGACGGTTGTCTAATTTTTTGATGTGCCTTTCATGTTTCATTACCAAGAAATTTTTATTATATGTTATAAAATTCAATCACATGTTTAGTTTTAACATTCATAGTTACTTTATTATCTTGTGTCAATAATTTATATTAATAATCTTTTCATATATTCCATCGTTGAGTGTTTTTACTTATGCAATAGAATTCCAAGCTCATGTTACTTCATAGTGATTATTTAGATTTCAAAGTGTTTTATTTTTCATGTAAAATTTATTAAAAAGTTTTGGGGACTAATTAAAGTTATTAGATTCCAATTTCCATGCTTCTATGCTTGTTAAGAATTAAATGAAATATGATGGTTGTAATTAAATGAAATTCAATTTTCAATTTTTATCATGTATGGGTGATTAATAAATTGGAATGTGATGAACCATATAATTGAACCATTGTTAATGCAAATTATATACCAAAAGGTTATTGAATAAAAGTTATTCTTGTGAATTTCGTTACATCATAGATAAAATGGTTGTGGTTATATGAGAGAAACCTCTGATGGTTCTTTGATCATTGTTTTATGGAGAATGAATGGTTTAGGTCCGGTATTAATAGTAGCTTCCAGTGAGACCATTTTAGTATAAGGGGAAACAAGATTATGATCTAAAAGGGTGTGATTGAGTTGGTAGAGACCAAACATTGTTTGTTCCTTGTGTTCAAGAACCATAAATAGAGTGTTCCAATTAGGTGGTCATCAGTAAAGTCGTAGGTAAGATTTCCAAGTCCTGTTTCATGAAGTTGAATATGTGGTGCTATAGTGGTTTTGGATTGTTTGAGGTACTCTAGTGTATTATAAACCCTCATTTGTTCCATATTCATTTAAATTGATTTAATATCATTTTTTTCACACACAGCATTATATCCTCTCAAACTATATTTAGAGTGTATTTTCATTCGTATGGTGTTAAATATTTTAGTAAATGTCCATAATAGCTTATTTTATGTGTTCTAGGGGTTTAGACTAATGACAGAGCTGCATGATTATTGTGGGGGTATTCTTTTCATATAAATATACCTATACACCCCGACCCCCTTGGACAACCTGACCACCCCCACGGACAGCCCACCCACCTGGACACCCTGACCCCCCTAGACAGCCCCACCCCCTGGACACCTCCGACCCCCCGGACGACCCCACCACCCCCTAGACACCCCGCACCCCCTGGACATGCCACACCCCCCTTGGACAGTCCCGCCACTCCCATGATCCTCATCCTACTCCTCATCCTGATCTACTTGAAGAAGTTAAAGTATAAAACTCATATACTCCCAATAGGACCCTTAAGGATTATGTATTCCTTGATCCACTTCCAATATCTTACTGGTCAATCCTTGAATATAGGCATTATAAATTTTGTATCTTATTTTCTTATATACACTGTATTTTGTTGTATTTCTTAATATGATTCTCATATAGAGTAATGTGTCAGTTATGCTTTTATATAGAGTAAACAATTTTCATTTACGTAAATATTTTTTTGATTAAACTTTAATATTATTGAATTTCTTTGAAATGACTTATTGTGATTTTTTTACAGAATGGATAGAAATTGGATGTACGAAACTGATCAGATTTCAACCGATTTTCAAAATAATTTGAACAGATTTCTAGATTTTGCATTTGACAAGGCTTCATATAGTGGTCGGATACACTGACCATGTTTTAATTGTGTTGGAAGACCTTGTTTGAGCCGTGAAGCAGTTAGCTATCATATAACCAAATATGGTTTCCAAACAAACTATTATTTGTGGTATCACAATGGAGAGAAAATGGAATCTCAAAATGTTGATGATCCAAATGATAGGACTGAATTGGGGAGTTTGATATATGATCAGTTTCTATTTATTCGACATCATGAGAAGGAAATAATGTCCAGCCAACAAGATTTAGATACAAGCACACATTATGCGTCCAATGAAAATGATGATGTTGATAGGGTGAAAAAATTGAATGATGCTGCGACGACTCCAGTATATCGGTAATGTGATAAAATGAAAAAGTTGGAATTTTTAATCCGATTGTTTCATGGGAAAACTATGTATGGGATTTCAAATACTGCAATTGATTACATTCTTACCTTCTTGAAGGACTTACTTCCAGATGATGCAGATATTCCCTCAAACCACTATATGGAATGGAAGTTGGTTGATGAACTTGGATTCTCAAAAAAAAATTCATGCTTTCCCGAATGATTGCAGCTTATTTTGGGAGGAAACCGCTGAAAGAAATAATTGTATAAAATGCGGAACCTCCCGAAGGAATCCAAAAGATGATGGAACACCATCTCGTGTGCGACAAAAAGTAATGTGGCACTTTCCATTGATCCCTAGATTACATAACCTTTTCATGTCTGATGAAATATCCGTAAAAATGTGATGGCATGACACCGAGAGAAAAAAGAATAATGAAGAGTTGGTTCACCCTGCAGATGGATTTTCATGGTAGAGATTTGATGCTAGATATCCTGAATTTGCAGCTGACGTGCGTAATGTGAGACTGGGTCTTTCATGTGACGGTTTTAATCCATTTGGGAAGATGCTTACTTCGCACAACACATGGCCGGTTTTCATTAACATTTATAACCTTCCCCCTTGGTTGTGTATGAAAAAGACTTACACTTTCTTGAGTATACTGATATCTGGCCCTTCTGATCCTGGCAATGATATAGATGTATACATGCAACCTTTAATAAAAGAGTTGAAACTTCTTTGGGATGTGGGTGTGCCCACATACGATGCATGTTCGAAAGACATATTTCAGATGCATGCTGCACTTATGTGGACTATCAATGATTTTCCTGCTTATGCAATGATGTCTGGATGGAGCACAAAAGGAAAATTGTCATGTCCTATTTGTATGAAGAATACTCGATCGAGAAGACTGAAATATCGTCGTAGTTTTAGTTTTATGGGACATCGACGATTATTGCCAATGAACCATCCATATAGAAACAATCGTCGAAGATTTGACAATACCATGGAGAATGACGATCCACCTCAGCGTATCTCTGGAACTGAAGTGCTTAATGAATTGAAAGATTTCAGTTATTCATTTGGGAAGAGTGTAATGAAATCTAGAAAGAGGAAAAATGTTTCCAATGATACCTGTTACAATTGGAAGAAGAAGAGTATATTCTTTGAGTTGTCATATTGGTCAACCAACTTGTTACGTCATTGCTTAGACGTAATGCACATTGAAAAGAATATATGTGAAATGTTTCTTTCGATTCTTCTAAATGTCAAGGGGAAGACAAAAGATGATTTACGATCTCGGCGCGACTTGGTAGATTGGGGGATCAGACCAGAATTGCATCCTGTCTGTATCAGTGAAAATAAATGGCAAGTTCCATGTGCTTCTTATGTGATGACTCCTGCTGAAAAAAATCAATTTCTGGAAGTGCTAGAGACTATTAAAGTTCCTGATGGCTATTCAAGCAATATATCAAAATGGGTCAACAGAAAAGAGCTGAAGTTGAAATCTTTGAAGACTCATGATTATCACGTACTTTTGCATGAGTTGATTCCAATAGCAATCCGTCATCTCTTGTCCAATAATGTTAGAGTCTCAGTTATTCAGTTGTGCTATTTGTTTATAGATCTTTGTGATAAGAGGTTGTCCAAATCCCTCGTGCAAAAATTGTTGGCAGAGACACCATTAATTTTGTGTGAGTTATAGGAAATATTCCCTCCATCATTTTTTACATGCATGTTGCATCTGACTATCCATCTTCCGACCGAAATACTTCTTGGAGGACTCGTTGATTTCCGTTGGATGTATCCAACTGAAAGAAACATGTGCACATTGAAATCATATGTTCGGAACATGAATTATGCTGAAGGTTCTATTGGGAACGGTTACTTGGCTCAAGAATGTATGGATTTCTGCTCAATGTATTTTTCTGATCATAATACGAGAATAAACAGACCAATGAGAAATGAAGAAGAATAGTATGGGAAAATTGAACCCAGTTTTCCATCACTTCCTCAGACAGGAGGAATTCCAGGATCATATACATTGACAACATTAAGCCTTGAAGAGCGAGAGATGGCACATCGCACAGTGTTGTTCAATTGTGATTTGTTCGATGAGTATATCAAGTAAGTTAATTTTACATGTATCTCTTATCTTATCTCTTGTAATTTTAAATATTTGTTAAACTATTATTATTTTTATCTATAGGGAACATAAAGAATTGATATATAGAAAGCATCGTTCTTTATCTTTGAGAAAGAAGGAGACTTTGCATAGAAAAGGGTTTTCTGCTTGGTTGAAATTGAAGGTAAAAATATTTCTGTAATAACTAAATAAAAATAATATTTAATTAAGTTTACTATTTGTTTATATTTCAGGTATCGAGTTTTCCTACAGACTCTATTTCTGAGGAAATAAGAGCTTTGGCTTTTGGCCCTAATACCACGGTTCGTGCTTGTAAATCACTTGTGATCAATGGATACAAATTTATTATCACTGAACGAGCAAGAAACATGAGAACACAGCATAATGGTGTTATGCTAACTGCCACAACAGACTGTTATGCCAGTTTATCAGACACTAGACCTCGTTCTGAAAATGTTGCTTATTATGGTGTCATGGAGAAAATAATAATTTTGGATTATTACTCGCATGGTTGAGTCACGATAATGAAATGTAAATGGTTCGATTCAATGACGAGGCAAGACACCTTTATTGATGATTGTGTATTTCGAGTTATTGACATGACTCGCACTCTTGCCATCGATGAACCATATGTATTGGCATCAATGGTGAAACAAGTTTTTTATGTCAAAGATCATCGTCATCCTAAATTCGGTGTAATTATTGAAGTAAATCCCAGATATGTTTTTGATGATGGTGATGATGAAGTTGACATTATCCCTACTGCAATTGGAAGCAATCCGTTTATTACTTATGATGACCCCAACAGCTCAATTTTCAGAGTTGATTGTGAACCCGAAGTTGTGGTGGGAAATATATAGAATCATACAGTCGTGTTCTCACCTACATGTTTCACCTACATCATTCAGAGTGTGTATCCTAGTACTTACCTTCATAACACCATAAATCTTCTGTTTCATTATGTTCTTTTTATCATAATGGTTTTTCTATATTTTTTTTTGGGTTACACATTAGTTATCTGTTTCTAATTACTTCCATATTTGTTTTCATTGCAGGAAATGACACCCATTGAAGAGAGGCGGCGGAAAAAGATGACAGATAATAATCGTCGCATGGTACAGATGGTTATTCCTCCACTCATCCCTGTTGTGAGTATTTTATTTCAAATCTAAATATTTCAATAACTTATAATATCATGTGTTTACTTTTCTGTCAAACTTTTTTTCAGGATCCACCCCCTAGACGACAGATATCTGACGAGGATCCTGATATTGCTCCCAGTAGAGAGGTTGGTGGTAGGAGGGGGGTGGTGTCAGAGATAGACGATCATCTAGTGGTCCCGGTACTGAGGCCGGTGGTACGAGGGCTCGTGGGGCGAGAGTTAGACGACCCACTACCACAGACGTATCTTCTACGCCCTATTTTGATCCTGGCGTGTCTTCAGGGACATATGAGATATTTAGACCTCCGATGTTTACACTACCAACTGGGCAGACGTCTATGCCATCATCTTTTTCTTCTGGTTCATTATCTCCGGGCTATTATATTCCACCTTCTTTGACTCCTGCTGCGACACAATATGTGGCTGAGGAGCATACACTGAGGGACACTCCACCTGTACAGGATATTCCTTTAGCTTCTGCACCCATTGATCCGACTACCACAGGTATATTTATATAACTCTATCAAATTTTTATACCAAAATTTATTTTTATTATAACTTGTATTGATATTATTTTTCTTTAATAACAGATTCATCTACAGATAGGAGGCAGGGGAGGGGGCGTACTTGCTTGCGTGCGGTATGGAACCGCCAGACATAGTTGATGGTTGAATACAATGTTGATGGACAAATGATTGAGAAATCTGGGTAGGAATGTCGGGGTTTTTTGGCGATGCTAGCCAAATACTCCGATATCATTCCGGTCATCCCTCTCTCTTGGAGACATCTGCCACCCGAAGTCAAGGATAACGCGTGGGCACAAATATGGGTAAAAAATCTATTGGATTTAATGTAGTATATTTTTGTATTTAAATTAACTAATTAATTTGGTTTCAACTTTGGTTTAAATTCCCTGATGGGGAAGGTGCACGACCAGCGCGTTTAAAAGAGCTAGGAGAGATTTGGAGAGCTTATAAGAATGAGCTGTATGTTGGCTGGTGTGATAGAGTGGGTACGGAGTTAGAGACATTACCTATCATGGATGACTGCCTGATAGAGCAATATCGCCAAATGATTACCCATTGGGCGACTGCCAAATTTAAGGTATTAATCTCATTTGAGTTATTTAAATGAGATTTTTCATATTTTGCATTAATATAATCTTATTAATTATTAATCATTATTTAGGAATCTTCTGAAAAAAAAACATTGATTCAAAATAATACCTCCACACTTTGGGGCGCACAACTATGTCAGATCATGAGAGGCAGCAGGTACGATATAGTTGTTTATAATTTTTCTTTAGGACTTTCCCTTTTTAGTGGATCCTACTTAAATTATGTGATTTATTGAATAATGAATATATGATTATACTTTCACTTTATATTGTTTCAATGTCATTACAGAAGAACAAAATGAATATTGAAGGACGTATCCCTCGAGAAAAATTGTTTTGCTCGAGTAGAAGAAAAAAAGATGGAACTGTGGTAAATGAACTGACCCAAGAGAAGATTGTAAGTTTTAATTTGTTTATTTCAAAGTTTAATATCTAATTTGAAATTTAATAATCTATTAATATTTTTTACAGGCTGCTTTAGAGGCTCTTGATGCCCAGGAGCCTGACAATTTTGGGCCACACGATCATTTATATCAGGTTTTGGGAGATGAGCACTCTGGTCAAGTACGCTTCCGATCTGGTAAGAATATAGTCCCGACGAGGTATTGGTCATCTCCAGGTATCCATTCTAGTACCACCGAGTTGGAACAGGTCAAGGATCATGCAAGATAGTCTGATAAAAGGGTCACAGAGTTGGAAGTACAAGTTCAAACAAGAGACAGAGAATTTATGAAACTGATGAAAGTATTATCTTCATCACTTCCACCAGAGGCTAGTGCGGCTTGTCAGACATTTATGTCGTTGATGGGTGCATCATCCAATGCACCAGGTGGCAGCTCTAGTGGCAATTGAGATGATGACGTTCCTGGTGATGACGAGGATGCTGAAGAGGAAGGGGGAGAGGATGAGGATGTGGACGAGGACGAGGATGGGGCCGAGGGTGAGGATGGGGCCGAGGGCGAGGATGATGCCAAGGACGAGGATGAGGCCGACGATGAGAATGGGGACGATGACGAGGACGGTGACGAGGACAGAGATGGCGGCGAGGATGAGGCTGATGATGATAGTGGTGATGGTGATGGTGATCAGAGGCAGATTGATCCATTACATTTTTGAATTCTATATAACTCTTTATTTTTGAACATGGTTTTCCACTTTGGGGTTTTCCTCTGCTTCATAGGGACGTTGCATTCGGATTCTGTTTTTTGCACTTGATTCTTATTTTATGATTAGTCTACTACCTAGACCTTTAGTATTCCTTAGTATTGTGATACTCATTTTTCTATTTTTTTTACTTAGCTTTCTTAGTTATCCATGTATTTCATGTTTATGCATGTGGAAAATGATATGGAAAATTTGCTTTGAAGTAGTGGCCGACACCACTCAAAGTGTCTAACTTTTATTTGAAATGGACAGGATTTTAAGTGAAAACAACAACTGGCATACAGAAAACAGACCAAACGCATTCGGATTCTGTTTAAACTATAGGACAACGATACATGGGTCATATATGACGTATACGAGTCAACCCCGCCTCAATCCGAGGGCCGGTGTGGTCGGTACCACTCAAAGTGTCTTTCTTTTGTTTAAAATGGATGTGCTTTTAAGTAAAAAAACCGCATACGGATAATGGACCAAACGCATTCAGATACTATTGATACTTTAGGACATGTATCCATGGGTCATATGTGACGTGTACGAGTCAACCCCGCCTCAATCCAAGGCGCGGTGTGGCCGGCACCACTCAAAGTGTCTAACTTTTATTTGAAATGGACAAGATTTTAAGTGAAAACAACAACTGGCATATGGAAAACAGACCAAACACATTCGGATTCTGTTTAAACTATAGGAAAATGATCCATGGGTCATATGTTACGTGTACGAGTCAACCCCGCCTCAATCCGAGGGCCGGTGTGGCCGATACCACTCAAAGTGTCTTTCTTTTGTTTAAAATGGATGCGCTTTTAAGTAAAAAAAACCACATACGGAAAACGGACCAAAGGCATTCAGATATTGTTGATACTTTAGGACATGTATCCATGGGTCATTTGTGGCGTGTAGGAGTCAACCCTGCCTCAATCCGAGGCACGGTGTGGCCGGCACCACTCAAAATGTCTAACTTTTATTTGAAATGGATAGGATTTTAAGTGAAAACAACAACTGGCATACGGAAAATAGATCAAACGAATTCGGATTCTGTTTAAACTATAGGACAAGGATCCATGGGTCATATGTGACGTGTACGAGTCAACCCCGCCTCAATCCAAGGGCCGGTGTGGCCGGTACCACTCAAAGTGTATTTCTTTTGTTTAAAATGGATGCGCTTTTAAGTAAAAAAACCAACATACAGAAAACGGACCAAAGGCATTCAGATACTATTGATAAATTAGGAAATGTATACATGGGTCATTTGTGATGTGTATGAGTCAACCCCGCCTCAATCCGAGGCGCGGTGTGGCCGACACCACTCAAAGTGTCTAACTTTTCTTTGAAATGGACAACAGTTTAAGTAAAAACAACAACTGGCATACGGAAAACCGACCAAACCCATTCAGATTCTATTGAAACTGTAGGAAAATGATCCATGTGTCATTTTTGATGTGTAAGAGTCAACCCCGCCACAATCCGAGGCGCAGTGTGGCCGACACCACTCAAAGTGTCTAACTTTTCTTTGAAATGGACAACAATTTAAGTAAAAACAAAAACTAACATACGGAAAACTGACCAAAGGCATTCAGATTCTATTGAAACTTTAGGAAAACGATCCATGCATCATATGTGACGTGTATGAGTCAATCCTGCCTCAATCTGAGGGCCAGTGTGGCCGGCACCACTCAAAGTGTGTCACTTTTCTTTGAAATGGACAACATTTTAAGTTAAAAAAACAACTGCCATATGGAAAACGGACCAAAGGCATTCAGATACTGTTGATACTTAAGGACATGTATCCATGGGTCATTTTTGACGTGTAGGAGTCAACCCATCCTCAATCCGAGGGCCGGTACCACTCAAAATGTCTTTGTTTTGTTTAAAATGGATGCGCTTTTAAGTAAAAAAAACCACATACGGAAAACCGACCAAACGCATTCGGATTCTGTTGAAACTTTAGGAAAACGATCCATGGGTCATTTGTGACGTGTAGGAATCAACCCCGCCTCAATCCGAGGCGAGGTGTGGGCGGAACCACTCAAAGTGTCTAACTATTTTTTGAAATGGACAACAATTTAAGTAAAAACAAAAACTGACATACGAAAAACAGACCAAACACATTCAGATACTGTTGATACTTTAGGAAAAGTATATATGGGTCATTTGTGACGTTTACGAGTCAACCCCGCCTCAATCCGAGGCGCGGTGTGGCTGACACCACTCAAAGTGTCTAACTTTTATTTGAAATGGACAGGATTTTAAGTGAAAACAACAACTGACATACGGAAAACAGACCAAATGCATTCGGATTCTGTTTAAACTATAGGAAAACGATCCATGAGTCATATGTGACGTGTACGAGTCAACCCCACCTCAATCCGAGGTCTGGTGTGGTCGGTACCACTCAAAGTGTATTTCTTTTGTTTAAAATGGATGCGCTTTTAAGTAAAAAAACCACACATGGAAAACAGACCAAAGGCATTCAGATACTGTTGATAATTTAGGACATGTATCCATGGGTCATTTGTGGCATGTAGGAGTCAGCCCCTCCTCAATCCGAGGCGCGGTGTGTCCGGCACCACTCAAAGTGTCTAACTTTTATTTGAAATGGACATGATTTTAAGTGAAAACAACAACTGGCATACGAAAAATAGATCAAACGCATTCGGATTCTGTTTAAACTATAGGACAAGGATCCATGGGTCATATGTGACATGTACGAGTCAACCCTGCCTCAATCCGAGGGGCGGTGTGTCCAGTACCACTCAAAGTGTCTTTATTTTGTTTAAAATGGATGCGCTTTTAAGTAAAAAAACCACATACGGAAAATGGACCAAAGGCATTCGGATACTGTTGATACATTAGGACATGTATCCATGGGTCATTTGTGACGTGTACGAGTCAACCCCACCTCAATCCGAGGCACGGTGTGGTGGACACCACTCAAAGTGTCTAACTTTTCTTTGAAATGGACAACAGTTTAAGTAAAAACAACAACTGACATATGGAAAACCGACCAAACCGATTAGGATTCTGTTGAAACTGTAGGAAAATGATCCATGTGTCATTTTTGACTTGTACGAGTCAACCCCGCCACAATCAGAGGCGCGGTGTGGCCAACACCACTCAAAGTGTCTAACTTTTCTTTGAAATGGACAACAGTTTAAGTAAAAACAACAACTAACATACGGAAAACTGACCAAAGGCATTCAGATTCTGTTGAAACTTTAGGAAAACGATCCATGCGTCTTATGTGACGTGTATGAGTCAATCCTGTCTCAATCCGAGGGACACTGTGGCCATCACCACTAAAAGTGTGTCACTTTTCTTTGAAATGGACAACAGTTTAAGTTAAAAAACAAATTCCATACGGAAAACGGACCAAAGGAATTCATATACTGTTGATACTTAAGGACATGTATCCATGGGTCATTTGTGACGTGTAGGAGTCAACCCCGCCTCAATCCGAGGGCCGGTGTGGCCGGTACCACTCAAAATGTCTTTCTTTTGTTTAAAATGGATGTGCTTTTAAGTAAAAAAACCACATACGGAAAACTGACCAAACGCATTCGGATTCTGTTGAAACTTTAGGAAAACGATCCATGGGTAATTTGTAACGTGTAGGAATCAACCCCGCCTCAATCCGAGGTGAGGTGTGGTAGGAACCACTCAAAGTGTCTAACTATTTTTTGAAATGGACAACAGTTTAAGTAAAAACAACAAATGACATACGGAAAACGGACCAAACACATTCAGATACTGTTGATACTTTAGGACAAGGATCTATGGGTCATTTGTGACGTGTACGAGTCAACCCTGCCTCAATCCGAGACATGGTTTGGTCGGTATCACTCAAAGTGTATTTCTTTTGTTTAAAATGGATATGCTTTTATGTAAAAACAACCGGCATACGGGAAACCAACCAAACGCATTCGGATTGTGTTGATAATTTAGGAAAATGATCCATGGGTCATTTGTGATGTGTACGAGTCAACTCCGCCTCAATTTGAGGTGCGGTGTGGATGACACCACTCAAAGTCTCTCTTTTATTTCAAAAGGAAATCATTTTAAGTGAATACAACTGAAATTTACACTCATCAACGATAGTCACAAACTATTTTTCATGAGTTGGGTAGTTTCACTAAGGGGGTCATAAGTGACGAGACTCCTAAGAAAATACCTTTTCACTATATATTATAAACAATACAAGTTCAATGCAAAATTCATCACAAATCATTACATACCCAAACCTAGGATCACAAAAAAATGGATTTTAGCCAATTTGAAATTATTATTCAACTCTAATAGATATTTATCAAACTATTCTGCCTATTAGAATTTGATGGAGAGGTGTGCTGGTTGGGGGGTTGTGCATGGGTGAGGTGAATTACCACCGGATGATTGTTGTCATATGTGTTTTTTGGGCTATTTTCGGTGTTTTTTATACTGTTTGAAATATGTATGTGGTTTTTGTGATATTTTTTATACAGGTTTATAGTGGAGGGTATATTGAGGGCTGTTGTGCAATGTTTTTTTATGCAGGTGGATGGTAGGGCTACTGGAGGGCTTCTGGGGGGCTGCTGTGCAGTAGCTCTGGCAAAGGTTATACCAATGGTTCAGAACCGTTGGTATATCTTTTTCCAGAATTCTGGAAAAGGCTATACCAACAGTTCTGAACCGTTGGTATAATATTTTCCAGAAAAAAGCTATCCCAATGGTTTAGAACTGTTGGTATATCCTTTTCCAGAATTCTGGAAAGCTTATACCAACGGTTCAGAACCGTTGGTATAGCTTTTTCCAGAATTCTGGAAACCTTATACCAACGGTTATAAACCGTTGGGATATCTTTTTTCTGGAAAGCTTATACCAACGGTTCAGAACCGTTGGTATAGACTTTTCCAGAATTCTAGAACACCTATACCAACGGTTTAAGTGCAACCGTTGGTATAGGGATTTCCTCACGGCTTACTAGCCAATGGTTTGGAAAACCATTGGTATAGTCTATACCAACGGTTTTCTAGCCTATACCAACGGTTTTAAACCGTTGGTATAGCCTACTTTTCCAGTAGTGTCAGTTCTTATAAACTCAGCCCACTTCATTCCAAAATGTACACTCTATATTGCAATGTTTTATTTGTAGGAGTTTTCCATGTTAGATCCTAGAGTCTATTCTGCCTCATTTTTAGAAGAACCATAAAAATGGTCATATGAGACTCCATTCCATAAAATATTTCCTTACACTACAAATCCCTCCTCCACAACACATAATGGTCGATCATGCCACAAGAAACCAGTCTGAGACCTGTATTTATTGTGGTCAATATTCTTTGAACATGGAAATCTTCATCATTAAAATCCATAATGGATTCCAGAACATTTATAAAGGAATTTAAGGCTATAAATAAAGTCTTGATATGTCTTGAAAATCTACACTGACACACTTTCTGATTCTCGAATGTGGTCAAATTACACAATTTCTATCAAAGTGATCTTTCATTATAAATCTCCTTTATCCTTCTAGAGTGTAAATTTTTTAATATCTAATCCATATCTTATATAATATTCATTATCACCTAGTTTTCATAATATTATTTGGGAGAATTGAGACAAAGTTTCAAAGAAATTGTGTCATAGAAATCTCTTATCTTTCTATTTATTATATATTTAGTTCTTACTACCATTAAAGTAATAAAACATGGTTTTATTTCCATTTACTTTAAAAAGAAAAGGTACTACTTCATTTATGGTTTCTAGATTCACTGTTAAAGGGATAATTTCTATTATATCTAGTGTCTTAAAATAACCTAAAAATAAAGGGATAGTTTTGTTATCTTTGATACCATTAAATCCTAGTGTCTAATATATTAAATCCTAAAGATATTGAGGTGGAATTTGTAGGGGTACATTTGAGTAATATTTCCAAAATTCCTTATCAAATATCTTTTATTATTTACTTTTTTCATTTTTCAATTATTTATCACTTTAAATCATTCTTTTTTTAAACTATTTAATCTACCAATTAACTCTTAATTCCATTTTTTATTGCTCTTCATTTTGTTCTTCCATTTTTATTATTATATATATATATATATATTATTGTGCTTTCAATATTTGATTCATTTTATTTTATTCTTTCATTTTATTCAAAAGGTTTTAATTTATTTAATCTTTTTAAAAGTAGTTTTTAAACTTGGATTGTTTTCCTTTAATTTTTAAAGAGAAATTCACCCCATATTTTCATTTTAACTTCCTATCTACGACCTAAAATAGGTAGTCACTACACTATACTCACTTAAAAAGGTCTTATTCATACAAAATTTAGTAAAAATAAACAAAGTATCAAAAATGCATTCAACAGTAAAACATTCAATGGAAATATAGAAAGGGAGAAAGAACACAAAAGGATTTAATGTGATTTAGATTATGTCCTACATGCATAGGGGAAACACACTACTACTTTCTTTTATTTTAACCAATATATTTTAGGTGATACAAATAGATTAAAAAAGTAAGCAATAATCCCTAACTTCCCAACTCTCAAATAAATTCTTATTTGAACCACTGTTTTTTCACACACTTTGCACTGAAAGTACCATGTACTTATTTACTAATCACAATTGGTCAAACAAGTTAAAAATGATCCCCTAAAAACATATATTAAGATAAATTAACACCTGGGCTAGGTTACCAACTTGATGATGCATAAACTTTGTTGAACTTCTAGACCTCCCAATGCTCTACTGTAGATCCATCAGTAGAAGAAAACTTTTTATAGACCTATTTTCATTGGAGAAGATTAACTGACACTGCCTTCACATTGATTCCATCCTCCTATCTCTAAATATAATTCTGATAAATATAAATCCAATTCTTAAACTTCCAATGATTTAAACTTATGATGATTGGAATAGGAATTAACATCCCAAAAATATCTCACTTGAAAACTTTCTCTTGGTAAAACCTCAAAAATTTATCATTTGGAATCATTCCCTAATCCTTTCCTTCACCCAAGTCACAATAATTCCTAATGATACCTTATGATTTCTTTAACTATCACCTTGGTGAATATGTCTACTTGATTTTGGCCTATTTCTATATTCTATAGCTCCAAATCCTTTTTCTATAACAAATTTATGATGAAATGATACTTCAGGTTGATATGATTTTTCGAAGCATGGAACACCATATTTTTATTCAAGTAAATATCACTTTGGATGACATAGTAAAGAACTGATTCTGATTTAACCCTTCCTAGCTCCTTTATAAATTGATTTTTCCATGTCATTTTCTTCTTAGCTTCCTTTATAGCTACATACTCAAATTCTATTGAACTTAGAGTAACAATATTTTTTAACTTTTATGACCAGCTGACAACTATTCATCCAAAATTAAACACAAAACTAGTTGTACTTTTCATTGTATTTGTGTCACCCCCAAAGTCCAAGTCTACAAATATTAACAATGGATCATCCATTCCATAGTACAATGACTGAGTTTTTGATCCTTTGATATATCAAATAATCCACTTCACCACCTCCCAATGTACTTCCCCAGATACACTGAGTACTAAATCAAAACTCCCACTGCATGGGAAATGTATATTCAAGTGAAAAACATTTCATACATTAAAATTATGAATTCTGATGCATATAGAAATTTCTCCATGTACTTGGGTTTAAATTCCATTACTAGAACCTATGACTCAGACAAATTGAAGTGAGCGGAAAGAGGTGTTGAGACTGGCTTACTTTTGGACATCCCAAACCTTTAAATGGTCTTCTAGATATAATATTTATAAGATATAACCAAGGTCCTAGATTTCCTATCTATATCAATATTCACCCCCAAAATATTCCTTTCCTATCCAAGATCTTTCATCCTGAATATTATAGAAAAATCACACTTTAACATTCATATTTTTCGAACATCTGGTCCAACTATCGATATGTCATCCAAATATAGAAGAAATATGATGAATATACCATATTCCCATTATTTATGATAATGTAAATGATATTCATTGCACACATTGAAACCTTTATCATACATAAATGAATTGAATTTCTGATTCCATTGTGGAGGGGAATGCTTCATACCATAGAGGCTTTTATTTTATTAACAAACCAAATTCCGGTTCCCTTCTACTAGTAAACTTATCAGTTGTTGCATTTAGATTTCATCTTCCAACTCGCCATGGAGGAATATTAGTCTTGAAATCCATCTTCTCTCTATATAGATATTCTGATTCAACCATGCTTAAAAATACTCAAATGGTAGAATGTTTAACTACTAGTGAAAATATTTTCATGAAATATAGTCTTTACTTCTATTAAAAATCTTTCAACACCAGCCATGATTTATACCTATTATTTATATTATATTATTCCTCAATCTAGTAAACCCACTTTTTCTCAAGTGAATTTTTAACATCTGAAAGTTTAGTCATCTCCCAAGTTCTTTTTAACTTTAATGAATCTATCTCCTTATTCATGGTTGACTCCCACTGCTTAGAGACACTAAGTGAAACTGCCTCCTCTAGATTTTTAGGATCTCCTGCATCCATTAGAAGTAGAAAATTCATATAACCATCATAAATTTGAAGGGATATACTAATTTTAGCTGATCTCATCAAATGAATTAGATGAAATAATTTTTTTGGCTCTACTCTTTCACCAGTACCCAAACTTCTAGAACTCATACTTTCAGGGCATATAAATCTAGTACTCCCACTCGAGCTTCAGCTACTCTTGAACTTTTTAGTATTTTCAATGGTCTTAATTTTAGACTTTCAATTCCATGATCACCCACAATAGAGTTCTTTATAATTTGTGAATTACCAGTACTCTGATCAACCTGGACTTCAATAATTTATTCTCCTTCAACTTATTGCTCCACCAAGTCTTGATCCTTCCATAGAAACTTTTCATCAAAGACAACATCATTTCTTTTGATTATTTTTTTCTCTCACCATCCCACAAGTGATATACAAAATTTTTATCTCTATAACCAAGGAAAAAACAAATTTTAGATTAGAATCAATATTTTCTATATCCTTAGTATTTATATGTATAAATGATAAATTATAAAAAAATATGAGATGATGATCTTTTGGTTATTTTCCAGACCATAACTCCTCTGAATATTATTTCCCAAATACTGATGCTAGACTTCTATTGATAAGATAATATTCCATGATGAGTGTCTCCACCCAAATCACCTTAGGCATTTTCGAGTGTAACCTCATACTTCTAGATTTCTCTGTTTGAGTTATGTCCATCCTTTTAACCACTCAATTCTACTGTCAAGTTCCAAGAAATATATTCTCATTCCTTATTACTTCCTTCTTACAAAAATTATGAAATTTATGTTTGGTTTACTCACCACCATTTCTCATGCAGATGCACTTCAACTTCCAGATGCAATCCCTTTATACCAACAATTTCCACTAAATAAACTCATAAAATACACAATTATTATACTTAAAGAAGTAAATAAATAATTTATTTATAGTATCATTAATGAAATTATGAAAGTAAATATAACCATTGCAGTACTGAACAAGGGTAGGTCCCCAAATGTATGAGTGTATAATCTCTTATTTCCAGTCCCTAGGATTTCAACCATCTAAGTTAGAAGACACTCTTTTCTACTTTCCCAACACAAAAATTTTACACTTTCATATTTTATTGTGATCAATATTTAGTATTAACCCATCCTTTATAAAATTCACGTTCTTCTCACCAAGGTTACCAAACCTATAGTGCCAAAAATCTATATCATCATAAGTTTAAATTCTGACCATTAAAGTATTGTATTAATTTATGGTCAAGTAAATAGTCCCATATTTTACTACTTTTTCAATCACCATGGGTCCCAAAGTCACTTTCCAAACCCCATTTTTGATGGTAGTGTCAAAACCATCATCATCCAATTTTCCAATGGAAATGATTTTTTTTCATATACCAGGAATGTGGAAAACTTTTGATAGCATTAATAATCCTCCATTTTTCATTTAGATATTGACCACTTATTTTGTAACAACTTATAGGGCTTCACTATCTTCCAAATGATCTTTCCCAAATTTTCCTGAAACATAATTACCTATATATTATTGATCACCAGTTGAATTATAGGAGACTCCATATTTAATCACCCATTATTATACCAAAGTAGTAGTTCTTAGAAAATAAGAATTTCTATCTTCTGTTATATTAATAGAACCTAAACTACTAATCATTGATTTTTTTTGGTGTTCTTATTAGGCATTTTTAAATATTTCTTGATATGTCCTTTATTCCCACATTTCCAATAGGATGGACAAGGGATATCTGACTTTCCTTAAATCTTATACCATTTCATTTCTTGATACTTATTTACTGATGACTTATTCTCGTAGGTTTTCATCCATTGAGGTGAAAGTCCTCTTCCATCAGTATTAATGTAATTGCTGGTTAACACCTGAACTTCCCTTCACCGAAGTTCATCATTGAGTATTAAATTACTGGTATCATCAAACCCCAAGTCTATTTTTTATGAAGGAGTTACTAATTTTAGTTACCATTTCATCCCAACTCTCTAAAATATAATATAACAATATAAATTCCCATACATCATCAAAAAAAATTACATTTACCGATTGAAGCTTCCCATGAATCATATTGAAGTCCTTAAAATGGTCTTTCATTGGTATTCCTTCCAATAACCTTAATCCTAACAACTATCACAACATGAATACTTTGTTAAGGGATATTGGTTTTTCATACACATATGTCAAAACCTTTATAAAATACTCTACAGTCTTATTATATTGAATATTGAAAACAAAATTCCTTGCAAGAGGCATTCTTACAAGACTCAATTACTTTCTTTCAAAGCACTCCTATTAATCTTTCTCCATCACCACCAACTTTACTCCATACAATGGGAATTCTAACTCCTTTTTAATCAGAAAATATTCAATATGTATTTTATAGAAGCCAAAAAAAATTCCATAGAATATATAAATCCAAATATTTCCTTCATCTGATTCTATGATTTTACTCCTATAGGTGTGAAAACCATGAGCTCAGAACCACCTTTGATAACACTTATTGGGGAAGAAAATAGATGAAAAACCAATATCCATGATTCTGATAAGACCACTGGATCTTCGAACACCAGTTATTTGTATGATTTCTTGTAGGAGACTCTACGTAGTGGAAAATTGATCCCCAAATGTTCACTTCCCCATGACTGAGTGTACTAGAAGCAGGTAGTCACTACACCCTACTCACCTTACAAATTCATCCTCACACACACCTCAATACAAAAAAAATAGCAAAAATATATTCAATGGTAAACCATGAAAGGGAAATATATAAATAAGAGAAAAAAAGATTTAATATGCTTCAAACTATGTCCTGTATACACAATGTAAACACACTATTGTTTGATTTTATTTTAATAGGAAAATTACATGTGATACAAACAAATTACAAAAAAAGTAATCCCCACCAACTTATCATATATAAAATAAATGCTTAGTTGAACCAAAATGTTTTCACAAACTTTTTAATGAAGGTCCTACATAATTATATACTAAGAAAAACTAGTCAAACAAGTTAAAACAACTCCCTTAAAAATCTGGATCAAGAGACATGACTGCCTGAGCTAGGTTACCGACTTAGTGACCCATAGACTTTACTGAACTTCTAGACCTCCAAAATTTCCACCGTAGTCAGTAAAAGTGAACTTCCTATAGAACTAATTCCATTGGATAATATGAACTATTGTTTCCTTCACACCAAGTCCATCCTCCCACTACTAACCATAATTCTAGTAAACCTAAATCTGATGCTTGAACTTCTAGTGCTCTAAATTTCTGATGATTGAAACAAGAATTCACATCCAAAAAATATAGAATTAAAATTATAACATTTATATAAATTATTTATAATAATAATTATCCATAAAATTCATTAAAATACTCATCCTTTCTGAATCTTATCCCTAAGTCTCTATTTTTTTACTTTTTTCTATGTTTTTCCTGTACCGTGTCAACATCAATAAGTATCTTTATATTTATCTTGACATAAAAGTTAATTTATTTTAATTTTATAATAATTTTATGTTATTTTAATTATATTATCATGATAGTCATGTTAAATAGGTTTCTATAATTTTATATATTATTTTAGACAAAAATATAATAATATGAAGTAGAGTTTTATTTTAACTCATTTTTATTTTAAAAGGAGTTTAAATGTTTTACTCAGCTCTAAAAAAATAAAAATTCACCTATTGACTTTTAAAATTAATATTATATGTATATTAATTATTTTAATATGTTCCAAATTTTTCTCAAATGTTACATATCATTTTATATTAAAATATAATAATAAGAAATGGAATTCTACTAGAACTATAATCCTTATTTTAAAAGGAAGTTCAAATGTGTCACCAAAACTTTAACCAATTTAAATTTATTTAGTTAATTTGTAAATTTATTATTTATTTATTTATAGTATTTTAACACATTCCATACCTTTCTAATATGTTCTATCATATTTTATACACTCATTCAATAATGGACTGTAGAGTTTGATTCAAACCCGAACTCTTATTTTTTTTAAAAGGAATTCATCTTTATTATGAAACCTTTAATCAAATGGAATTTGAATATTGAAATTTTAAATAATAATGTTATATATATATATAATATTCTAACATATTTCATATATTTCCCAATTGTTATTAAATATTCTAGATTTTATAAATTAATAAATAATAGAATTCAATTTTAATTCAAACTCTTATTTTTTCAAAGGGAATTCAAATTTAAATGTACCAATCAACTTATAAATACATTGAATTATAAAATAAACTTTCAAAAATAAATCCATTAAATATTTAAAAACATAAATTTAAATAAAAATATTATTTTCAAGCTTTTAAATTAATTTTTTAATAACAAATATCGACTATTCATCACATTTACTACTTAATGTCATATCTTTTTTTGTATAAATATTTTAAAAAATAATTTCCATCCAAATTTGACTTTATGATTCAAAATATGTAATTAATTTTATTAAAATAAATATATAATTATTAAAGGTTAAATTTTTAAATAAAAACTCAGAATATATTAAAAATAATATTTATTTTTAAAGAACATATATCACTTTTTTAAATGGAAAACCTCAGTCATGTTTTATACCATACCATAATTATTTATAAGATTACAAGAATAATACATATCAATATAAAATCATGAAATTTACATAAATATCCATTTATAAAATATCTAATAATTAATCAAATCTTTAAATAGATTAAAAAAATCTAGTTAATGAAATATACTTAACCATTAACAAATATTTATGTTGGAACCATGACTGTTCTATGATGGAAATGGAGTATGGTTTATATTTGTTGTCAATCCTCATTATAATTTCAGGAAGTTTTGTTGGAAAGGGATCATACAATTTAGGTGAGCAACAATATTGAAGGTGGTGTTGTTTCCTAGTGTTTTCCAAATTTTTAGGTCCAAAAATTGGAATATAGAGAATTGTGTTTTTGCAAAGGGTGTTGTACGCAAGATTGAAGGGTGTTTTGAAACCTGCACACAAGGCCTAATTTGGGATCAGTGCATCAAAATATGGAAAAGGAAAAAAGTATGTGAAAGAATTAAATGTGCATGAAATATGAGTTTTCGTGGAAGAATCTTACGCGCCCAATGCGACGTCAAAAGGGGTTTTACGTGCTCATGAAGAATATTGTGTGCAACAAAAAATACACATCAAAACTTTCATGTAGGGTCATCGAGGCCTATAAATAGGTGACTACCCCCAAGTAATCATATATCTTTTTCTAACAAAAATCCAATTGCTCTATTTCATAAAAGATTTGCACGCAAAAGAATTAAAGAGAGTTAATCTTGGGCACAAGGTGTTCCTTTAGTTTAAAAAGACCAAGTGAACCCTTCGGTGTAGTTACATGAAATATAAGGGTTGTACAGAAAGTAGGATTTGTGTGAAAGTCATCTTTCATGACAATTCCCAAATCTTGTGTGAAAGTTAAGGTATTGCGCACGAGTGTGGTGTTATGCTTCTGACAGGCTTTTAAATATATGCTTTTTTGTGATCAGTGCCTTCAAGTGCATCAATTTAGGACATTGATGCAAGCAGTGTCTTGTGCTAGACTGAGAGAAAGACTTCAATGAAAATATGTTAAGGTGACCTTCAAGTTGATAAACTGAGTAAGACTTCTCCCATGGCAGTGAGCAAGGGGGATTCAACGAAAGTGTTCCGAGGGAAGTAGTGAGCTATCCCTAAATTATTGTAAAGGAAGTGTGTCTGGCATAGATTTACTATGTCTGAACTCATGTACTCCACAACTACTGATGATTAATGGATTTTGGTATGACCGACACACTGTCGGCGTATGCTCCTTGGACGTAGCCCTTTGTGGTGAACCAAGTAAAAATGTTTTCTGGTCTCTTTGCATATGATTGTTTAATTTCTATTCATATCCATCATATAGGTTTAACACGTTCCTACCAATGTGGGAACAAGATTGGATACTTTAAAAGAAAACTTTGACACCCTGATTCACCCCTCCCCTCTCAGGGTGTCCCGAGGTCCTAAAAGTGGTATCAAAGGGAGGTTCCTTGTGTTAGATCTGTTTGTTGCCATCATGGAGAATTCATCCCATGTCAGGGGACTCCCCCTCTTCGATGGAAGTAATTTTCAGATTTGGAATAAGATAATGAGTTCTCATCTAAGATATATTGGAATGGAAGTTATCTGTGCTACTATGCAAGTAATACAAGTTACTGATCCAATAGGGATGACTATGACTGAGATAGATAGGAAAATTCTTGATATAGATGCTAATCATAGAATTCCCTCACAATAGATCTTTCAGATCAGATTTATCTAAAGGAGATGATTTGCACCTTAGCAAAGTCTATATGGGATAAACTTGAAAATATCTATGAATGAGACATAAAAGTGAAGGAGGCAAAACTTAAAGTACCGCACAATAGGTTTGATGATTTGAAGATGTACCCTGATGAGAATGAAGACTCCTTATTCAATCGAATTAATGAAGTTGTAGGATCAATTCGAGGATTAGGAAAAGAAATCAAAGACATTTATATTGTAAAGAAAATAGTGATAAGACTTATACATCTTTACAATGCAAAGGTGTCATCCCTTGAGGAAAGATATATCTCTAAGCTCTCTTTGGATGATTTTCTGAGTATCCTGGTGTCATATGAAATGAGAGTCAAACCAGAAGATTCTACGACTCGTGTGAGTAAGGAGATGACATTTAAAGCTATGGAAAAAATGAAAATTTCTAGAGCTGGTAGCGGTGAGGATGATGAGGAAAAAGAAATTCTTCCTCTAATTTACAAGAAATTACTGAAGGGAAAAGGAAAATTTGAAGGCAAGATACCTTTGGCATGTTTTCGTTGTAGTAAAGTTGGGCACATAGCCTCTCAGTGATCAAGGAAATTTGATGATGAAGAGAGAAAAGTTGAAAACATTGAGAAGCCTCAAAAAATGTACTTCAAAAAGGGAAACTTCAAATTTGAAAAGAAACTACAGAAAAATAGTTTTGTGTGTGAATAAAATGATGAGTATAATGATTTTTATGAGTAAGAGGAACCTGAATTTAAATCTGGAAAACATACTTCCATGATGGCTATTGTTGAAAAACTAGAACCATTGGAAGGTAATGGTGGAGATAATCAGTTGAAAACTAATTCCAATCTCATGTTACAACTTAAGGATACCTTTAGTAAGCTTAAGATTAAATATAAGAGTTGCAATAAGTGGAAATAAAATTTAGAAGAATCATCTGAATATGTTGATCATCTTGAAGCTAAAATTGAATGACTGAGAGAATTTGTGAAAGTACAATCTAAAATACTTGAAATCACTGATGATGTAGTAGATCTAAAGATGATAATTGAAGAGAAGGAAAATTTCATCAATGAACTCACCTCCAGACTAGAAGAAAATTCCAAGACTACTGAGGGTCTTGAAGAGGAAGTTGTTACTCTAAGGAGTAAACTTAAGAGTGAATCAATTTCAAACAAATCAAGGAAGAAAATTCAATTTGTAAGGTTCTCAAGTTATAATCTATTGGAGAGAGAGAAACATGGTTATAATGGAGTTAAAAAGATTTTGAAAGATCAAAGACCCTCTTACATGGGAAATAGTGGAATCAGTTGTGAGGTCGAATCCTCAAATGCTTCAAATAAAGGTGACCAAAATAAAGGCAAGCTGAAAGTGGGTCATGTGGAAAAGTTACCTGATATTCTGAAAAATAAACCTCTAATTCAATCTAAAATAAGAACAAAAGACTGTCCTCGAGCCTCCAGGAATAACATACAATCAAACTATTATCCCACAGAAGAAGGAATGATGATAAATAGAAGTGAGAATACATTTCCTCTCATAAAGTGTCATTTTTGTGGATATCTGGGTCATACCATGTCTTATTGTGAAGAGGAAAAGAGCTATTTGAATGGAGAAGATATGGGAGTTCAAAAAAGGAGAAAAAAATCCATATCCTAATTCTTTTAGAAGAAATAATTTCTATGGATATTGTTTTTATTGTTCTAACTTTGGCCATAAAGATATTTATTGCAGGCAGAGGAGTGAAATAGACACCTCATATCAAAGTCAGAGAAAAGTCAATGTTCATCAACAAAACTTTGTTTCTATTTCAAATAGGTTTTCCCCTCTAGAATAAGATCTTGAATATGAATAACCCATGTACACAGAAGAGAGAGTTGCAAGGCCATCATTGTCCTATACTCAACATAATAAATCATGGAAATAAAATAGGAAAAATTAAAAAATCCAATCTTGCAGAAGTATCCCTCAAGGCTAAAAAAATAACAGCACCTGGATTCTTGATAATAGATGTTCATCCCACATGATGGGTAATGCAGAACTATTGACGAATGTCAAGAAAAAGGTTGATGGAACAATGAGGTTCCGTAATGATGGTGCTTTGAAGATAAAAGTCTATGGAAGCACTGAGCTAGACAATGGAGAGATGAAGAAAACTGAAGTCCTTTATATGGATGGTCTATGTCATAATCTTCTAAGTGTGAGTCAGCTCTATGACTTGGGTCTTATTGTGACATTCAATCAGAATGGATGTACTATAAGATAAAATTCTGGGAATCCTCTCATGAAAGGATATAGAACAGATGGAAACTTATATCAGGTCGACAACAAAGAGAACATTTTCTACCTAACAATTGAAGAGGAAAAAAATCTGTGGCATCGAAGATTGGGGAACATTAATGAAAAGGACATGGGAAAAATATCTAATATGAAGATATTCATGGATATCCCTAATCCGAAGCATGAATGAGAAAAGTCCTGTGATACCTGTATGCGAGAGAAGCTGGTCTGCAGTTCCTACCAGCCAAAGAAGAAAAGAGCATCTAATCTCCTTGATCTCATTCATACAGATGTATGTGGGATGATAAATGTTGTTGAAACACATGGATAAAGGTAATTTGTTCTTTTCATAGATGATTATATTAGAATGGCATGAATTATCGTTATACACAGGAAGTGACAAGTGATTGATTGCATGAAAACCTATCGAAAAATTTCTGAGAATGATACTAGATAGAAGATCAAAGTCCTATGGTCTGACAATAGAGGGGAATAAACATCCATTGAATTTGAAAATTACCTAGAGAATCATGGGATACAACATTAGGTGGATGATGTGAGAACTCTGCAAAAAAAAATGGAGTTTTTGAGCATAGGAATTGATAGGTAAACAACATGGCCAGAACTATGATGATTGAGTGTCGTATTTCTCAACATTACTGGAAAGAGGAAGTTCAAGCTGCAGTGTATATTCAAAATTTAATAGGGCTATATATGGGTGAGACAAAAACACCATATGAATTGTGGAATGGAAGAAATCCCACTTTGAAATATTTTTGTGTTTTTGGAAGCAAATGTTTCATCCGAAAAAAAGAAGGAAATCAGGGGAAGCATAGAGACAATGCAGACAAAGGAAGATTTCTTGGATACTCAATGAATAGAAATTCCGACAAGTGTTTCAATAAGTGCTTGGGATGAATTGTGGAAAGTAGTGATGTTAAGATCATTGAAGATAAAAACATGAATGCTTCAAGGAATTTTTATGCTAATATGATAGAAAACGAGGAAGATTGTGAACATGGAACAAATGATAATACAGTGGTAGAGGAGGTTGTAAAAACTATTAGGAGACACATCATGATGTCGACTTAGAAGAAGAATCAAAAGAGGAAGCCATAGATGGAGATAATTCGATCAAACCCCAAAGGAGAAATCAGAGAGCAGAGATTGATCAATCCAATATTATCAGGGTTCAGAATTCACCTACACAGACAAGGAGAATGAAGAATAATACACAATATGCATTTCTATCAGTTGTGTAACCATCGTCATTTGAAGAAGCTATAAAGGATGAGTCATAGGTGAAAGCAATGAATGAAGAGTTAGATCATATTGAAAAAAATCAGACATGTGATCTTGTTAAACAACATAAAGATCATAATGTGATTGGTACAATGTGGATTTTCAAGAACAAATTTGATGAACATAGAAATTTGATCAGAAATAAGGCACACTTGGCCTGTAAAGGATATTAACAAATCTAAGGTATTTATGTTGAGGAGACATTTTCTCTTGTAGCGATACTAGAGTCAATTAGGCTATTTCTTACCATGGTGATCCAAAGAGGTTATAAAGTGTATCAAATGGATGTCAAGACAACATTATTAAATGGATTATTGGAAGAAGTCAACATTGAACCACCCATGGGTTTCTTGATTGGTAGTGATAAATTGAAGGTTTGTAAATTAAAGAAATCTCTTTATGGATTGAAATAGGCACTACAGGCGTGGTACTCTCAGTTGGACTCTTATCTGAGAAATATTGAGTTTAAAAGAAGAGGAGTGGATCAAAATCTCTATGTGAAGAATTCTCAAAAGGATCGGTTCATGGTATTGGTATACATGGATGATATTATTTTTAGTGGAATTAGATAGGGATCAGTGGATAAATTTTCCAATCACATTAAATCATAATTTTAAATGTCCATGATTGGTGAACTCATATACTTTTTAGAGTTGAAGGTACTTCAGAAGAAGGATCCCACTTTAATTTCTCAGGAAAAGAATGCTAGAGAGCTACTGAAGAAATTAAATATGCATGATTCCAAACCAATGAAGACTCTGATTATAGTTGGATCAAAGCACAAAAAGGACGAGGAAGGGACTTATGTGGATCCCACCATGTATAGAAGAATCATTAGAATTCTAATGTAACTAATGGAGACATGACCAAATATTGTCTTTACAACTTACCTTGTGGCTCACTTTTAGAGTAATCTGAAGGAAGAACATATGGAGGTAGTGAAAAAAAAATCACGAGATACATTCAAGGTACACATATGGGATATACTTTTTTGTAGGAAGAGATAGTGAACTATATAATTTTTGTGATGCTGACTGGGCTGGAGATGTAGTGGATAGAAAGTCTACCAGGGGTGGAGCATTCTATATTGGGAAGAAATATGTGGGCTGGTTAATAAAGAAATAGGAAATTACTTATCTTAGTGCTACCGAAGCTGAATATATATCCGCTACCAAGGGGTGCACACAATTACTTTGGATGAAGCATAAATTGACTGACATAGGTGATGAGGTGAAACAACCAATGATGATTTACCATGATAACAATAGTTCAATTGATCTTAAAAATAATCCTGTTCAGCATTCTTGTATAAAATATATTGAAATCATATATCAATTCATCACGGAAAAAGTTGAACACGGTGTGATCAACATGAAGCATGTGGGAATAGATGAGAAAGTGGATGACATTATTTCTAACCCGCTGTCAACGAATGTGTTTGATAAACATCGGTTGAACCTTAGTGTTCATCCACCTCCTAGTGCATAAGGAGGCTAAAAATTTTCCCCTATCCTCAATTATGTTAACTATTTTCAAACTGTTTTTGGATGTGATGAAGGTTTATAGGAGAGATACTATCCAGGGGTAGTGTGTTTTGAGATATACAATGAACAAATACCGATATTTGGGTTTATTTTAAATGGGGAAGAAGGAATAAATTCAGGATATGTAATGATTATATGACACGATGAGAATTCGGTATTAGGAGGAGAAGGAATAAATTCAGGACATATAATGCTTATGTGACTCATTAAGAGAATAGATTGGAAATCTTTAAGAATTCCAAAACATAGGAACCCAATTCAAGCTTCCCCTCTTATTTTATACACTGAGCATTGCTCATGTAGACTTAGAGTGTTGGCTGAGTTGATTCTTGCATTTTAGGTTTTGATAGTGGTTGGTGCTCTATTGAATTTATCTGGAGATTCCCAACAAACCCAAATGGGGATATTATTGGAACTACGACCGTTCTATACTGGAAATGGAGTATAGTTTGTGTTTTTTGTAAATCCTCATTATAAGTTCAAGAAGTTTTCTTAGAAAGGGATTATACAGTTTAGGTGAGCAATAGTATTGAAAGTGGCATCGTTTCCTAGTGTTTTCCAAATTTTTGGGTCCAAAAATTGGAATATGGAGAAATGTGTTTTTGGAAAAGGGAGTTTTGTACAAGATTGAAGGGTGTTTTGAAACTTGCATGCAAGGCCTAATTTGAGATCAGTGCATCAAAATATGGAAAAATAAAAAAGTGATCACAAGAATTAAATGTGCGTGGAATATAAGGTTGCGCTGAAGAATCTTACGCGCCCAATGCGACGTCAAAATGGGTTTTTCATGATCATGAAGAATCTTGCGCGCACTGATAAAGACACATCAAAAAATTGCATGTAGGGTCATCGATGCCTATAAATAGTTAGCTAACCCCATGGAAGCATATAGCGTTTTCAAACGAAAATTTGGTTGCTATGTTGTGAAAAATATTTGCACGTGAAAGAATTAAAGAGAGTTAATCTTTCATGAAAGGTGTTCCTTTAGTCTAAAAATACCAAGTGAACCCTTCAGTATAGTTTCGTGAAAGATAAGGGTTGCGTAGAAATTATGAGTTGTGTGAAAGTCATATTTTGCGAAAATTCCCAAATCTTGCGTGCAAGTTGAGGTATTGAGCGTGAGTGTGGAGTTATGCTTCCGAAAGGCTTTTGAATATCTGATTTGTGTGATAGGTGCCTTCAAGTGCATCAATTCAGGACTTCAATGCAAGCAGTGTCTTGTGCTGGACAGAGACAAAGAATTCAATGCAAATCTATTAAAGTGACCTTCAAGTCGATAAACTGAGTAAGACTTATCCCATGACAGTGAGCAAGGGGGTGTCAACGGAAGTGTTATGAGGAAAGCAGTGAGCTATCTATAAATTATTATAAAGGCTATGTGCTTGGAATAAAGTTACTATGTCCAAACTCTTGTACTCCACAACTACTGAAGATTAGTGGATTTTGGTACGACCGACACACTATCGGCATATGCTCCTTGGACGTAGCCCTTTGTGGCGAACCAAGTAAAAGTGTTGTGTGGTCTCTTTTCATGTGATTATTTAATTTCTATTCATATCCATCATAAAGGTTTAACACATTCCTACCAATGTGGGAACAAGATCAAATACTTTAAAAGAAAAATTTGACATCCTGATTCACCCCTCCCCTCTTAGGGCATCCCAGGGTCCTACAATTTCTGACATGAAATAAATATAATAACTTAGTTAATATAAAATGAGAATATAATTGATTACATTCATTTATATAATCATATTACAAGTATACTACCTTTTATTTGAAGGATCGTATAATGGTAACCACAATAATCATATAATGGTTACCTAAAATGGCTACCCTCAACATAATGACTACCTCAACAATTATATATATTTTCCTATATATAAATTTACTTATCTAAAAACAATTTATTGTATCCTCAAAATTCCTATCATATTTCCATTGTTTTTCCTTATTTCTATAATTATACTCAGTGTCATGATTCTTATGGGGGACTAAGATGATGAATACATCAAGATTATAGTATTCATTTACTTGTTTTTATTATTCCATTATAATTTTATTTATCTTATATAATGTATTTTTAACACCCTAATATTTTAAAAGAACACTATGTTCGATAGTGCATACAACATGAAACATCTAGTTTTAACGAACCATAATATACAATATTATTTAAACATGATCGTTTAACCTAGACATTAAATTTGGATAAATGAATAGGAATAATAAAATTTTGAAAACTAAGCATGGAGGATAAATAAAATATATTGATAAATAATTATTTAATTTTTGGTAAAGTTTTTATAGGCTTCAAAGATACTTTTTTCTCAAAAAAATGTTTTTATTAATTTTTGTGAACAAATAATAAAATTAATTTTTTATACTTTTAGAAAATGTATCTGAAAAACATAACTTATTTTTTGGAATAAAAATGTTAAAATTAGTTTAGGGTGAATTTTTGGGATTTTTCTAAAAAGATTAATTTTTTTCATGAATAGTAAAAAATACTAGTTTTTATTGAAAATTTCTTGTTCATTTAAAAAATTTACAAGGTTATATTTTGTTTTAAAATGGTTTTAAAGTTAAATTATTCCAATTATGGTATAATTAATCCAATTTAGGTCATTATAATCAATTTCATGTTGAATTTTGATATAAAAAGTATTTATACTTATGAAAGTTTTTTCTTTGGAAAACCATTTTCCATTGTGTATGTGGGTTTAATTTTAAATTAAATTATTCCAATTATATGAATTGAATGTAGAAAATTGTATTAAATATTTTTAATCATCATAATTAATATTATATAATAATTTCAACATAATTTTTGGTCATAATTAATAGTAAAAATAGTAAAAATTAATTACCATGGTGAAAGTTAAAATAGGTTTACAAAGGGTTAAACTAAAAATATAAGGGTTAAAATGACCTAAAAACTCTTAAAAATTATATTTTATGGCCATATTTAGACATTATATCATCTAATGTAGATAATTATCCATTTTTGAGACTTTTGTAATGTGTAAAACATGGGTATAACTTTTTATTTTCAAAAATTCCAAGTATGTCCTCTCCCTCACTTATAAAAGGGAACCCTATATCCTCTCCTATTTTCACTTATAAATCCTTGTGGTTTTGGTAGTACCTATAAAAATAACTTCCTTAGTTCCCTCACTATATTATATAGTATTTTTTTATCATAATTCCATTATAGAGAGACTTTAGGTATAATCCTAAAGAGGTGGTCTGAAGAAGTGGTAGTGTTCTTAACCGAGAATATTTGTTTTATTTATTCTTCCACCTCCTTAAAATATTATTAAAAAATTATTATATAATAAAATAAGTAAATAATATATAATAAAATTTTATTATGTTTATTACATAACTTAAATTCAACTCATTTTCTATCAAATGGAAAAAACCATCATTCGTGTGTATGACAGACTACCGCCTCATGAATCGATGTAATTTGTTTTCCATCATCACCTATCACATATTTTTATGATGATGGATTTAATATTTATATATTATATTCATGAAATATTAATAATTATTTAAAATTAATATATTATATACTTTCTTACCTTACCATCCATGTAAAAATGACAACATCATTCGTCTGTACGACAAATTACCGCTTTACGAAGCGATGCAATTCATTTTTTATTACATCATCACATGGATGGTATATGTAATTTTATTTAAAGAAATAATATGATAATTATGATATTATTATCATTTTATAAAGATAAAATAACACTTACCTTATTTCCATCATGATCATTGAAAAATGGAAACGTTACACATGCCTACGTACGGCCTGCTATCTCCACAATTGTAACATAATTCATTTTTTATAACCATAATTCATGGTTATTTTTAGAAGAATAATTTTTTTATAAAAATTATAATTATTTCATGAATATTATTTTGTATATGATGTAATAATGAACCCTTTGACCATGGTCAACACATTGATGTTGTTTTGAAGTTATGAATTGAGATCCCTCAAAGCACCCAATGCAGACATAACTAATTAAGTAATTAATTATGTAATTAAAATAAATAAATTAAATGGATTAATTATATGGTATTAAACCCAAAAAAATCTTAATAAAACAAATAATTTATAAAATTTTATTATATATGATATAAAATACATACATGACAAAGTCAGACTCGAGGTAAGGGTTTTGTCTCAAAGCTTCCTTATTTAAGACGCACGTTCTTTTATGAACCTTATTTATTTTAAATGGAGTATATAATACAATTTAAAATATTATATCATAAATAATTCACAATTCATTATATTTTAATTTATTATTCATTTACTTCATTCATGGTATTTATGATTAAAAAGTTATCAAGCGATAAAGATTTATGTTTCAATCTCATTTTAAGCAGGATTTTTTATGATTGAATTTCCATTATAGGAAATTATTTTATCATTTTCTAATAAACCTTTTAATTTTATTATCTATAATTTTTCATGAATTTTTCAAGTAATATTACCATTTCCCTCTCTTTGGAGCTTAAAATGATTGATAAAATGTTTTTAAGAAAATATAACTTTATTTCTCTCTTCGGTCGAAAATCATTTTTCTTCCATATCTATGTTTTCTAAAATTATTTTCAAGAATATTTTTAACATTATAAAAATGAATTATTAAATACATTTTTACCCATATTTTACTATTTACAAAATGGTTTTAAAGGATTCTTCTTATCATTTTCCAAATGAGACTTTTTAAACTTTTTACAACAATGTGAAAGGAATACTTTTTTAACTTATACAACATGTTCAGAATTACCCTCCATCACAACCAATCAATTATTTTAATATTAACTTATTAGTTTCTGTGGTTTTTTAAATAATTTTTTTCTATAATATTTTGGTTTTTTTTAATTTTAAAGAATCATTTTCAAGAGAAAAGGGTATTTTCTCAAGAAATATTTAATTTAATATTTTAAAACATTTTTATCAATGAAAATATAATATGATGTTATAGATTTATTATAATTTATGTATATATTTCTCTAACATATATAATTAGATTATTCTCCCTTACTTTTATAGGGTAATACATGCCTTATTTTTATCTCTCTAATTCCCCCATTATGAAATTTACTTTGATTGTGACATGAGACAAGATTATGAAACCCATTTTATTTCTATGGATAATTATTATGTTTATGACTTGTGATTGAATTCCTTTATATAGAACACATAAATCGTGAACATGTTATGATAGGTGTTCCTAAATATAAATCTAGTTCATTGGGTAAAGCTTTAGTCTCATAAGGCATCATGTATGGGATTATGGAGTAAACCTAATACATTATAGGACTTTCTACACTATGTGATATTGTATAGAAAGTTTTCCTTAACTCATGTTTCTTTCATGTTATATATTGCTGCCACATTTCCTATGATTCCATGATCTTATGATACAATGTTCTTTATGTTATGATCCCATGTGATTACTCTGAGCCTTTTCTTTTATGATATCATGTTATGCCTTTGACTCACAAGTTATGCTTCCTTATTATGTTTATTATCTTATTATATAGTTTAGCTCACCCATTATTTTATGTATTTCCCTAGGTTATCCCATTTTATTTAGGATATCAAAAGGATTTAGGATCTCATTATAGAGAATAAAATAAAAAAGTTTTATTTTAGTCTCACTTTGATGTATTATGAACCTATTCTTCTAAAGACACTAGGCCTCACAATATTTGGGTTGTAATTAATGTATGTTTATATTAAAAACCATGTAATAATATGTGTAAAAGGATTAGGTCACTGTAGTTGGTATCAGATAAAGTTCTAGTTATTTTTGGGGATTAGGACTAGAATAATTTAGTGAGAACCCCAGGGATACGTATAAGGATAATTCTAAGTATAAGAAAATATCTTGGAATTTTGGTGAAGTATAGAGTGAGTGGGTTCCAATAAATTAAATCCCTTTTTGGGTACTATAAGTGGATGAAACTATTGAATGTTTGTACCTATGAGTAATAACCCCAAAAGGGTGCATTGGTCTTGACTTGATCTTCACCTAGTGTAAGACAATGGGTATTGCTGTACACATGGTTTGAAACTCCCAGGGGATATCTTTTGAAAATTCAAAAAATATTTTCAAATCATTATTAAGGACTTGAAAAAATTGTTTGGTTAGGAAACCTAATAGGAAAAGTTACCATGGATAACCTAGATTGAAACCTAGAGACTCATATGTCAGGATATAATTATCATTTATAAGTTATTACTTGTAGGTTTATAAGTTTCCTTTTTGTATGTTAATTCATTCTCATCTTATTTCTTTTATTATTTTTATTTAATGGAGGGAAATAGAAGAAAAAATTCCAATAATCAATGTGATGGGAAATGTAATTATTTCCCTAACAATATTCCTAAACTAATGGGAAATTAAGTTAGAAATATTTTTATCATACCAAATGAGCTATCTAGAATTATAATTTACTAAAACATAGTTAAATTTACTTACAAATCAAATAAGAAAAGGATGGTGTCTCATTGATGTTCAAGTGTTAAAGATGACAAAGAAAATAAGATTTAATTTCCTACATGTCAAAAATGTGGGAAGAGGAACCATGGAAATTGTTGAAAAGGAACTAGAAGATTATTTGTATTGAAAATGAGGGAATAAAGTAGCTAATTGATGAATAAAAATGAAGATTAGGGTTAACAAGAAACTAGGAAATAAAGTTCAACCCAAGGCACCATTAATAGCTCAATGTCATAGATGTGGGGAACTTGGTAATCATCCAATCCAATGCCCTAATCTAGGGATTAATTTATAAGGGACTATGTTATGAAATTCATTAAAGTGGAATGATTTAATTTTTTCTATGTTGGAACTAGATAATCATGTTTTTGAAGTTTTTTTATCAATGGTATTCTAGTAATAAGAATCATGAAACTTCTAAGGATTGTTTGATAATAATTTTTCTTTAAAGATTTGTAAGAACATTTTGAATGGTACTAATGACCTAGAAAGTTGATTTATTGGTAAGGTGATATTTTATGAAAAAACAGATGATTTAGGAAAAGATAATCTTTTGTATGTTCTTGATTTTGAGGTAATTATAGTCAATTAAAATTATTCGATCTTGTGGAACAAGATGAGTTGGATTGAAAACCTTAAAGGATAAAAAGAAAGTGATTTGGTGACTAATTTTATTTTTTAAGTAGTTTATCATATTCTTGAGAATGTTATATAATCAAGGTGGATTATAAATATGATTACCACATTTGTTTTTCTATAGTTTTATAAAAAAGATAATCGTATACTGGGCAATAACCCATCACATATGGTATGGCCATGGGGATTGAACCCACAACCAAAGGGCGATAAGGGTGAAACACCTACCACTAGCCAACATGATGTATTGGAGAGTATGAAATTGTTTTTACTTAAATTATTTCATGGATAAATATTAAGTTGATTTTAGGAAATATATTATTGGATTAAATATTTTTAATTTTTTAGGATTTTGAGGTGATTAATTTTATTTTAAAAAATATTTTATTAGGTTGAGATATATATAACCTTTAGGTTTAACCTAAAGTATTATTTGTGAAGGATGCTATTATGTTTTGGAGATTTAATTTGAAGGGTGTGAGATAACCTTTGAGGTTAAAAACTTATTTCACATTGAAATAATTGAGGTAATTTGGGATATAGTGTTATTTATTTGGGGAATGATCTATGTTAAACCTATTTTTTTAATATTGAAGATTAATATATTAATATTAATTTTGGGTATTATCTTACTTTTTTATAACCATTTTTGATTTTAATAAATATAATAGGAATATATTTTTACTCTTTTATGGATATTATGATTAGTTAAAAGTTAATTTTAGTGATTCAAGTATAAAAAATTCATATTGGATATTCATTCCTTAGAGTAAGAGGTGAAGTGGAAAGTGATCAAAGCATAACCAAAGGATGAAATTGCGTTCATGAAATAAAAAGATATCAGGTAAGTATATTTTTTGATGTAATATATCATAATAGTAAAAGAATACCTCAAATCTAGGAAAGGATATTGAAACAAAAATGTTATGCTATTACCTTTATATCTGATGAATCAATGGTTTTTTTAACTCATTACAGATTTATTATTTTTTGGTCATTACCTTTATATTGATCATTCACTTTCTTATGATCAATGATCTCTATCACTCTGCATAATCATTTTTTATTTTATTCTATGTCCATATTTTAACTTCCCACCAATTTTCTCTTACTTAGAAACCTAGTTATGTGTTATTCTTGATAACCTTCATATTTCCCTTTCCCTCTTTTAAGAGGAAGTTTTATTAACCCTTTTCACGATGAGGGTTTTCCACAAAGTAATTTTCAAATTTCAAACTGAGAATAAGTTTAAATTGTTAGAATGAAATTTATTTAAGGAGGTTATAATGAAACACCCTGATATTTTAAAAGAACACTACGTTTGATAGTGTAAACAACATGCAACACTGAGTTTTAACAAACCTCAATATACTATATTATTTAAGCATGTCTATTATAACATATCCATTAAATTTAGAAATATGAATAGTAATAAACACATTTTGAAAATTAATTATAAAGGGAAAAGAAAATATATTTGTTAATAAGTACTTAATTTTTGGTAAAGTCTCTATAGGCTTCGAAAATACCTTTTTTCTCAAAAAATGATTTTTATTTCTTTTTGTGAACACATAATAATTTTTTTTTTAAAATTTAGAAAATATTTTTGAAAAAACAAATATTTTTGGAATCAACATGTAAAAATTATCTTAGAGTTAATTTTTAGTATTTTTTTAAAAAAATTAATTTTTTAATGAATAATGAAAATATTGGTTTTTATTGAAAAATGCCTTTTATTATAATTTAGAAAGTTATATTTTATTTTAAAATAGTTTAAAAGTAAAATTAGTTCAATTATTTTATTATTAATCCAATTTATATTATTGTAATAAATTTCTTGTTGAATTTTGATATAAATTTTTTTTATACATATGAAAACTTTTTCTTTAGAAAATCATTTTTCGTCTCGTCTGTGGGTTTAATTTTAAATTAATTTATAAAAATTATATTAATTTAATTTTTAAAAATGGATTCTATATTTGGAATCATCATAATTAATATTATACAATAATTTTAACTTAATTGTTTTTCATAATGAATTTAAAAAATAGTAAAAATTAATTACCACAATTATGGTTAAAATGAGTTTATTGGGGGGTTAAACTAAAATTATAAGGATTAAAATGAACTAATAACATATAAAAATCATATTTTATGTCCATATTACAACCTTATATAATCTAAGGTTCAATAATGATCCATTTTGGAGTGTTTTAGAATGTGTAAAACATGAGTACAACTTTTTCTTTTCAAAAATTCCAAAGTATGTCCTCTCCCCCTTTTATAAAAAAGAACCCCCTCTCCTATCCTATTTACACTTATAATTTTTTTTTCTTCAGACAATACCCACACAAATACATTACTTAATTCTATACACACATCCTAGAGTCCTTGTTTTGATCATAAATCTAATCTAGTGAGGCTTTATGTATAATCCAAAATAGGTGGTCTGAAAAAGAGGTATTGTTCTTAACCAAGCGTCTTTGTTTTATTTCTTATTACACCTCATTAAAATATTAATAAATCATGATGATATAATAAAATAAGTATATACCATATAGTAATATATTATTATGTTAATTAAATAACTTAAATCAATCACCTCTTTCATCAAATGGGAAATGAAACTATCATTCGTGTGTATGGTAGACTACCACCTCGCAAACCGATGTAATTATTTTTCCATCACCACCTCTCACAGATATTTATTATAATGGATTTAATATTTATATATGATATTAATTAAATATTAATAATTATGTAAAATAATATATCATATAATTTCTTATCTTATCATCCATGTAAAAATGATAACACCATTCGTGTGTACAACAGAGACCGCCTTGTGAAATGATGTGATTTGTTTTTTATTACTGCATCACATGGATGAAATATGTAAGTGTATTTAAATAAATAATATTATATTTATGATATTATTATAATTCTATAAATATTAAACAATAATCACCTTATTTCTATCATAATCATTGAAAAATGGAAATGTTACACTTGTGTACATACGACCTACCATCTCCATGATTGTAACATAATTAATTTTTCATAACCAGAATTCATTGTTATTTTTAAAATTATAATTTATGAATAAAAATTATAATAAAATCATTATTATTATTCTGGAGATGATGGAACAATTAACCCTTTGACCATGGTCAACACTCCGATGCTGTTTTGAAATTATGTAATGAGCGTCCATAAACCACCCAACTTGGACATAACTAATTAAGTAATTACATATGCAATTAAAATAAATGAATTAAATAGTTTAAGTATAAGGTGTTAAACCTGTAAAATTTTATTAATAAAATAAATAATTGATATAAGTTTATTATGTAGGAGATAAAATACATACAAGATAAATTTAGACTCGAGGTAGGGGTTTCATCTCAAAACTTCCTTCTTCGAGAAACATGTTCTTTTATGAACCTAAGTTCTTTAAAATGAAGTATATACTTACCCTTTACATATTATATCATAAAAACTTTATACTTAATGATAATTTAATTTACTATTTATTTAATTCATTTATGGGAGTTATAATTCAAAAGTTACTAAGCAGTAAAGATTTATGTTTCAATCTCATTTTAATCAGAATTGTTTATGCTTGGATTTACATTGTAAGAAATTATTTGAACATTGTATAATAAAACCTTTTAATTTTATTATCCTATATTTATTCATTAAATTTTCAATTAATAGTACCACTTTCCTCTCTTTGGTACTTAAAATTATTGATAAAATATTTTTAAGAAAAGCTAACTTCATTTCTCTTTTCAGTAAAAAATACTTTTTCTTCCAAATCCATGTTTTCTAAAAGTATTTTCAAGAATATTTTTAACATTATAAAAATTAATTATTAAATAAATTTTTACCCATATTTTACTTTTTATAAAATGCTCTGAAAGTAATATTCTTTTCATTTTATGTACGAGAGACTTTTTAACCTTTTTACAATAGTGGGAAAGAAATGTTTTTTAACTTATACGACATGTATAAAATTAATCACTATCATGAGAACTCAATTAATTTAAGCTTATTTTAAAATTTTCCATGTTTCTTTTTAAATAAAAATTTTATTTAAATTTTTATGTATATTTTTTTTTATTTTGAATAAGTTTTTTAAGTGAAAATTATATTTCCCCAAGAAATATTCCATTTAATATTTTAAATACATTTTCATCAATGATTACAACCTTTGATGTTATGGATTGATTATAAATTATGTATATATTTATCTCACATATATACCTAGATTGTTCTCCCTTACTTTGAAGGGGTAATATATGCATTATTTCCATCTCTCCAGTGTCTTCATTATGAAATTTCCTTTGATTGTGATATGAGACAAGATTATGCAACCCATTTTCTTTTCATGGAAAATTACTATGTTTATGCCTTATGATGCACCTAGATAGTTCTCAAATTCAATGGGTAAATATTTAGTATCATGAGGATTTATATATGGGATTTGGGAGTAAACCTAATCCATTATGAGACTTTGTCAACCATGAGATATTTTATAGGATGTTGGCCTTAAATTGTGTTTATGTCATGTTATATATTGTTTCCACATTTCATAATATGACATGATCATATGATACCATGTTATTTATGTTATTATCTCACGTGTTTACTCTTGTCGTTCTATTTTATGATATCATTTTTTGCTTTTTAATCAAAAGTTTTACCTCATGTTTATTCCCTTACTGAGATTTTTAGATAACCCCTTTATTTTATGTATTTTTTCATGTTATCCTATGTAGTTTAGGATATTTAATGGATTTAGGAGGTCATTATATAGAAAAAAATAAAAAAGTTTCCTTTTAGTCTCATTTCAATGAATTACAAACCTAATCTTCCAAGGACACCAGGCCTCATGATATTTGGGTTGTAATTAATGGATGTTTATATTAAAAATAATGTAATAATATGTGTAAAAGTAATGGGTTTCTATATTATTCATCCTTCATCTATAATTTTATTTCATTAATAAATTATTTATTATATTTTATACTCATTTTTTATTATACATAATATAATATAATTTTATTTTGAAAAATATTTAATTTACGAAAAGAGAATACATACTAAAAATATGGGTTATTACACATTTGACAATCTATGACATTTTCTCATTAACAATTAATCCAACCCATAGAACAAGAGTGGTATTTATAAATGATTCATAACCCTTAAAAATATATGGATAATTCATATCAATAAAAACACTTCCTATGAACACTTTATGTGTAATACAATCTCTTTGTCAAGTGATATCTTATAAAACATGATGCATACTTTATGTCACCATAATTCTATGCTTTATTTATCCTTTATTTTATCATATTGTAAAAAAATATTATTTTATCATGTACATGAATTTACTTAAGTCACTATAATCCTAGTTAAAGGGTAATATATATCTTCTTCTTATACCCAAAAGAGAAAAATGGGATCTTGATTATTCAATCAATGTTATACCTTTAATGGCACACCTGATGCAAGTTACCTTACCAAAAAAATAAACTATTATACTTTCCATAAAGCATAAAAGTATGTGATTAATGATATATATTAATAATGGTATCTATTCAATAGACCATACCCATGTTCATAGATAAGAACAACCAATGACATCTTAAACATGCGGTGTTCCTATTAGTGGGTGAGTTCTCATAATATCCTATATTTGAGATTACCAAGTGTAAAGTTCATAAGAATAAGAATCAATATTTATGAACCTACAACATATGATATTCAAAAATCATATACATCCCATCAGATTTATATATCTAGACCATATGACATGCTTCAATATTATTGTAATATTATTGCTGAATTCTCATTATAGCGTAGAAATACTATAACATTTTGATATGAGATATAATCTAAGGTAAATACTATATAAAATAATAAAAAAAGTAATAATACTATCATGTTATGAAAAATACATGTTATATCAAACTACATACATGAAATGGAATTCAAAAAGTATAATTTCAAGTTGGGCCTATGGAACCCACTCTCAGAACACTCTCACTAACACTAGAGCCAACTACTAACCACTCTCAATATGTTATCTCTCAGATGAGAATAATGATTCTATTGAGATATGAATTTAATCATTATGAGATTTACTATATCACCCATTGTATTGAAGGTCTGAGGGAATTCCATCAATGAGTCTAGGTTAGAGAAACTCGTTGGTTATAGACTAGGGATTCATCGATAGGTGAACAGATGGTTTCACCCGAGTACATCTAGGATCACCACATGAGATGTTTATAAATTTTCCAAGATTATATATCCTTTACTATTTCATGTTTACTACACCTAGTTCTACAACTATAATCTCATGATATATATATATATATATATATACTATATGGGTTTCACTTTTATATCATATTTTTTTTATACTTTAAATATTTATTATTGCTCATCCATTTCATTATTTTATTGGAACTTGACCTATTATATTATTAAATTTATTCTTGATTATATTATTTTATTTATTAAGTTTATATTTCATTTTTTTATTAATTTTTAGTTCCTTTAGGTGTATTTTTGAAGGTGGTTTTAAAAAGGTGTATTCTCAAATGGGTGTGCTTTAAGTTAAGGAAATATTTTAAATGTTTCTTTAGATCATGTTTGGGATTTAAAAACTATTTTTTAAGAAAGATAGTGGTTTTTTTACTTGAAATATAAAATATAATTTTCTACTTTTATTTCAAACTAGCATTTATGGTTTGTTTAGATAAAGTAAATTCATGGAATATCCAATGATTTCCTACTGGGTTGTTTTTCTCGCACTCTACTTATGCCACTAGGCATCGCTGGACCCAAGTTTATTTTACAGGTTTAGATTTGGCTCATGGTTTCTCAGGGAGAAAGTTGGTATTAAGGATAGATGGTGAACTTAGAGGTCACATGGATATTTTATTAGGTATTTTAGTTTTTATTTAGAATAAATTTTTTATCGGCCATGTCGACTTTCATCATTCTAGATGTTATCCTTTTTCACTACTGTTGTGTATTTACTTTGAATATGTTATGGATATTTATTCTAGTCATGTTTTCTTGATTTATCATTAATTTGTACCGACTTATTTTTTCTATGCATTAATATATGATTTACGGAGTGGTTATCCATATTTCTTAGTGGAAGATCTATGTATCTTCTTATTTATTGGGATAAATCTTTCCCAGTGCATGTTTTCTAATTCCATGATACACTTTTGCTAGCCCAAGGTGACCAGGAATGTGACTCATGTCATTCCATGGGATGACTTTGGTTTGCTATTCATGGGTGGCCCAAGTTGTTTTTTGAAAAAATGGTATCAAAGAACCCTCTATTATTTGGGTGTGACTTATAGATTGGAGTTTGGAATTCCATAAACTGAGAGGTAGGTGTGGGGAGAGTCTAGATACGTCTTACTCTTTTCAATCCTTTATTTTACATGACATGTAAGGTTGTGAGTCTTGAATTTTTTAGTTTTCTTAATTTATCCATGGTATATTTTTATTTGGATGGGTGGTATTTAGATTTGTATTGATGTTTCATAAGTGATTTGGTGGTTTTCTATGTTTTGGGGGTGAAAAGGAAAGAAATCCCCAAGGAATATGGGTAGCCTGCATGGACTATAAAAACATTCAGAGCCTATGAACATGGTTCTATTTTCCTCATAGTGGTAGTTGTACAACTAATTCATGATCCTCCAAACCATGTAGCCAAACCATGCACAACCACTATCCTCCCTTGGAATTCTCCTGCCGATCTCCCTTTGATCAAAATTTTCTTGAGACATGTGTATATTTTTTTAGAATTATTTTAAAGATAATTTCATAAAATATTGGTTTTATTTAGATTTATTTTTATGAAAATTCATTATTGAAAATTTATTTTCACAATGTTTAAAGTTAGTTTTAAAATTTATAAATAAACTTTCTAAAAAAATTATAATTAAATTAATGATTAAGGATTTTTAAATGTTTTCAATGATGATCATGTGAATTTTTAAAATTATTTCAAGTGGGAAAATAAAGTTTCATGTTAAAGTGTTGAGTTTAAAGTGGTTTTCAAATATATTTTTAATATTTAAAATTAAAGTGCTGAGTTTAGTGATTTCAATTGATTATTATGGCTTACTATTTTGAATTGAGATTTATTTCTGTATGGTTTTTTTTTTAATTTTTATAAATTAAGTTATATTTTTTCATTTTTATTTAGAGTATTCCTCTTAGAAAAATCTCTAGAGATCATAAGCAATCATTATCTCAAAATTCCATTGTAGTTATTCTGATTTTCGACTCTACCCAGACTATAGGTAGAGTAGTAGAGCCGCAATATTCTTAGTTTTTTCCTATCTTATAAGGTTATTTAGGAACTCAATAACATTTGGAGTAGACCAATAGGTATGTTGAGGTCTTTATGTCCTTGGTAAATACAAAAACCTTGAGGGTGAGGGTTGTTCTGGGTTTGTTTTAGGGACCAAGTTTGGATCATTGGAGGGTGATCATTCTAATAAAAATGAAAGTTGAAATGAAATGGGAATTATTTAAGACCAAATTAATTTAGTGGTTCCTTCCCAACAAGTTTAAGGTAAATAATTTGGTAGAGATCATGAGTCTCTAGTAGGGTTAACTGACAATGAAGGAGTACAAAAACCATTTCAATGAATCGATTATGTATTCTTCTAAGATTGTATCAAAAGATTCACTGAAAGATTATATGTTTATAAATGGTATTGATCCATATCTATTTTATGGTGTTTTTCATCTATATTGATATTTTTTAAAGACTTGGTGTATGGAGTTTTTTTTTTGGAGTTGGTTTCTAGAGGGATACCCATGATAGGTGGAAGGCCTCTCTTCCCCCGATGTTGGTGATGTTTCCCCATTCAGTGAGTAGTGGAAGATAGATTATCTTATTTTTATTTGATCTTCTTATTCTATTATTGTTTTCTCTAAATAAAATTGGTCCCTCGTGTGCTTTTAGTGTGGTCGATTTAGGTATTCAAAGCCCTCTTTATCAGGTTCTCCATAGACCTATCACCACTATGGTCATTTGGGACACCTATGGAAATAATGTAAATGAATGATTCAACTAGGAAAGAAATAATTTCTATCCTTAGAATATTTATATTTTTTCTACTTATAATTTTTAGGTATCCCATTTTTGTTCTCCATCCCCTCTTAAAATTCTTGTTTATTTTCCTATCATTGATTCATGGTTTGTATTTTAGAAATTTGATATCTTATATTGTAGAGAGAGTTATGTTTTTTTGGTGGGATTATAGATATATCTTTATTTGTAATTTTCATTTGAATATTCTTGGTTGAAATTTGAATTGTGTTTTTTAGTGGTCCCTTTGAATTAGCTTCATCCTATTCACCCACCATCTTAGTGAATTTCTTAAAAGGATGGGAGACCCACCATGGGTCTCTATTTCATGATCTATTTTGTTCAGGTGGTCAGGTGTGAGTTTTGAATTAGAGACAGATTTTTTTATATTGGTTTTAGTTAAAATTGATAGAATTTTAAAATTGGGTTAAAGGAGTCTCTCCCTTTTCTATTAGAAATTATAGACCATTCGTCCATTCTCTTTGGAATTTAGTGACTTTTTAGGGGTAGAAATTGTTATGGTTGGAAGAATTATCACAACCAAACCTTTATTTTCATTATAATTTTATTTATTCAATGATATATGGTATTTACTCTAATTTAGGGTCGAAGTTTCATGAATTTTTTTGAAATATTTAGTTTCAGTGTAGGGAACAAGATCAGTGCATGGTTAGTACTAACCGTGAGGAAAAAGGTGAAAAAGGATGGAAATTTTTAATAGAGGTTATTTGTATGGTTAGTGAACTATTTGTCTAACCATGTACCCAAACCATGTGGAAACCCTTTTCTTATCCAGTAATGGGTGTAAGGTTGGTGCATGGTTTGGTAAAACATGTGTCCAAATTATGACAATTACTTAGTTTTCTTAAAATTTTATTTTCTAATTATGACCCACTTGAAATAAGACCCTAAATTGGGTCTCTCCTCTCTCATTTAGAGGAGAAATATGATTGGGATCCTTATACACATATCACTTTCCTCCAACTTTGATTTTTCCTATCTCCCCTTTGATCCATGGTGTTTTTTTCTTAAGGTAATCCCTATTTATCCTTTACTTCCCATTTATTTCTTGTTTTTATTCATTATCTTACTTTGTTGTCATATTTTCCAAAACCTGAGGAATTTCAACCTATAACCTCGTGGATTGTGATACTAGGGTGTGAAAAATGATCTTTGGGTATTTTTCCATCCATATTCACGAGTTTTGCATCATTTGCACTCCGTTTTAGGTAGGTGGATCTATTCATTGCCTTTTCTTAACACGCCATTATTTCTTAGAATTTCTAAATATAAATCCCATAAAATTATATTTGTTTTTCAAATTTTATGATGATTCTTTTAAGATATTGATAAAATACATATAACCGTGATTTGGTTTTTAATAAAAAAAAGCACATTTTAGATATTTGATAAAATTAAAAAATGTATTTCTTAAGGTTTTTGGTTGTTCAATTGATGTTTGTAACTTTATGTATATCCATGTAATTTGATTTAAGGATAGAGGATAATTTTTAACATGGTTTTACACTTCTTATGAATTTTAATGGATTTTTATTTTGAAATTTTATGCTTTTCAAGTGTGATATCAGTTTATAAATCTATATGTGATGTTACTCTATAGTTTTTTTTCATGTTTTATTTACAAGCGAAATTTTAAATTTTAAGTTTTGTTACATAATATTAAAAAGATTTTTTAACATGATGCTTTATTTCCAAAATAGTTTTCATAAAGGGGTTATCAAAGAGTTATTTGAAATGAAACACTAAGGTCTGTTTGGAACCTTAAAAGGTATTTTCATGTGGAATTGATTTGAAAATGGTTTCTCCAAAGAATTTGGAAAGCTATTTATAGTTTTAAATCATATGGCTCAGTTTTAACCTTCCAAGTGAATTTTCCTAAATGAGATACACTCCTAATGGAATCCCCACCTTATAATTTGATTATGATGTTGTTTTGGATAACTTATAGGGGATTCGTATTGGTGGGGGTAAGGAGGTTGGATAGGGAGATGATACTTTATATGTGATTGGTATATGATTGATATACCTCACCTATTACCACTATAATCATGGGAATCATTAGTGTTTTAGAGAGGGATTAAGATCCAGTTACTATTTAGTTATGACGATATTGGCTAGATATCCTATGGTATTAAAGGCTATAGGGGAGTTCCACCAGTGAGGCTAGTATAGAGTATTCTATTGGTTATAGACTAGGGATTCATTGATAGGCCTATAGATTGTTCCAACTAAGTATGTTTTGGACCACATCATGAGATGTTTAAGAATTTACCATGATTATATATCCTTTACCATTTCCTATTTAGTGTACCTAGTTCCATTATTTTTATCTTATGATATATATATATATATATATATATATTCTATTAGTTCCACTTCTATATCACGTTTCTTGCATAATTACACTATTTACTATTTCTCCTATGTTTCATTATTTTACTAGAACTTGACCTGTTCTATTTTTATATCTCTTCTTGATTGGTTAATTTATTTATTCAGTTGAAATTTACTTTTCGATTAATTTCATGTTTTTTCAGGTGTTGTTTTAAAGGTGGTTTTAAAAAGTGGATTTTCAAATGTGTGTGTCTTAAGTTAAGGAAATATTTTAAATATTTATTTAAAACATGTTTGGGATTTAAAAATAGTTTTTCTAGGAAAGTTCATGGTTTTTTTCTTAAAAATATAAAAATATATTTTCTACTTTTATTGAAAACTAATATTTATGTTTTTTTAGATAAAGTAAATCCATGGGATTTTTGGTGATTACTTACTCAGATGTTATGATGACACATTATTTGTACCACTTAGTGCCTGTAGAACTAAGTTTGTTTTACTAGTTCAGGTTCAGTTCATGGTCTCTAATGGAGTAAGTTAGTATTAAGGATGGATGGTAACTTTGTAGGTCACCTAGATATTTTTTAGGTATTTTGGTTTTTATTTAGTATAGCAGTTGTATTAGCCATATTATCTTTCAGTATTTAGGATTTTGTTTTTTTTCTACTCTCGTTGTGTATTTACTTTGAGTATGTTATGAATAGGTATTTTGGTTATGTTTTGTTTGATTTATCATTATTATATATCTACTTATTTCTATTGTGTATAGATATATGATATACAGAGTGGTTATTCTAGACTTCCTAGTGGAATCCTATGTATCTTCTTATTTATTGGGAGAAATCATTCTTAGTGTATGTTTTTTGATTCTCTGACACCTGTTTCTTACTTGAGATGATTGAGAATTTGCCTTTGGTCATGTCACGAGTCATCTTAGATGCCCGATTTAGGGGTGTTTTGGGTTGGTTCATGACATGCCCAATATACTCAATGTGTATGAAATTTCAAATATACTATGTAATATGAAATAAATGATAGACCCCACTACTAAAGAATAATTAATTTTACTCATTCAATTTATCTCCTCATGTGTTTTTGCACATGTTTTTTAAAAGAGATTAATTCCACAGGACATTAAAAACAATCCAATATTTTATTGTTTTATATTGTAAATTTTATAAACCTTGTCAATTTATATAATCCAACTTAGTTTGATCATCCCCTAATATCTATCTCAATACGTCTTTATCCTTAAAATATATGTATCTTCACCTAAGACCTTTACAGAGAAGCATTTATTTAACCAAGTTTTAACTGAATGTAATAATTGAAATTTTTTTCCTATTAATAATATATCATAAACCTATAATACTATGAAAATTATGACACTCCATATAACCTTATTATAGACACTTATCTCACTTTGATTTATAATGAAACCAAATTCACTTATAGCCTCATCAAAATAAACATTTTATGATCTTTATGCCTGTTTTAATCCATAAATGGTTATTTAGAGATTTAATACCAATTTATAATTCTTATATGTCACAAAACCTTTTGGTTGTCTTTTACGGACATCTTCAACTAATTTCCCATTAGGGAAAGTGTTTTTGATAACTATTTTCTGAAGCTCATAATAATGGAATACTGTTATGGTATGTAAAATTATAATGATTTTTTGTATTATAATAGGTGATTTTTTTTATCAAATAAAATTGATAAAAATTGTCCAAAAACCTTCAAAATCAACTGTTATTTATATTTATTTACATTCTTATCAATGTTCAGATTTTTCTTAAATACATATTTTTATCCAATAGGTTTTACATCAACTGGTGGGTCAACTAGAGTCCAAATAGGATTTTGATACATAGAATCCATTTCAAAATCATATCTCCCTTATTATATATCCTCTCTTCTAAATCTATGAAATATTTTCTCCTTGGTAACTTCTTTAATGTCCAAAGATTATTGTTGAGTTTATTCTCATACCAATACTCATGCATTTAGAGCTTTAACTTCATCAAAGTTTATCTTTATCCCACCACTTCCATAAGAAATATTTTCCTTCTCAAAAAATATAGCATATTTTTCCATAATTATTTTTTTTTCTAAAGGGTTATTTAGGTAATATTATTTATTTTTTGTAGTATTTATTATAAAAGATACAGTTTCATCCTTATGATGTAAGTTTTCCATTGGATATTTTCTTAAGACATCAAGGTGAGAGTAAACCACCACCGGGGGGGGGGGAGGGTGAATCAATGGTTACCAAAAAAATAACTCTAAAACTCATTTTATTTTATATGGTTAGTTTGATTGGATCTAAAATAAAACAATGTAACAATTATAGATATTGTTAGAAAAAAACACGCATTACATATGTGTTTTTACAAGGTTCACTCCCTATTATTATCAAGTAACTAATCATTGGTGTAAAATAGTTGTGATCACACTATACACATTCTTATCTTATTATAAAAAAGAACAATGAGTGTAGTAGGAATATGGTTATAAAATTTATGTATAAGATATATATATATGATAATAAATAATTCTATCAATCTTCCCCTCCTACCCCAAGTGCCTCAAGAATTTGGATTGACCATGCACCCTCATTCTTATCCTCAATTATAACCAAAACTATCCTAGAATTATCCATGGAATGTAAGGTATAATACCTCAAAGTTTCATTTATCACACCATACACTTTCTCCTAATAAAAACTCCTCATATTTATATATAATATAATCATCATGACCTGGTTATGAGTATTTAAGTGTGATAGTTAGATCTAAAAGATATAGAATATATATCCTTCCAAATATTTAAATAGATAAAAAAATTAACACCTATAGTGTGTCATGACCATCAAGATCATTTAGTGATACCTTTAATTACCCAACTCTAGTAAATCTGTATTTTTTCATGGCCAATCATATTATGGTGCAAACTCTTTTGTTGTAGTGTGGCATCATAGATTATGGTGTGATGTCCTTCAAATTCCTTAGATAATGATACAGAAAATTCACATGGGATCTTAATCATTAAACAAACTATTATTTTTAAATCCTTAGAAATATCTTCATGGTGTAATGAACATTTATTATGATGTGAATCTTTGATTAATAGTAAATTTATTCTCTGATTCAACTCTATCATGACTCAATATCATCCTTTACACTGTTATATTCTTCAAAAAAGGTAATATTTATTCCTTTTCATTCCAAATCAAATTCAATTCACCTCCAACTCATCCATTATAATGTTATAATTAAAAAAACATGAAAAAAACTTCAAGACTCATGAATGAATCATGTTTATAAATAAGTGTTTGGTTTTATCCAAGTGAAAACCATTTTATAGTTAAGGAATTAAATATAATAGAAGTAGATATTCCAAAAGTGATAAGTTTTGATCCCATATGGATATGGTGTAGTGATAATGTAAAAGTTCATAAGTCTAGAAGTTATTGGTCTATAAGGTATCATTCAGAAGTGGGTGAATAGAAGTTATACCTTAATGAGTCCAAAGGGGTTAGTGTGAAGATGAAAAGGAATTTTGTTAGAGTGAATTTCCCAAACCTAATAGTAAAATTTTGAGAGTTTCTAAATTTAACACTATTCCCCAAGATAAAAACTTAAGGAGGTGGAAATTTTTGACTAAGTGGAAGGATACCCAAAAATATCATATTGAGGTGTATATTCTCTCTATGACGATCAGAAGATAGAGAAACTAGTTGCACTATCCAAGCACTAATATATTTAGTAGGGTGGGATCACATGTTGATGATAATTTGATATTTTTTATCATATTCCATTACTTAATAAAATAAATTACAACATTCCCACCATGGACTAGGACTATTTTCAAAACCATGTAAAAACTATGTTTTTCTTTTTCTATTGTTTTTTCAATCGTTGTCTTATAAAAGTTATTATTTAGTTCATTCATAATTTTTTCATTGTGGTGTAGTGAATTAGGTTTAGTGTGTCTTTTATCTTTTGGTATATCATATTCATGGGTTTATTCTACTTCATACTTTTCATCTTTTAATTTCCAGAGGCATACAATCTAGTGGTTCAATCAGAAGTTTCATCATATCCAACAAGTGGTATCAAAGCCAGGTTGTAGGACTTCATATGACTAGAAATTGGTGAAAGTGATCCACTACATGATTTTACAACATCATTATACCCTTTTCCTTTTAGGATAATTATGGTAAATAGTTCTTAATACCTATTATATTTTTATAAATTTATTGAGAGTTAACTAACATTGAAAGTAATGGTGTTAGATGAGGGTAAGGTTTGGGTAGAGAATTTTGACTGGAATGAATTTAGATTCTATAAGACAAAAATTGATAATTATCTACTACAAAAGGATCTTAATATTCCATTGATGGGAACCAAACTAGAATTTATGGAGAAGGAATAATGAGAAAGGATGGATAATAAAGTACTCACTATGATCCATATGTCACTAGCCTAAAAATGTGTCTTATAACCCATGAGAAGTGAAAATTGATTCAAAACTTATGAAAGTTCTTGTTGATATTTATAATAATCCAATAATAATGAGTAATATATTCTTATTGTGGGGGTCATTAAACATAATAATTCTATAAGGAAACCCAATTAATGATTACATTAATGAATTTAATATGATTAGAGTTAAATTAGAATCAGTTAAGTAAACTTTTTATATTCATAGTGGTAACCATTGTTACTCTCATCACTTATAAAATCTTGGGATGTGAGGGTGACTACTATGAGTAAATAAAGAATAAATAAATACATAGTGTTTGAGGATGTTAGGGACATACATCTTCTAGAAATTCATATAATATAGAAAGAATAAGATATTTGATATCTTAGAAAAGTAAAAAAAAGGGAAAGGAAAGAACATTCAGATCAGGAGTAGTTTGGTGGATTTTTTGCCATTGTGGGAAGAAAGGTCTGCTTAAGAAGGATTGTATTGAGAGAAGGGTAAATTATATAATATATGCTCCTGAAAGTGCATCTAAAAACCCCATATCAAAAGATATGATAGGTCTACTATTGAGTGTCACTAGATCAATTGAGTCATGGATCATAGACTTTGAAATTCATTTCACTCAACATATGAGAGAGAAAGTGTGAAGAATTATACTTTCAAAAGATTCAGAAAGGTGTATCTTGTAGAAAATCAAGCTATCGATGTTGTGGGAAAGGGTGAAATTTCAATTCACATAAAGAAAAAAAGTATGCTGAAGTTGCAAGACATGTGGAACATACTAGGGTTAAGAAATAACTTAATCTCCATTAGATAGTTTGAAGATATGGTTTTTTGTACAACATTTGTGAATAGATCTTATAGAATCACACTAGGTTCCATGGTGTTGGATAAAGGAGTGAAGGATAAAACTTTGTACTTGACTGGAATATCTAAGGGAGTAATTCATGTCATTCAGATAACTTCCACAAATTTTTGACATGATTGTCTGGGCCACTTAAGTGAGAAAGGGATGAAAATCCTAGATACTAAAGGTCTACTGGAGACCAGAATCATAGAGTATAAAACATGAGAAGATTGTGTCATTGGGAAGTAGTATAAGTTGTAATTATAAACAAAAGTTAATACACCAAAGAATCATATTTTAAAGTTGGTTCATATGGATGTATGGGGGTCATATTTGGTTTGTTATCACAGAGGTTCATTGTTCTATATAACCTTTATCGACAGTGTCAAATAGAACACGTGGGAATTATTTATAAATCACAAGTTTGAGGTATTTATAATCTTTATTTGATTAAGTTCTATGGTTGAAAATGAGACTGGATGAAAATTTAAGTGTCTCAACTCTAATAATAGTGGGGAGTATGGAATCTGGGAGTTTTTAAGGTTCTACTAGTGGAAGGGAATATGATTTTAGTAGACTATACTAGGTAATACATAATATAAAAAATTCAAAAAGATGATTAATTGAATCTATTTGAGAAAGGGATAAGCATGAGGATTTATATTGGATTCCCCAAGGTGTTTTTGGGTGGAACCTGTAAACTTTACAACCTACTTGGTGAACAAGAGTCTATAATTTTCATTGGGGCAGGAACTCTCAATAGTATTTTGGTATAGAATAAAGATTTATATCACCAATATAAATGTATTTGGATCACTCACATATTTCAATGTTTATTAAAAGGAGAGGTATAAGTTATAGGATAAGTCTCGAGCATGTTACTTTATAGGATATGGAGACAAATAATTTGGTTTTAGACTCCAAGATAATGATTCATGGAAGATTTTTAGAATTCAAAATGTTATCTTCAATGAAGATATCTTGTGGAAATATTAAAAAAAGAATATATTTTTTATGAGATCAAATTATCATCTAAATATGAGGTTCAATAGAATTTTCATCTAGAAGTTATGAATGTTATGGAGAATTTAAGGAGTATATCAGTTCCAAAAACACCAGACAATCTAAAATAATTCCTTGAAGGATGTAAAGTTCTGATGGTGTTTCAAAGGCTTAAAGTACTAGATACGTCACACCAAAACATGTGGAATTAACTACTAATCATCTCTTATCATTTTTTTTCTATTTTTAGTGAATTGGATGTCCATAGTGGATTACAAAGGAGTTTTTGGGATTCCTATTGAAAAATAGCTAAGACCATTTTCGTGGTGTACTAGTATGTTTCCTATGGTAAACGACCAATGCCAAAATGGTTAGGGAAGGGTGTAGAAAAGGGAGGAGTGAGCTAGTGGTCACCTTGTGTTCCACAACCCACAAGCTCTACCATGGGAATGGTGGAACCTGTGGCCAGGACAAAACAACTGAGGTTTTTGGGCCAAGGCATGGCTGGTGCCCATGTTTGGTCTCTTAGGAAAGGCCACCACACCATGGTGGGAATCACCTAGGTGTGGTGGTGAGGGTTTTAGTTTTTTTTAAATGCTTTTTATCATCTAATCTTCTGGGGGTGGTTACACCATCTGTGTGCGACCTTAATGGGGGAGTTTAATACGTCTCTTGACTCGTTTTCCTTTTATTAATTTGGTCTTCCTCCTCCTATAACATCCCATAAATTATAAGCTTATTTTTATTTTTTATAAATATTTTATTAAATTGATTAATATATAATAAACTAATAAGGTTATTTTTAATATGATAATTATTTATTATTATCTTGATTTGAACACTAATTCAAGATACTCATAAATGAAAATTTATTTCTGATAATTTGAAATCATAAATGTAAAATGATTATTTTTGAATAACAGAAATTATGATGATATTTTAAAATTAAACTAATAATGAAATAATATTACCAAAATTATAATTTAAAACTTAAAATTTATTTATAACTTATAAATAATTAAATTTATATAAATTAATTATAACAAGTAATTTTAACAAAATTCATATTAAATTTATGAATTATATATTTATTAGAGGCAAAACTTTTTAGAATAAAATGACAAGATGTGTTATTATATAAAATTATGAAAATATTAATGAATAAAATTTAGGATTCATAATTAATAATATTTAATTAAACAATATATATTATTTTAAATAATTAATAATAATAAAATTTCTTTAAAAAGAAAAAAATAACTTATAATTCATATAAAATTAATTTACATCTAAAAGTATTATATATATATGAATTATATTAATATTTATATATAAATAAAATTTTATTAAATAAATAATAATCATAATAACAATAAAGGATTTCTAAAAAAATGAAACGAATAATAATAAAAAAACAAAAAAATGAGGATAAGGTAAATGAAAAATCGAGTGAGGGATTCATTAGAGAAAAAGGGGATATGGTTTTATTTTGGGAGAGGCATATCGAGGGTTCTTTGGGTGATTTGAGCATAGCAGATGTCGAACTGAAGTGTCTCAACCTCAGAGATGTCTTGATGAAGGAGATGGATCCAACACTAGATCTGAGAGCAAAGCGAGTTTTGACCATTGGTGAGGATCGATTTTAGAAGGATTAGAACAGAACCGAGGGATATGGGTTTTATCTTTGGGGTTTTGAGCAAGTTTCAATAGGAAGAAGATTCAAAGACCGATGAGGGTTCTGAATGCAAATCGCTTTCCTCCCATTTTCTTTTCAGTTTGAGGATTTATTATAGGTTGGTATATGTAATTTTTTGGTGTCCAAAAATTGAATCATTTTCAGTTTTAGCTTATCAATTGCCTATTTATTGTCATCTTAATTTTAATGCTATAATTAAATGACAAAAAATATGATTTGTATTAGGATTCGATTCTTCTTCGTTGTCTTTTTTTTTCTTTCCATCATTTTCATCTATCCCTTTTCAGTTCTTCTTGTCAAAATATGTTTGTGCCTAACATTAGCTAGATTCAATACTGATATTAATTTGAAATCAAAATTTTCAATGTTTCTAATTAGTTTTATCTGATATCAAAGAAGCTTCATGAATAATATCTACTAAAATGATCTAATCAAATAAATATACAATTAATACATAGTCATTTTTTTCTCGTATAGACTATTTTTTTCATATTATATATTATACTTGCTCCACAAGAAGGGTGTGAAATTTATGCAGATAAGGATAACCATAAAATTATAAATGAATATATATCTAAACAGTAAAATAATGGATCTATATAATCCATACTTTATAGTTCTATGAAATAATTTCCATAGAGAGAGAGAGAGTTAGAAGAAAGAGAATATAAAGGAATAGAAGTAGAAGGAGTTCAATATTCTTCCATAATAGGTAATGGATTTTTTAATTACCTAAACATATTTGATTTTTCTCTATTTGTAAGGGTTAAAAAATTATATTTATGAATTTATGAAAATTATAGTATGATATTATTAGATTTTCCAAAATATAGTTACTGTAAGGGAAAATTTTCTATTCAATATTTATTTCTTTTATCATAAGGGAACATTTATTTTTCAAAAGTTTATTTAACCAAAATTATATTAACGTAAGGGAATATATATTTTTAGAATCTTTTACATATGCTTCCATCCTTTGAAACTAATATTTATTTTATATATTTTATATATTTAATTTTAATGAACATTTAAGGGGAAGGCTTATTTATTTTAAATATTTATTTACTTCAAAATTTCATCATTGAAATGGATATAATTTTTTAATAAAAATTATAATATGGTTTTATTGGTTTTATATAAAGTAATGTTTATTTTTAAAATATTAATTTATTCAAAATTATATGATTGTAAATTTATTTATTTTTTAAGAAATATTATTGTTTAAGTTTATGTTTTCATTGGGGGGGGGGGTTATTTTCCAATATTTAATCCATTAAAATTTTATTATTATAAGGGATATTTTCTAATTTATATTTTCAAATAATTAATTTTCTAAATCAATCATGTTTTTAGTTTTTAATTTTATATTTTCTATATTATAATTATATGATTTTAATTTAATTTAAACATATATTTCATTATTATTTCAAATTATGATTTTATGGTATATGTACAAATATTAATATTTTCAAGATCTTGTATCTATAAATTATTTTCAAGGAATCATATCATCTCAATTTATCAATTTACATACAAGTCATTCATAATCATAATTATGGCCATATTTTTTTATTTCCATGACATACCATACATATACATTTATATATGTGTATATGTGTATTTTTATATATGTAAACATGAGTAATGAGTAAATTATTCCTTTGTAGGAATTATAAAAAAATGATTACATGGATGTTATTTATTATTTCATTAAATGGATAGTTTAATGTTATGTGATTTACTTGTTACAAATATATCAGATTATGAAAGTATATATATATATAAGTAAATATGTTGTTATATTTTTAAAGTAAAAAAATCCAGTGAAAGTGTATATATATGTAAGGAAAGATTAAACTGTTTTTATAAAATTAGGTGCTTGAAAATTGTAAACCTGGTAGGGAATTGGGGAGTGAAACCATCCCTTAGGAAAGTGGGTAGGCCTAGACAACCTTCAATGTTTCAAGTGGCTCCTATGTTTTGTTTTCAAAATCTTGTATAATTATTTTTGAAAAATCACTCGATTATTTTTAAATAAAATTTTGATCATAAGTAATTTAAAAGTGTTGTAGCATTTTAAAAGTGTAAATAATTTCAATGATATTTTCCAAAGGTATTTTTAAAATTATTTTCTAAGTTATTTTCAAAGGAAGTTCAAAAGTTTTTTCAAAAGTTTTTTTCAAAAGGATATTTAATAAAAGGTTGTTCACTAATTTTAAAACCCCTTACTGGGAAATTTAATGCTCATACCATGTTTTAAAATGATTTTCATAGGTATCTTAGAAGTTATAAGATGGATGAATTCTCTTAAGGAGTTATCACATGTGTAACGGAGTGGATATTTTATTTGATTTTGGTACAACTAGGAATATATGTAAGTTCTCATTTAATTCTCCAGAACCTAGACCGGAAAAGGTCCTGCATTGTATTAAGTATTATATATAGTTCATTTTATTTTATATAAAAAAATACACTGCATTTTTAAATAATGAATTCAAAATCATAGGTTTAGGTTGTTAAATTTGGTATCAGAGCAACAGTCTAGAAAATTTTGGAGATTAGATGTTTTCTTTATAGAAAAACAAAAACAAATTATGTGATAGAATTTTCTTTGAAACTTCTAGATAATTAAGTTCCATTAATATTTCAATATTTTGTTAATTCTAAAGATATAAATTCAGAATTTTCTTAAGTCTGACAAATGAATTTCGAGGGTGCATTTCATTTAAGGGGGGAAAATGTAACATACTTGAAATTATAAGCTTATTTTTCTTTTTATAAATATTTTATTAAATTGATTTATTTATAAAAACTAATAAGATGAGTTTTAATATATGAATTATTTATTATAGCTTGAGTTTAACACTAATTCAAGATACTCATAAATGAAAATTTATTTTTGATAATTTGAAATCATAAATGTAAAATGATTATTTTTTCAATAACATAAATTATGATGATATTTGAAAGTAAAATAATTATGAAATAATATTATTGGAATTATAATTTAACACTTAAAATTTATTTATAACTTATACATACTTAAATTTATATAAATTAATTATAACAACTAATTTTAACCAAAATAATATTAAATTTATAAATTATGTTTTCATTAGAGGTAAAAATTTTAAAATGAAAGGGTAAGGCATATTATTAAACAAAATTATGAAAATATTAATGAATAAAATCGAGGATTCATAATTAAGAATATTTAATTAATAAATAAATATTATTTTAAATAATTAATACTAATAAAATTTCTTTAAAAATAAAAAAATAACTTATAATTCATATAAAATTAATTTACATTTAAAAGTATTATATCTATATAAATTGTGTTAATATTTATAAATGAATAAAATATTATTAAATAAATAATAATCATAATAACAATAAATGATTTATAAAAATGGAATGAATAATAATAAAAAAATGAAAAAACAAAGATATATTAAAAGGAAAATTTAGTGAGGGATTCTTTGGTGAAAGTGGGGATCTGATTTAATTTTGGGAGAGGCACATTGAGGGTTCTTCAAGTGAGACAAGCATAGTCAGTGCCAAGATGAAGTGTCTCGACCACAGAGAAAGCTTGATGAAGGAGATGGATCCAACATTAGATCTGAGAGAAAATTGAGTTTCAACTGATGATTAGGATCAGTTTCAGAGGGATTCGAACTGAACCAAGGGAGATGGGTTTTGTCTTCAGAGTTACGAACAAGTTTTGATTAGAAGAATATTAGAAGGACTACGAGGGTTCCAAACACGAATCTCCTTCCTCCTTCCATTTTATTTTCATTTTGAGAAACTATTACAAGTTGGTATATGTAATTTTTAGGTGTCCAAACATTGAATCACTTTCAATTTCAGTTTATCAATTGCCTCTTCGTCATCATCTTAATTTTAATGATGGCATTAAATGACCAACGATATGATCTGTATCATGATTGGATTCTTCTTATTCATCTTTAATTTTTTATTTCCATTATTTTTTGATATACATTTTTAGTTATTCTTATCAAATACGTTTTCACCTAAAATTAGCTAGATTTAATGCTAATGTTAATTTGAAATCAACTTTGTCAATGTTCCTGACTAGTTTTGTCTGATATCAAAGAAGCTTTATAAATAAGCTATACTAAAATTATCTAATCAGATGAATATAAAATTAATAGATTATCATTTACTTTCTCATGTAGACAAGTTTCTATATATTATATATTATTCTTTCTCTGCAAGCTGGGTGTGAAATTGATGCAGATGAGGATAACCACAAAATTATAACTATATATATACATCTAAATACTAAAATAATGGCTCTATACAAGACATCCTTTAGAGTTCTCTGAAATAATGTTTGTAGAGAGAGAGATAGAGAGAGAGAGTTAGAAGAAAGAGAAGATAAAGGAATAGAAGTAGAAGGAGTTCAGTCTTCTGCCATAATCGGTAAGGGATTTTTTAATTATCTAAACATATTTAATTTTTATCTATTTGTAAGGGTTAAAAAAACATATTTATGAATTTTTGAAAATTTTAGGATGATATTATTTTATTTTAAAAAAATTAGTTATTGCAAGGGAAAGTTTTATATTCAATATTTATTTCTTTCATTGTAGGGGAACATTTATTTTTCAAAAGTTTATTTAACCAAAATTATATTATTGTAAGGGACTATATTTGTTTAGAATCTTTTACACATGATTCTTGCGTTTTCAACTAATATCTATTTTACATATGTTCTTTATTTAATTTTAAAAAACATAAAAGGGGAAGTATTATTTCTTTTAAATATTTATTTACTTTAAAACTTTATTATTGAAATGAATTTAATTTTGTAATAAAAATTATAGTATGTTTTTATTAGATTTATGTGAGGGAATGTTTAGTTTTCAAATATCAATTTATTAAAAATTATATGATCAAAATTTGATTTAATTTTGTATGAAATGTTATTGTTATTGTTTATGATTTTATTTAAGGGTGGAAATTATTTTACAATATTTACTTCATTAAAATTTTATTATTGTAAGGGATATTTTCTAATTTCTATTTAAAAGGAATTAATTTTATAATTCAATCAGGTTTTTATTTTTATATTTTATGTTTTCAAGGTTATGATTATATGAGTTTAATTAATTTTAAACATATAATTCATTATTATTTCAAATTATGATTTTATAGTATATGTTCAAATCTTAATATTTTCAAGATCTTGTATCTCTAAATTATTTTCATGGAATCATATCATTTCAATTTATCAGTTAACATACATATCATTCATAATCATAATTATGGCCATATTTATTGATTTCCATGATATACCATATATACACATATATGTGTGTATGTGTATTTTTATATATGTAAACATGAGCAATGATGAAATTATTCCCTTTTAGGAATTATAAAAGAATGGTTACATGGATTTTATTTATTCTTTCATTAAATGAAAAGTATAAAGTTACGATATTTGGTTGTTCCAAATCTATTATATTATGAAAGTATATAAATATATATATAAACATATGTATATAATTAAATATATTGTCATGTTTTTAAAGTAAAAATTATAGTGAAAGTGTATATATATGTAAGTAAAGATTAAAATGTTTTTATAAATTATGAACTTCAACATTATAAAAATGGCGGGTAATTGAGGAGTGAACCCATACCTTGGGAAAATGGGTAGGCCCAGACAACCTTCAATTTTTCAAGTGTACCCTATGTTTTTTTCGGAAGCTTTCATAATGATTTTTGAAAAATCGCTGGATTATTTTTAAATCAATTTTTGAGCGTAAGTAATTTAAAAGTATTGTATTATTTTAAAATCATAAATAATTTCAATCATATTTACCAAAGGTATTTTTAAAATTATTTTTGAAGGTATTTTTAAAGTAATTTCAAAATTATTTTTGGAAATTTATTTTAAAAATTATATTTCATAAGAGGTTGTTCACTAATTTTAAAACCAATTATTGGGAAATTTAATTCCCATCCCTCTATAATGGATGACTTCACTTAAGGAGTTAGTGCACACGTAGCGAAGTAGATATTTTATTTTATTTTAGTACTAATTTGAAAATATGTAAGTTATTGTCTAATTCTATATAATCTAGACCGAAAAAGGTCCTAGAATATATTAAGTGTTTTTTATAGTTCAGTTTATTTTATATAAAAAAATACACTACATTTTTATATACTAAATCCAAAAGCACGGGTTCGGGTCGTTACACCTCCCTTTGGATTAGATTTCAGATATGATATTCTAGGAAGGATTTTGGGTACTTTTCTTCCATATACCAATAACATTGGGTGTCCCACTTCTCCTTTAGTGTTATCCTTCTAGATCTAGGCTCATGAGGACCATATTTACTCATTTCAAATCACCAATTTTGAAGCTAATAAGGTTTTATTTACTATCGAGGTAGTTACCTCTATCATATGGTTTATCCCTTAGCATTCCTTGTGTTATTTTTATTTCATTTGGTTTTGATACATGTAATTGATGATTTAAAATCCATGAGTGGTGAATTTGATATTTGTTGGCTATAAAAATGATTTCTAAAAATGGATTTTTATTGAAAACAGTTTTGATACACATATTGTGTTTGTTAAAATGTCTCAAAGATGGTTTTGAAATGGAAATGTTTTTAAAGAATGAAAGTGGTGTGGATTTCTATGGAAAATTTATTATGAAAATATGAGAATGAAATAAAATATATTTTTCTTTGAGAATTTTTTTTATTAAACGTGAATTTGGTTTCTTGAACAGAATGATATTGAAATAGTACATTGGGAAGACCTTGGTGTCTGAGAAAAAACTAGACATATATAATAACTAGTGGAGTTAGATATCAATATGGGAGGTTCTCATGATTCCATAGTTTCTAGTGGGTATCCTTTCTGAGGTACCTAGGTTCTTGGACTTATAGTTCACTTATGCCTACTAGTGGTTTAGGTTTGTCTTAGTTGTGTACACCCTTTTGTTGTGGTTATCCCTTTGGTACTTTGAGATAAATTACATGCATTTATATTGACATGATTATTCATAAAATTGATATTGATAATGATGTTTGAATCCTATTTTGTATATACACTTTTGCCCCATGGATATATGGTATGCCATATTGTTTTGTTTATTTAATATGTCATGTTTTTTAAAAGAAAACCAAAGGTTGATTTATTATAGAAAATGATTTAATTTTTAAATGTTTTAGAAATATGTTTTATATAAGAACTAATAGATGAATTTGGATAGTCTTTTTATATATTTTTATTGGTATATTATCAATATTTAATACTCACACCCTATTTTTTTACTTTAGGTGTTTTTGGCCTTGGTTTCATAGGATACGGGTAAGAGGAAGAACATCATGTAAAGGATGACTATCCTAGATTATATTTCTTTCCTGTGGGTTAGGATGAAGGTGGTGATATATCTTCTTTTAGAGATATACCCATGGGTTTCTATGAGTTCCATGATGTTTGTCTTGTAGCTTATTCATCTAGACCTTGTTATCTAGATTTTTTGATATTGCCATTTTGGTTTGAGTTTTTTAATATCTGATGCCTTATAGATATATTTTATGATTCTATTGTTGTTTCTATATTATAATATTCCTATTGTGGGTGAAATAATTCTCATATTTCTTTTTATGATACCTTGGTTTTTGTCTCCATACCATAGTGATTGAGAATGCGTTTTGATAATTATGGAGGGCTAATTTGAGCGGCTTTATAGGTTGATCCAGGTTGGTCTATAATAAATTAATATCAAAGTGGGTTAGGTTTTTGTTAAATCCTATAATCATGCTTATGTATGGGGGTTATTTATATACTAGAGTTAGGACCATCAGAACTTGAGAGGTAGTGTGGGAGTGTACCTGGCCAGCTCACTTTTATGACAATCCATGAGTTACCATGGGAAGTCCGGGGTTGTCTAGAATCCTTATTTGTAGTTTTAGCCTTTTGGGATTTATTTTTATAAATTCTATATTGTAAAATGAATTTAATTATATTTTAAATGGTTATAATTCTCTTATTTTATAGAATATGGATCCTCCAAGAAGATCATATTAGATGACTAGGGTGGAAGCTACAGAGAAATCCATATCAGAAAATCCTTTGGTTGACTCAGTTTTGGAAGAATCTATAGTCTGAATGATCTAGTACTTTGTCCAAGTAGCTATTGTTGAACTAGAATGTATGGTATACCATGATTTCTAATTCACTAAGTAGTATCCATGGATCTTTCATAGAGACAAGGGACCTTAAGAACCAGAAGAGTGGATTGAGAGGATTGGGCATATTTTTTTACTTATTGAAAACTCTAAAAGAATCTAAGGTTGGTTTCACCACTTATATGATTGAAGGGACCATAAGGAAGTGGTGAGAATATCTTGTGTAAACCAAGTTGTATAAAGATCTAACCTAGACCACTTTTGAAAAATCCTTCAATTAGAAGTTCTATCCTGATACACTGAGAGTGGAAAAGGAACAAGAGTTTGTTAACTTGGAGTAGTGAGATCATTCTATCATGGAGTATGATACTCTATTTTCTGACCTGGTTCACCTAACCTAGAGTTTTTTTACAATTAATATCTCAGGGTACGAAGGTTAGAGATGGGATTGAGTTTTGATATTTGTTCTATGATAATTCTTATGTGGATACCCACCTTCATGGAGGTTTTGGACAAGGTAGTTATGGATGAGGTGGATATGGTGAGGAAGAAAGGACTCTTCAGGGCATCAGTGATATTAGGAGGTTTCTAGAGTTTTTTCTGGCTTGAACAGGATGTGATATGAATAGTGTTGAGGTGGTAGTTAGATTACACAACAGACATCCTGGAAGATTCAGGTGGTTCGTTACTAGTGTGGGAAAAAGTGACACCTCAAACCTAATTTTAAGGAAAAACTTAGGGCGTGTCACATGTGGGTAAAATTTGGTCATCTTTAGTGTTTTTGTGAGAGAAAATCCTTGGTTCGTAGAGTTGGATCCACCTTCACCAAGGAATATCAATTTAGATCTAATGCAAAAAATGGGTGGGATCTCAATCTCATGCCAAGGGTGATGCTTAGGATGCAAAGAAGGGGAAGGATGAGGCAGGAAATATCTATATAGTAGAGTATGCACTATAGGGATCAAAGGCAAGATTAGCTACCATGAGAGGTATGGTGTTTATTGAAACCTCTATGTTTATGTATTTATTTGATACTGGTGTAAGTAATTCCTTTATCTCATCCAATATCATTGACACATTTGGTTTGCACTTGGATATTATACCTTTTATGATGACTCTTTCCACTCATTTGGGAAAGAAGTTAGAGTAGGTATTTAAATGTATCAAGTATCAGGTGGTGATTGTCGACCATGAAACTATATGAGACTTTTTAGTCATTGATATTTCCATATTTGATCTCATAATTGGCATGGATTGAATGATTATCTATAAATCCCAGGTCGATTAATATCATCTTCAGGTTCAATTCATTTCTTCTGATGGAGTCACTCATGTTTTTAGGGTGAGTGGGATCTAAGATTTGGGAGAGCAAGTCCCATTCCTAGTGTTGATATGATCTCATGCCAGTTTTTAGTTTTTTTACTTGATGTTATTGATAATAATATTTTTATCCATCTTCCTATAGTGGTGAATGAGTATCCCAATGTTTTACTAGATTATTTCTCTAGGTTACTGCCTCATAGGGAAGTTGAGTTTTCTATAGGCTTACACTACTAGAGTTTTAAGATTTTCTGATGGGAAATTATTGATAGATTCTCATTGCTAATGAATTTTTATGATGGGAATCCATCTCTAATGTCCCATTATAGAAAATTAATTCATAATTATGGTGTTTTGCGATGTCCCATCACAAATAATAATTATTTATGATGGATGCAGTATTCTTCATAAATAATATCATTTTTTAAATAATCAATTATGACAACCTACCACAAATAAAAATTATCTACGATGTGATCTGAATCCATTATAAATAAGTCTAACAAAATTTTCAAAAAACCAATTTACATGGATAAAATAATCCATCAAAATTTCTATTTTTTTTCAAAAAAATAAGAAATTACAAAAAAATTAATTAAAAAAAATTAAAAAAATTGATTATATTAAAACAATCATAATATTATTAAATAATTTCACAAATATATTTTTATCATCCCAAAAAACATAATAGTCATAAAAAATACTGAGCATAAACTGGTATCAAGTAGAGTAGGATCACTTGAAGGGTTAGGGGGAGGAAACTCTATACCAACACCATGTGTTTTCCATCACATATACTTCAACATCTGCTCATCTCTCTGATGCTACTACTCATGCTCCTCCTCAATCTCTCTCCACATCCTCTATATCCACTCATCCTGAGTTCTCAACCTCTCCTCATACTATGCAATGGACAATGAAAAATAATCAGCATGATCTTCCTTTTAGCTGTGTGATGGTATCAAAGATGTACCATAATCACTAGAAGGTGTCAGTCATGAACCAATACTAGTCACCATGAATCATCACCCGTATCTAAACCCACTCATCGAAACCTAACTCACAAGTGGCATCTATTTCTCTCTTGTCTTGAATATATCATGAGTGAGAAACCATGGTCTCATAAGTTTCATTCAAATATAATTATAAATTATAATAAAAATAAAATTGATATCTGTAAAATTTTAAAAAATACCAACCATAATATGGCATTGTCTGTTGCCAACAAGTTGTCTTGTATGAGGATATGTGTACATCTTCTTATAAATTTAAAACTCTAGAATAGAGGTTTTAGTATAATCCTCTATAATATAAAAAAAATTTACTTTTAAAGTATATATACAATAATAAATAATATTATTTATCATATATCATCGATTTATACCAAATTTATGACTCTCTAACCTATGTGTGACCTCTTGCTTCCCCGAGTTCTAATGCCAAGATGATGAAATTCTTCTAAAACTCTCTCCTATCTAGTAGGAGAACAATCCATCTCATACCTAAGTTGATATATAGTTTGGTTAATGAGAGAACCAATAGTGGTCAAAATAGTAATATAAGCTCTATCCATGGATCACTTTCTTAGGTTATATAGAAATTAATGAAAAGGTTCATGTATACAAATCTCCCATGCCTCCTAGATAGAATCTGTCAATCTATCATCAATCATAGACCATAAATTCTATAAGAGAATTTAAAAAAACATGTTTCTAATTAAATAAATCTAAATTAAAATATAATATTTAATAATGTAAAATATAGTGGTCGAAAAACAACTAATAAACAAAAATGTGAACCTAATCCCATGAAACCTGTGGCATATAAAAATAATTTCTTAGAATTTCACAACCCTACCCAATAGCTATATGTGAAAAAATATGAAAATAAAAACAAATAATTATAATATTATTACCAAAATTAATACAAAACCTTAATATAAAATAATTACCTTAAATAATTGAACATACCTCCATAAAAGAAGATCAAAATCAAGAGACAAGCGTCTCTCTAGAACAGGGTCCAAAATCATCAATCAAGCATGTTCCTACCCCCTCTTAATAGGCACAATATCCCACAGATCAGATGAATTGAGCTCATCATTAGGAAGTATGACATCAGTGAGAGAATGAAATAGATTATCGAGAGCATCTCCATCCATCTCAAACAAATAATCTTACCTATTAAAAATTGTTAATATAGATATCAAATATATAAAACTACTAAATACCATAATATTATAATCTTACTTGTAAATAATTGTTAATAAAGATATCAAATATAATAAACGAATAGATACCAGAATATAATAATTACCTATAAATAAATACTATAATATAATAATCTAACCTATAAATATTTATTAATATATATATATATAAAATATAAAAGACTAATAAATACCATGAAGAATATAATATTATTACTTATCAATAATTTTTAATACATATATCAAATATAAAAAACTAATAATCATTGGAATCAGTGATGGAATAGAATAGATCGTCAGGTCCAACCATATGAAATAAACTTTTTTACCTGTAAATAATTGTTAATACAAATATAAAATATAAAAAACTAATAAATACATGAATATAATACATCATTCATCATATTCTTATTCATCTTCATCAAGGAAAATGTATTCATCTCTATATTAAACATCATCAACTTCCATAAAAATTTTAGTTTCATCATCCCTTATTACTTCATCAACATTATTAATATCATCAGCCTTTAACGAAGGGTTTTATCATCGATATTTATATCTCATCTAGTAAGAGACACATTTGGTAATGTTTCCTGAAAAAATTAAATATTTTTCACCTCTACAGAACCATTTTCATTTTCAATAAACTAATTTTGATGAGATTTTATTTTTATTACACTCCACCAGTCATTCAAATCTCTTGAAACATCATAGTAATTTTCATAATAAACTTGATGTGATTGATGTGCTTGATGTTCCAACATAAATGGTTTATTTTATGCAATAATAATTTTATACTTAATTTTAATGACTCCATTTCATGGATGAACTCTCAACCCTTAATTAGTATCAAATTAATGACATTTAAACATTGTTACATAATTTTTTCCCAGATAACAAAACTCAATTATTTCATCTAGCATAACATAAAATTAAACTTCACTTTATTTACGTTGAGATACTTTAAAAAACAACACTATTAATTTATTTCTTTCATTCACTATATATGCATTCAAGGAATCAAAATCTATTAACCACATACCCATTATAAGATTTTAACAATTTTATGGAGTTTTTTTAATACACATAATTGACTATCAATTTTAATTTAATATTGTGTTTCCTACAAATAATAAAAACTTTTAATAATAGATATCATTACAAATTTAATTTAAAGTTCCAAAAAAAACTTAACTTTCCAATCTTTGAAACAAATATAACAAATTATTTTAACAAAAACTATTCAAGAGAAGTAGGGGTAATTTGTATAATTTTTTGATATGTTCATCACATAGTCTAAAAAAATAATGTAAATAAATATATCTATTATAAAATTTTCAAAAAATAATAAAAAGTAGAATTTACTGTTCAAATCGTGTCATTTCTTCAAAATTCCGAAAAATATATGTATGAGCTCTGTGCAATTATTCATCTAAAAGGTATCAGTCTTGATTACCACAAAAACCAGGATTGGGCTGATTAAAAACTAAAAATTGATGTTATTTTACATCATCAACATTTTATTCATTGAAACCCATGATATTATACTTTGAAGGATATTCTAATTGAAAATAATAAGGGAATAAATTTCAAATTTTCTCTTGTAAGTGTGCTTATACAATTGAACCTTAAACAAATGATTTGTTACATACTTTATTCTTTAATTTTAGAATAAATATCTTAAAAATAATAAATCCATCGAAATTTTAATCTCCCTCCAAATTTATATTCATATAAAAAATTTAATATTAAATGTTCCATTGAGTGAAAGAAGACCAACGCGAATATTTTCTACATTTTACATAAAATTAAAAAATATCTTCTTACAACGTACTCAATTCATCATAATATGATTTTCCACACAAATATCTTGGAAAAAATATGATATTTTGATCAACACATCCCAGATTGAAGAATCCAACAACCCTCTAAGACCAACATAAAGTAATATTTCCTTTATGACATAGAATTCATGACTTTTTAACCCAATAATATATCAATTTTTGATGTAATGAGAAAAATTAGAAGTATAACCATATGGTAACCTCAAATATCTAATCTATTGACATAATACTAAATGAATTTATTTAGAAAGTGCATAAGCTACTTTTGGATTCATTAAATTGTGTGATATTTCATCTTCAAATAATTAAAATAAAAGATGTCTGCAAATCTAGGTAATATCTAACCATGCCTTTAAATTATCTTTGGTCTTATTGGGTGTGACAAACATGATATAAAATATAGTATTAAAAAAAATCTTCTCAATATAAATTACATCTAACATGTGATGAACCAACAAATCAGACCAATACGGAAGGTCCAAAAAAATACTTTGTTTTATCCAATTATGATCTCCCCCAAAACCATTTATTTTTGTTCATTTATGGTTGGTCGAAATGTAATAGGAGGTAATGCAGAGATGATAGATTTTACCTGAATATATGAGATCACTACTAGAGGTTCATCTCTTTCAATTATACCTTTTGTAAAATTATTTCTATTCCTTCAAAAAGGGTGATCCACAGGAATAAATCTATAATGATAGTCAAAATAGCTAGTATTTCTCCCATTTCCATGAATAAATGCTTTTTTCTCATCCATGAAATATCTATATGATTTTATACTATGTGTACTCTATCTAGATAATATACCATACACTGAAAATTCACTGATCATCCATATTAATTAAACCTTCATTGTAAATTTTTTGATTTGAAACCATATCAAATATAGTTACACCGTTTTTCCATAACAAAATTAAATCATAAACTATTGGCTTCAAATTAACATCAATATTATTCTTGAGATCTCCTATAATTAATAGCACTAAATATACATATGGTTCCTTTATTAGTATCCACAAAGGTAAGTTGTACAGACTAATGAAACTAGGTCAACAATAATATTAACTATCGTAAGCACCAAATGGACAAAAACCATCAGTAGAAAGACACGAATATATATTTTGAGGTTATGAAGAAAAAAAAGACGCATCAGATCAAATTGTTTCCATGAATCACCATCACATAAATGATTTAAGCTTTTATGGATAGAAATATTTTATTTATGCCATTTCAATAATGTAGTTGTGTTGAGAGACATGAAAAAATTCTATAAACAATTTGTAATTAGAAAATTCCTCAACCGTTTCATAGAAAATATGGAATTTCTTTGGTATGACTCTTTATAACTCAATTCTACACATGTGGGAAAATTAACTAATGATTCATAATCACCATAATATAAGATAAAATCATTTGAACATGCAAGGATCTTCTGACAACTAAGACCCAAAATATGGACTAACCACATACTTTCATAGAAAATTGTAGGGAATTTATTTCCTTATAGAAACAATTATTTAACCAAATAAAACATTTGATCAAAGTTACTATTTAACCTTCTAAAACTGAATTAATAACCATAAATTTTATAACATTTTCAGATTTTCTTATCTAGAATCCCACATATAAGTCCACCTTTGTAGATCTTAAAAAATTGTGAAATCAAGATGGTTCTGATTCAACATTAGGAAAATCATTCTGAGTTGTTTTTTCTTGAATAGATGGGCTAGAATCCCCATGTACTAAATTATAAAATGATGGATCTAGATCCATTTTTTTATTTTCTACTGAATTCCGTTCACCATGTTGATACCAAAAAATATAATCTTTCTAAAAACCAAAACGTAGTAGATGAAGTCCAACATTGTCAAACATTTCAAATATCCTAAGATCAAATTTCTTACATGTACATTTAATTATTCCTTTAGAAATAAATTCTGAATTTTATGATGAAAATGTTATAAATGTTTCAACACCCTCAATGTAGATAGGATTTATATTAGATCTATTGGGATTTTTTTCAATGATTAATCCAATCACGACCGTGTAATAGAAACTGATGCCTACTTTATGAATCCATAATTATCTATAAAAAATAGAAATAATAATAATAATTTCTCATTATGACTAATTATAAATTATTATTATATTTTAATTATGTCTAATTAGTACTTCATATATATTTTTTATACAACTGATTACAAATTATCGTAATTTACTAATATTTACAAATTATGAATAGTATTTGGTAATTAATACGAAAATTTTCTAATTATTACTAATATTGAATATTTATTTATTAATTATTACAAATTATTTAATGACTATTACTAGTTATGTTAATTAATACTAAATTTGTACTAATTATTGTTAATTTTTAATTGTTCTTACAATTTTTTTTATTTTTTTACAAGGTATTACAAATTTTTTAGTAATTATAACAAATATTTTATATTTTTACTAATTTATACAATTATTTATTAAGTAATAATAATTATTTATTCATTATAACTATTTTTTAATAAATATTACTAATTTTTAATAATTACTAATATTTCAAATTTTTTATTTTAAAATTTATTACAAATTATAGCAATTTCCTCAAATTTACAAATTATTAATAATATTTAGTAACACTAACGTTTACTAATTATTAATAATATTGAATAATAAATTATTATTTATAACAAATTATTTAATGATTATTACTAATTATTTAAATCATTACTACATTTTTACTAATTACTAATTATTGAGAATTTTTAATAATTGTTAGTATTTTTTTATATTTTTTACAAGGTATTAATTTTTTTACTAATTATTAATAAATAAGATTTTAATAAATATTACTTATTTTTAATTATAATTATTTTTTTGTTAAAACAATTTTATAATGTTTTTTTATAAAGATGATTTTGTTTCCCACATAATGGCATTCATGTGCGCTAAATATATTTTCGACAGGTTGCATTTCCGATCATAAATAACACTTATTTGTGATGAAAACCACTTCTGTCACAAATAACTATTTCTACAGAACTATTTGTGAAGTGTCTCTTCCTCGTCATAATAACCCATTTTTATATTAGTGTTACTTCCAAGGATGATTCCTCTTTTTTTTACCTTCATACTATATGGAACCTACTGAATTGAAATAAATAAATATTTAGCTTGAGGGTCTTGAAGCTAAGGGATTTATCCATCCTAGTATTTCACCTTGGGAATCTCTAGTACTATATGAAAAGAAGATGGATGTGAGTCCCCAAATTTTTGTTGATTATTGGAAACTCAATCAAGTGATGGTTAAGAAAAAATATCCCTTGGATTGGATTGTTGGCCTTTTTGATTGGCTTAGGGGAATTTAGTGATTTTCAAAGATTGATGTCATATTAGGGTACCATCAATTGAGGGTTTGAGAGGAAGGCATTCTTAAGATAAAGTTCAAGAGTAGGTATGAATATTATGTGTATCTGGTTATGCCATTTGGCTATACTAGTTCTACTATGATGTTTATGGAATAGATGAATCAAATATTTCATTAGTTCATGTATTATTTCATGGTTGTTTTCATGGAAGATATCCTTGTTTATTCCATATCATGATGATAATTTGAATATCATCCTCAGAATCTTGAAAGAACACCATATGTATAGTAAGCTATCAAAATGTTAGTTCCAGATTAAAGTGGTAAACTTTCCAGGTCATGTGATTTTTAATAAGGGTGTCTCAATGCTTTCTAAGAAGGTTCATGTGGTTATTTCTTGGAGTGATAAGTGACTGAGATCTTTTGAGGAGTTGAAGTGATATTTACTTTATCTCCATCCTCAATTCTTCCAGTATTGGGTTTGGGATATGATGTTTATTGTGACACCTCAGGTACATGTTTGGGTTGTGTTCTAATATAGAGGATACATGTAGTATCTTATGGTTCATTCCCATTATTACCTTAATATAGATATATTTTTATATATGTTTGCCACATATTTTCACTAACTTCTTGATAAAAATATATAGTTAAATAATAATTTCTTGATTTTTTTTTAAATTGAGTGTTTATGGTACCAAATTTTTTAAATGATCCTTGATTTTATTTTATTATTTTCAGGGTAAAAAGTGTTATTTCTTATATAATTTTAATTGAAATAATAATTTTAAGTGGAACACATGAAGATGCTGGAATTGACATCTATCATAATAAAAAAAATTGAAATATTTTTCTTGTTGTGTTGATGAATTTATAAGTGTCTAAGATTCCATGATCTCAAAATAAACATCTTTTATGTAATAATTATTTAAAATTTTTGTTAACTGAAATTGATTATGGGATTTTTTTTAAAATTTATTTTACTCTATGGATTTTTTTTTGTAGTAGCTTGTATGTTTTCTAGAAGCGGTTGATAAAATATTTTTTGGTTTATGTAAGAAAATTTTCCTTATTATGTGTAAAGAATTTCTATCTCCTTTGTAAGATAAATTTCCATATCTTGTAAGATAAATTTTATGGACACTGCACATAAGATAAATTTAGGGTCTCCTATCTATAATAGAATTAACCGAGGCATGTGAAAAAGATAAATCTCATGTAGGATAATTCATCCTATGTGATAATCAAACCAAATCCATATAAACCTGAGATTAAAGCCCAAGGGTGCTGAAATCAAACCTATATCATGAAGAAGATCATCATGATATTCAATTTGAACCTAGAAATTTGAATCACATCGCTGATTTTATTCTTAGAGAAGATGATCTCAAACCAAATCTAAACATTGGAAATTGGGGGTTTCAATGTCTTCTTGTAGAGGGCTCATTCGATCTGGTTTAAGATAATATAAAATATAGATAATTAGATATTTCCCTTCACCATTGCAATAAGGCCGAAGCCTAATGATATAAATTCGATTCTGGATTTGGTTTAATTTGGAGTTAAGAAGAACTTGAAAAGGAAATAAGTTCATATAGATCCAATTTCCATAGATGTTAAGCACTAGAAATGAGAGACCCGGGTGAGATCGAATGGTCTTAGATAAAGAGGATTATGTCATTTCCAATTTCTATACTAATGAATACAAAATCAGGCTTTAAGATGGTTGAAAATTGAAAACTAAGTAATATTCTTTCATAGAATAAGGAAACCGATTGAATATTACTGACCGATGTGGCATTTTCTGACATCGATGGGATTAAATAAGGTAGTTTAAATATTTATGTTGAAGCCATCTGAGTCAAATACACCATCAAATACATAGATATAATTGATTGGAGGATAAAATATATCAATTTTGAAGATGATAAACAAAGATTTGATGAATTATTGAGATCAACCTAAATTTATCTATGATGATTACTTAAAGCTAAAGATCAACTAATGTCTTTTGAATGAGACATAACTGAACTCCTAGAGAAACATTTCAGGATTGAACCAAGATGATGACTGAGGATGAACCTAGAGACCCATGACTGTGGTATTTCCAAGGAAAAAGACAAGATAGGGATTTTATGATTTCAACCAATAGGGAGTTTAAGAAAATCGATCCAAGATCAAGAATTATTAGGTGTAGCTGATTGAAGATTACTATGTATAAACTAGTTGAGATAAAAACAATCTATAGATAAAATCGAGTAAGACTTAAGCTTGACTCGAGCCACACACTATTGTTTTTTACAAGAATTATCACACCCAAACTTGATTTCTCTTTTCTTTTATTATTTTATTGATATGAGATATTTGGGTTGAGGTTTAGGTTGGGTTAAAAATGTAAAATTTTGAGTTTGGGAGGTTTCAGGTTGTTTTTGGCCCTGTGTATGGTTAGTGTGCACAATTTAGGGAGAAACCATATAGTTGGTGAAGGTAGAGGGTTTTTCCAGTTCAATTTTTTCTTTCATGTTTTTCCTAGAATAACCTTCACATGGTTTTTCCTAAATCATGAGAGACAAATGAGTAATCGTGCGGATTTTTGGTGGGGTCTGAGGCTCGGAGAATTGATTGTACATGATTAGTAGAAACCGTGCAACAATCATGTGAGGAGTCTCTGTCATTTTGACAGAACCATTTTGCATGATTGGTGCATAGTTTCTAAAATCGTGTGTTTAGCCCGTACATGTGTCCCTTCCTTCCAGTTGGGTGCACATGGTTGGCATACAGTTTGGAAAACCATGCAGCCAAACCATGCAACTTATCCAGGTTCTTAAAATCTTGAGTTTACAAGTTTTCTCCTCTTATATTTTAACCCCAATTTTGGATTCTCCTCCTCCATCTTCCCTAGGAACACTATGGGGCTCCCAACTCTCCATTTTACATGGCTTTTCCTCCATGTTTGAGGCTTATGTTTTTATTTAAGGTGATTTATTCTTGGATTATGGTCACTTTTCCTCCTCTTCTATTTCCTCTCTCTCATTTATTGGTTCTTTCTTAGGGGGATTATCTCTTGGCTAAACCCTATTAATGGAGAGGTGATATTGGCTTGTGTTTTATTTAAGGTTAGTGTGTGCAGTTTGTCTCTTGGTCTTAGTTCTTCCTCCTCCCAGAGTTTTATAACATTATCTAATCATTGAGGTAGGTGTTTCCATCCATTTTCTTTCCATAATGTGACATTTGATGCTTGAGAATTTATAATTAATTTCTATATTTATTTCTCATGTTTGTGATGTGTTCTTATGAATTGTTATGATTTTTTTATGATTGAAATTTAATGAAAATGGGTTTTCAAGGGATTTCTATAATTATGCCTATATGTATATGCATAAAAGGTGTTTGATAAAATATTAATTGGTCTTTAAAAATGAAATTCAGTATTTTTGGATTGTATTTAGCCTTATCTGGGTTTGGGTAGTTTGTTTTACATATGGAATTGAGATTTGTGTGTGGGTTTGTGACTTTTTATGGTTTTGTGCTTATATGCAGATCCTTATGATTGGTTGTGAAGTGACTTGTGATTATTAAATTGGACCTTGGGTGTTTTTATGGTTATATATATATATATATATATATATTCCTTTGGATGTTGGAATATCCATATGTTTATGGGATGACATATTTATATGAACACACATATAAATGGAATTCCAAAAATAGGTCCATCTTGAACCTAGTTTTCAAAACACTCTTATTCCCTTACTTTCTTTCCTCCACTCTATCTCCCAAATTTCTTTTTAAAAACTTCCAACATTCTCTAAATGGATTTTTGGTTCCTAAATAACCTAAAAAGTGGATTTCAAATGTGTTTCTCTAAAACTTTGTTTGACACCTTTAAGTATGATTTGATGACCTTTTGACATAAAATTATTGTTTGGTATCTTTTAATCATAAATGGTGTTTCCACCTTTATTTTGAAATTGGTTTCATATTTAGAAGTGTTAAGGCCCGCTTGGTACTTTGTGATGTTTTAGAAATTAATTTTAAAAATCATATGACATGTAGGCTTAGTTGGAACTTTTGAGTGGTTCTATGCATGATGAGAACTCCTATGGTCATCCTTTCGATGAGAGGGCCTTCGTATAGTTGGTTTCAGGGATTGGGAAAGGCATGAATAGAGGTATCTATGAGTTATGTTTAATACTAAGAATGTGATAGCCTCCTCATTATCTTTTATAATATTATCATGGGATTCATAGACGTCATTTAGTGGGTCAAGTGATGGTTACTTTCTAGTCCTTATTATATGGATTGATACCCCCTGAATAGATAATGGTCTAGGTCGGATTTTCCACTAGCGAGGTTAGTTTAGAGCAGCCAAGTTGGTTATTGACTATGGATTTTCATCATATGTCAGAATTTGGGTCTAAACTGAGTTTGTCTAGGGAATGTTTCTAGGGATGTTTAGGAAATTACCATTATTACATATATTTATGCTCTCATTTTATTTTCTAGAACTATGGTTATTGTTTATTTAGTATCTATTTTCTTGCACTTATAATGTTCTATTATTTTTGGTTTTTTGGATATTCCCTTCGAGAAAGGACATTCATGGATTCTTTGGTGCTTACCTACTTAGGTGTTTTATGCTCACACCCTAATTGTGAAACTCGACATCAATAGACCCATACTATTTTGAAGGTTTAGTTTGGATTATGTTTGTAAGAACCTAAATCTTTATTTCAGGTATGGATATTGTTTTTTGGGTTTCTTTTGAGGAAAAAGGAAGGGATGAGGATTTTCTAACTACACGTCATGTACCTAGTTTCCACATATTGTTGCATGCTGACTGTGTGGCTGTTGAGTACATGGTTGTGTGGTGACCTAGTAGACTCGCTTAATTTGGGGGCTAGTTAAGGATACTACACAACGTGTAGTTTTAAAGAACACATCGTGTAGTTTTATTTTTATTTGAAATACCAGAAGGGGGTCACATATCATGTTCATAACCATCTTCTTTTTCTCGTATTTTATATAGGAGTGCTCCAGAATGACCAACAAACTCCAAACCCCTCTCGATTCTTCGTCCGACCTCTGATTGAGACACTGTTAGGTGCATTGGAATCCCACTAGTGATTTCTCAAAATCCCTAGATCCTTTATTCCTAATTCCTTATATCTTTTTGGTTATTAAAGGTTGGGAGTTTTTCACCATTTTTGTTGATCTGTGCTGATTTAGGCCTATTCAAGGGTCGACGTTCAAGTATATCGATTGTATGACATCGAGGTAGGTGGTTTGTGCCTTTCGTTGTGTTGTCTTGGATTATATATGCTTAAAGTGCCACATACCCATGTTTCGGGTATTTCTTGATTTGGAATTTAACCCTATTGTCACCTGATATGGTTTATTTAATTAATAAAGGGTAGTTGCTCCTATGTAAGGTTATATACCTTGTTTACAGGACACCCCTTGGGTGTGTTTCCCTTGTTTGTTTATTTATGGCCATTTGGTCTAGATTGCTTGTCAGGCTTGCCTTGTTTTCCATGCCTTGTCTTCTTAGGATGGAGTTACTGATTATATGAAATTCTTGTGATATGCATTATGAATGTTGACTAAGGGGATTGAGTTGTGATAGATTCCTAAAGGGGTTATGTAAATACCCAAAGTTTCATTAATGGAAATTCCTATTGATCTAGTTAAATGTCTCTTTATGTAAAACATTTATATAAAATGTCAAATTCTTTAGTTTTATGTTAAGATTTGTGACTTTTACTTTTATAGTCTTTGAATAGTGATCACATGATTAGTATAAATATAAGGCTTTAACGAACCCAATTTACTCAGACAAAGGAAGCGATGGCCTCATCCAGTAAAATTGCTCCATACGAAGCCCATTTGTCAGAGCTCGAAAAAGAGGTGGTTTCTTTGGGATTCACTATTGACCAAGCCCAAGATGAGCTTCAGCATGTCAAGCTCGAACGAGACCGTCTACGGGAAAAGTGGAAGTTTATAGATATTACCACTCGAGAGATGTTATCCGAGCCACCCCAAGAGTCTGTCACCATCGCACACCTTACCCTTAGGTCTTATGCGGCTGTTTTAAGGGGTTATGTAACAAATCTCTAGAACTATGTTCATGTACATTATTTTTGTATATAATAATTAATATACTTTCTTGTCATTATTGATACATTGTAAATAGTTTTTAAAGTACAAATAGTGTTTTTTAGTTATTATTTAATTAAGAATTATATTTTATTAAATTAAGGGATTTTTGAATTAAATAATATTTTAATAAATTATTATTATTATTATTAAATTAATTTTATTATATATAAATGATCATATAATTTTATGAATGCAAATATAATTTTTATTAAGGTTTGAAAGCTATTTTTGTCAAAAACCGTGAATTTTCGATAAATGTCGGTTTTTATTTTAAAAGTGAAAATTAACATATTTAGAAAATTATTTAGATAAAATAAATGTTATATCTGGAATAAGGACGTCGAAATTATCCAATGGTGAATTTTTCATAATTTTCTGAGACAATCAAATTTTTGGGTAAAAATTAAATACCGTTTAAATATATAATGTGTTTTATGACATCATAATGACCCAATAGTGATGTAATAAAATACTATAAGCTTTATGTTCGGACAATATATGTTTTACCATTAAAATAATGTGATTTTAGGTTTTTTTGACTTATTTTACAAAGCATTAATGGACCCCTCAAGACTTATTAAACATCTTGTCCTTTTAAATTATTTTCCATGATAGTGTGACTCAACTCCACATAAGCAACCCCATTATTTTAAGAAGTTTGGACTTTGGTATTATAAAATATTGTTTTCATATTCCCTTTTCCAAAAACCATGGGCAAAAACCATGGGATGGTTTGTGGTTTGGACTAATTTAATATAAGGGGTCCCAAACCTAAATAACAAGGAATTCCCTCACCTTTCCTATATAAACCCACCCAAGCTCCCACTTCCTCCTCACTCAAAGACTTTGGAGTTCGTCCAACCTATTCCCTAATCTCTCTATAATCCTATAAAGGTGCCCCAAGCTCCCAAGAAGCCTCTCTCAAGCCTATCTCAATCCTTTGGAAGCACACTTCCAAGTAAGGGGTTTTTTCTTCCTTTCTCATTTTTGTCCAATTTTCTTTAAGTTGTTTTGACCTTTTAATTTCAATTATGAATTTTGGGGTATGGTTTTGCACCTCCCTCATACTTAACTCTTTATGTTTTAATTATGGGATACCCCTTTATCTCTCATTAAATTCCTTCCATGTACACCCATTACTATGCCGAAATTCCAAAAGGAACTTCTCTCTCCACTTTTACATTCAAGCAATACTTTTGTATCATGAATATAAATTCCATTACAATTGTTGGGACATGTATCTATATGACCTCCTTACTTTCCATTACATTTAAATATGATTAGGAACCCCTTTCTCTCTCATTAACTATTTTTATGAATTCTTATATCACGCCGTTACGCTGCCGAAATCGCACAGATTTTCTAAGCCAATGCCATTGTGTAGTGAATACCATGCCTACTTCTCCATCAAGGGTATTAAACTTTATGCACAATTAATTATTGATTATAAAGTTTCATTCATGAATTCCACATTCCTTTATCATGGAATAAATTATTATGTTTTATGAATCCATGTTTTATGATCCATGTGGCACACTTATGCATGAAATGAAATGTTTAAGAAGGGTGCACCCTTATAGCGCTCTAATGCATTGGGTAAAGTATAGTATCATGATACGTCATGTGCAATGAGTGTTGAATCATGCTAATTAAAGTGCAACGAGGGTTTACTCGTGCTTCATGTGCAATGAGGATTTGCTCGTGCTCCATGTGCAATGAGTCTTGGCTCATGCTAATTCCATGTTAAGTGTTGTTGCCACATTTCCATGTTATGATTATCATGATTTATCATGCCTTTATGTTCATGTTTCTCTTATGCTCTATTGATATGCCTATTGTCTAACATGTATTGTACTCCTCATGTATTCCGGGTTTATTCCCTTACTAGGCTTTATAGCTCACCCTTTTCTTATGCATGTCCTCAGGTTATCCCATGTAATGCTAAGTACGAGGGAATGTAGTGGTCATGTAAAGGAAGTTTTCAATAAAGATGTTATATTTCATGTTTTATGTTGTTATGTAATGATCCTAAGCCCCAAAGACACTAGACCTCTCGATCTTCCATGTTGTATCAAGTGAATATTTTATGTAATAAATCATGTTTAAGTTTGTAATAAAAGTAGGGTTGTTATAGTTGGTATCAGAGGATAGGTTTAGTTATTTTTGGTATTAGGATTAGAAAACCCTAGTAAATACTTAGATACAAGACTATGTATAATAAGAACATCCCTAAGTTTTGGTAAGTACTGAGTTAGTGGTTTATCAAACAAATACATCCCTGTCTGGATACGAGCAGGTAGAGGCGGCTCTGGCACAGATGTATCCTAGGGGTAAAACCTGAAAACACCGCTTTGAGCTAGACTCAAACTGGAACTGGTGCATGACAATGGGCCTTGCTGCACTCTTGGTTATGAAATTCCTCGGAGATATGTTTTGATAAATTCACAAGCTTAGTAAGAACCCTTATTAAGGGAATTAAAAAAATGCCCCTAATAATATATGTTAGAAATTAGATCATGAAAAGCCTAGATTGAAGTCTATAGACTCATGAGTTAAGGAAATAAAAGTTTATTTGTATGTCATCAACTTTTGTTTTTGGTTACCCTTTATGTGTTACCCCCTAAATTTCTTTTTATTCCAGCCAATGGCCAGTAATAAGAGGACTCAGGCTAACAACCGATGTGAAGATCAGTGTGATGACTATACTAATGAGATGCCCAATCCAATAGGAGCGGGAATCGCGAACTTTGTCAAGCTTCTCTCTCAGATAACTCAAGATTTGAATAGAAACACGGGTCAAGAGGAACGTTCATCCCCCCTAAGAAAGAACAAGTCTCTATCGAGAGCTTCATGAGACAAATGCCTCCTACTTTTAGTGGATCATCCGATCCCATGATCGCTGAACAATGGATCAACTCCATTGAAAAGATCTTCTCCATCCTTCAATGTTCTGAACAAGAGAAGGTTCTCCTGGTGACTTATTGTATGGAGGATGAAGCTGATCAATGGTGGACATTGATCAAAAATACAAAGCCTGAGGAGGAGATCGAGGCGTCGGAATAGAAGGATTTCTGGAAGACGTTTTTCGATAAATATTTTCCATGCACCCTCCGTCTTAAGATGTAAAGGGACTTCCTTTCCCTCAAGAAAAAAGATGAATAATCTGTTGAAGCATACGAGGAAAACTTCACAAGGATTTCATGATACGCTTCCGGCTTTTTTATTACCCCTGAATTCAAGGTTGACCACTTCTTTGGTGGGCTGAAGCCTATCACGCGGAAAGCATTAGCGATCTGTGACTTCAAAAGCTATGAAGAAATTGTCCAATGTTCCCTCAAGGTCGAAATGGAGATTGGGGAATCACAGGGGTATCATGGGGGCAAGAAGCGTAAGGTGGACTTCAATGCTGGTGGTCCGATGGACAAATCCAACGGTGCTAAGAAGATCCAGCACCCCACTTGCCAAAAGTGCGGAAAGAAGAACTCTCAAAATTTCCTCAAGGGGACGAGGAAATGCTTTAGGTGTGGAAGAGAAGGGCACCTAGCTATTAACTATCGGCAAGAAAGACCCGTAGCTGCGACAGAGGAGAGGAACGCTCCATTCGAACCTCAACGTGTTGTTCATTGCTACAACTGCAAAGAACCGGGGCACTTTTCAAATCAGTGCCCTAAACCAAGGGTTTTCAGAGGTAACCAACAACCTCTAAGGCAGCAAGAAAGAGCTTTTTCCATAACTTCTTCCGAAGAGAACCCCGATAATGAAGTGGTGACATGTACGCTAGTTATTCATTCAAGAATAGTGAATTTACTTTTTGATTCAGGTTCTATACATTCTTTTATATCTCGAAAGTTTAGTAGAACAATCCCAGCACCACCAAAAATCATGGAAGTGAAGATGTCAGTGAGTATGGAAAATGGGTAAATCATTGCATCCCATGAATATAAGTCCTCCCCTGTTATAATCTGTGGATTGAATTTCCCAGAGAACCTCATCATACTACCTCTGGTGGAATTTGATGCAATTATTGGCATGGATTGGCTTTCCTTATATAGAGCCAACATAAATTGTCAGGAGAGGGAAATCACACTCCATATGGAGAATCGACCCCCGATTCTTTACAAGTGTAAGAAGGAAGATGAATCCCCTTTATCTCCATCATCTCAAGCATGGATATTACTGCCCTATGAGCACGCGTATCTGGCTTAGATGATTGAGTCCAAGGAAGAAACCACCCTTGAGGAAATGCCTATTATGAGGGAATTCACTGAAGTGTTTCCTGAGGAACTGTCTGGTCTTCCTCCTAGAAGATATGTTGAATTCTCAATTGAACTTATACCATGGGCGTTACCAATATCCAAGAATCCATATAGAATGGCTGTCGTGGAGCTTGAAGAGCTGAAGAAACAACTACTTCAGAATCTGGATAAAGGGTTTATACGCCTAAGTGCTTCACCATGGGGTGCACCAGTCCTCTTCGTCAAGAAGAAGGATGGGTCAATGCGGCTTTGCATCGATTATCGTGAACTTAACAAAATCACGATAAATAACAAGTATCCTATACCACAGATAGATGACTTGTTTGATCAGCTACGTGGAGCAAAATACTTCTCCAAGGTAGATTTTCGGTCAGGATATTATCAAGTAAGGGTGAAGAAGGAAGATGTCCCCAAGACTGCCTTTCGTACAAGATACGGGCACTATGAATTCATAGTAATGCCTTTCGGACTCACTAATGCTCTAGCAATCTTCATGGAATTGATGAATAGAGTCTTTAGAGATTACCTTGACAAATTTTTGGTAGTCTTTATAGATGATATTCTAATATACTCTAAAACCAAGGAGGATCATGAGGAGCATTTAAGAACTGTACTAGAGACTTTGCACAAGTAGAAGCTCTATGAAAAGTACAACAAGTGTGAGTTCTGGTTGAAGGAGGTCTCATTCTTGGGCCATATCATCACAATCAATGGGATATCTATGGATCCATCCAAAACAGATGCAATTGAGGGATGGACGAGGCCAACATAGGTAAAGGATATCTGTAGCTTCTTGGGGTTTGATGGATATTATCGATGATTTGTGAGAAATTTCTCACAATTGTCCAACACTCTTACCAAGCTAACTTGAAAGGGAGTAAAGTTTTCTTGGAGTGATTAATGCGAAGAAATCTTCAAGGAGTTGAAAAAGAGGCTTATCACTGCGCCCATGCTCACTTTACCCACAAGTGGGGAAATTTTTGTGGTATTCAGTGATGCTTCGAAGAAGGTCTTAGGTTGTGTGCTGATGTAGAATGATAAAGTGATATCCTATACCTCAAGGCAGTTTAAAATCCATGATAGAAACTATCCAACGCATGATCTGGAGTTGGCGGCGGTGACCTTTTCCTTGAAAATATGGTGGCATTATCTCTATGGGTAGAAATGTGAGATATATACTGACCACAAGAGTCTTAAATATATATTCACACAGAAAGAGCTTAATATGCGCCAAAGAAGATGGATAGATTTCATCAAGGATTATGACTGTTCAATACATTACCACCCTAGGAAAGCGAACAAGGTGGCATATGCCCTAAGTAGAAAGGACCCAACGATTCTATCAATGATGAGAATTGAGAAGGATCCAATCTTCTTAGACTTGATGAATATGGACATGGTAATCATAAAGAAGGGAACATCATCAATCCTTTCACAAATGATTGCTCAATTGCCTCTTTTGGAAAGGTTAAAGGATGCTCAAAAGGATGATGTGGGAATTCAGAAAAAAGTGGAAGCTATAGAAAAAGGGAAATCCTCAGAGTTTAATTTTAATGAAGAAGGAATTGTGAGATTTGGGAAAAGACTATGTGTTCTATCAAGTCTGGAGCTGAAAAATGAACTTTTGGATGATGAACATAGTTCAAATTTCTCTATTCACCCAGGGAGCACAAAGATGTATCGAGATCTCTGAGAAAACTTTTGGTGGGATAATATGAAAAGGGATATCGCTGAATATACATCAAAGTGCCTGGTGTTCTAGAAAGTGAAGGAAGAGAGACAGAAGTCTAAGGGGATGATGCAACCATTGCCCATACCAGAATGGAAATGGGAGAACATCACCATGGACTTTGTCACCGGACTTCCAAGGACATCCAAAGGAAACAATGCAATCTGGGTTATTGTGGATCATCTTACAAAGACTGCACACTTCATTGCTATTCGGGAGGATTTCTCATTGGATCAACTGGAACAGATATATATCAGGGAAGTGGTAAGGCTGCATGGAGTGACACTATCTATTGTGTCTGACCGAGATCTAAGATTCACCTCTAAGTTTTGGAAGAGTCTTCAACATGCTCTGAATACTGAACTGAACTTCAGTACGGCCTATCATCCTCAAACTGATGTCCAATCCGAGTGGACTATCCAAACACTTGAGGACATTTTGAGAGCATGCTCAATGGACTTTAAAGGAGGATGGGATCAACATCTTCCTCTGGTTGAGTTCTCTTATAACAACAGTTTCCACTTGAGCATCCAAATCGCACCATATGAATCCCTTTATGGGAAAAGGTGCAGAACACCGATGTGTTGGGATGAGGTCGGTGAACGTAAGATGCTTGGACTGGAAATGGTCGAGGAAGTGGTGGAGAAGGTGAAAACCATTCAGCAGCATATCAAGGTAGCCCAGAGTCGACAGAAGAGTTATGCAGATAATTGTCGACGAGACCTTGAGTTTAAAGTTAGAGACATGGTTTTTCAACGCATATATACATGGAAGAAATTCATGAGGTTTGGAAAGAAATGGATGTTATGTCCAAGGTACATCGGCCCCTTCGAGATTCTTGATCATGTCGGGGTTGTGGCCTATCGACTTGAACTTCCACCTACAATGGCCAAAGTACATGATGCCTTTCACGTATCCCTCTTAAGGAAGTACATACCAGACCCTTCACATGTACTCTCTTCTGAGGTGGTACAGTTGGGGGTGATCTTTCTTATGAGGATAAACTAGTGAAGATCTTAGATCGTAGAGAAAAAGTTCTACGAAATAAGACAATGCCCCTCGTTAAGGTGTTGTGGATAAACCACAAGTTTGAAGAAGTGACTCGGGAATCAGAGGAAATGATGAATCTGAGTTATCCACATCTATTTTAGTGTGGTAAAAGGAAATTTCAAAGGAAAAATTTCTTAAGGGGGTAATATTGTAATGACCCAAAGTTTCATTAATGGAAATTCCTCTTGATCTAGTTAAATGTCTCTTTATCTAAAACGTTTATATAAAATGTCAACTTCTTTAGTTTTATGTTAAGATTTGTGACCATTACTTTTATAGCTATTGAACAGTGATCACATGATTAGTATAAATATAAGGCTTTAACGAACCCAATTTACTTAGACAAAGGAAGCGATGGCCTCATCCAGTAGAATTGCTCCATACGAAGCCCATTTGTCGGAGCTCGGAAAAGAGGTGGCATCTTTGGGCTTCGCTCTTGACCAAGCCCAATCTGAGCTTCACCATGTCAAGCTCGAATGAGACCATCTACGGGAAAAGTGGAATTTGATAGAGATTACCACTCGAGCGATGTTATCCGAGCCACCCCAAGAGTCTGTCACCATCGCACACCTTACCCTTAGGTGTTATGCGGCTGTTTTAAGGGGTTATGTAACAAATATATAGTACTATGTTCGTGTAAATTATTTTTTTATATAATAATGAATATATTTTCTTATCATTATTGATACATTGTAAATAGTTTTTAAAGTACAAATAATGTTTTTTAGTTATTATTTAATTAAGAATTCTATTTTAATAAATTAAGGTATTTTTTAATTAAATAATATTTTAATAAAATATTTTTATTATTATTATTAAATTAATTTTATTATATATAAATGATCATATAATTTTATGAATGCAATTGTAATTTTTATTAAGGTTTGAAAGCCATTTTTGTCAAAACACGTGAATTTTCGATAAATGTCAGTTTTTATTTTAAAAGTAAAAATTAACATATTTAGAAAATTATTTAGATAAAATAAATGATATTTATGGAATCCGGATGTTGAAATTATCCAATGGTGATTTTTTCATAATTTTCTGAGACACTCAAATTTTTGGGTAAAAATTAAATATCGTTTAAAAATATAATGTGTTTTATGACATCATAATGACCCAATAGTGATGTAATAAAATACTATAAGCTTTTTTTTCGGCCAATATATGTTTTACCATTAAAATAATGTGATTTTGGGTTTGTTTGACTTATTTTACAAAGCATTAATGGACCCATCAAGACTTATTAAACATCTTGTCTTTTTAAATTATTTTCCATGGGAGTGTGACTCACCTCCACATAAGAAACCCCATTATTTTAAGAAGTTCGGAATTTGGACTTATAAAATATTTTTTTCCTATTCCATTTTCCAAAAAAAATGGGCAAAAACCAAGGGATGGTTTGTGGTTTGGACTAATTTAATATAAGGGGTCCCAAACCTAAATAATATAGAATTCCCTCACATTTCCTATATAAACCCACCCAAGCTCCCACTTCCTCCTCACTCAAAGACTTTGGAGTTTGTCCAACCTCTGCCCTACTCTCTCTAGAATCCTCTCAAGGTGCCCCAAGCTCCAAATAAGCCTCTCTCAATCCTATCTCAAGCCTTTGGAAGCACACTTCCAAGTAAGGGTTTTTTTCTTCCTTTCTCATTTTTGTCCAATTTTCTTTAAGTTCTTTTGCCCTTTTAATTTCAATTATAAATGTTGGGGTATGGTTTCACACCTCCCTCATACTATCCTCTTTATGTTTTAATGATGGGATACCCCTTTCTCTATCATTTAATGCCTCCCATGTACACCCGTTATTATGCCAAAATTCAGAAAGGAACTTCTCTCTCCTCTTACATTCAAGCAATACTTTTCTATCATGAATATAAATTTCATTAAAATTGTTGGGAAATGTATCTATATGACCTCCTTACTGTTCATTACATGTAAATATGATTATGAACTCCTTTCTCTCTCATCAACCATTTTTATGAATTCTTATTTCACGCCGTTACGCTGCCGAAATCGCACCGATTTTCAAAGACAATGTCATTGTGTAGTGAATACCATGCCCATTTCTCCGTCAAGGGTATTCAACTTTAGGAAAATTTACTTATTGATTATAAAGTTTCATGTATGAATTCCACATTCCTTTATCGTGGAATAAATGATTATGTTTTTTTGAATCCATGTTTTATGATCCATGTGGCACACTTATGCATGAAATTAAATGTTTAAGAAGGGCGCGCCCTTATAGCGCTCCAATGCATTAGGTAAAGTATAGTATCATGATAAGTCATGTGAAATGAGTGTTGACTCATTCTAATTCAAGTGTAACAAGGGTTTACTCATGCTTCATGTGCAATGAGAATTTACTCATGCTCCATGTGCAATGAGCCTTGGCTCATGCAAATTCCATGTTAAGTGTTGTTGTCACATTTCCAGGTTATGATTATCATGCTTTATCATGCCTTTATGTTCATGTTTCTATTTTTCTCTATTGATATGCCTATTTTATAACATTTATTGTATTCCTCATGTATTCCATGTTTATTCCCTTACTGGGCTTTATAGCTCACCCTTTTCTTATGCATGTCCTTAGGTTATCCCATGCAATGCTAAGTATGAGGGAATGTAGTGGTCATGTAAAGGAAGTTTTCAATAAATATGTTTCATTTCATGTTTTAAGTTGTTATGTAATGATCCTAAGACCCAAAGACACTAGACCTCTCGATCTTCCATATTTTATCAAGTGAATAGTTTATGTAATAAATTATGTTTAAGTTTGTAATAAAAGAAGGGTTGTCATAGGTTAGACCATGAGATCTTCCCAGGTGGTCATTTATAATTGATTTAGGAAAATGTTGACCCAAGGGTTTAGACCGTGAGAGCTTGACCATGTGGTCATTTATAATTGATTTTAGTGAATCATTGACTTGGGGGTTTAGACCATTAGAGCTTTCCCATGTGTTTGTTTGTAATTGTTTAATAGTATATTAGACCAAAGGGGTTAGACCATGAGAGCTTTCCCAGAGGGTCGATATTAAATGAATTTTTTTATGTTAGACCAAGGGGATTAGACTGTGAGAACTTTCTCAAAGGTTCATTATTGAATAATTGAATGATTGTGAAGCATATGTCAAGCCAAAGAACAAGCTTAGATTCCATCTTACTTGTTTGTTTAGATGGTCTTATGAGACATCTGTTTTGTTAAATTTACAAAGGGGGGTATATAGATTAGGCTAGATTATGAGATTACATGATTCAAAGGATGAATAATAAATATAAATGAATGTAATTTAAAACTGTAGTATTGTGTACTTTTGAGCACATCCTAGTTTATTGCTTCATTTATACATATTGCCTGCTATATATATTCACTGATAGTTAGTCACAGATCTTTTGGTGGTTGCCTACTAGGATTCATCTCACACCCTTTTTGGGTCATGTTTTGGACCCAAATAGATTATATGGTTGTAGGTATAGATAAGGGAAAGCAACCTTCCTCACCAGGTATTTGATTACTGTTGGAGCTGGAGATCATGGGACCAAGATGAGGCTTGCGATACTACTGGAGTTTACTTGTTTATTCTATAATTTGGTTTATGTATTGTATTTACAACATTGTGACTTGTTTGGATACTTTCCTAGACACATGTGACATGCATCATTTATATATATATGCTCCAATTATTTTATTACTATCAGTCTTCCGCTATTTACTTCTGTTGTATGGTATTACTGCTGTAACGTCCTAGTTCAGGGTGCCACTCAACGGGTGCCCTGAACCTAGATGGTCACATGACCTCAACCGCAGTTCCCCAAACACCAGAGGCTTCCGACTAGCAGTGATGGTCTAGGTCTGATAGTGGGGAAACTATGCCCTCATTTTTCAAAGTGTAGCCCAGCGGAATAAAATATACAACATACAACAATAGCGGAAGCAATAAACCATACATATTTAAAATAAACAACTACAGTAAAAGATAACCAATAGTTATATAGACGGTGATGCAATATGTCCCAAGTTCTAAGAAAATATCCAGAACATGTTACACAACAATACAATACAGTACAATACAGAGTACAACAAAACAAAACCAAAACAGCTGATAGCATCACGAGCCTAAGCCCGGTCCCATGCTCCCTTACTCCTCAGTAGAAATCAAGTACCTGTATAAGGACCCTTTCCCTTATCCACACCTACAAAAATGTAATCTGTTTGGGCTGAAGACATGACCCGAACAGGGCGTGAGAAATAAATCCCAGTAGGCACCCACCAAAGGCTCGTGTTCAACTGTGTGTAAACATGAAACAACAATGTGCAAAAGTAAATGCAATAAACTAAGAAGTATCCAAAAGTAACTAGATCTACTAGTTATATTTCCATTTAAATATCCATTTAATCATTCATTATATGGACACCACCACAGTGAATTTCGATGTAAACAGTCAGTGTCCTCAGACACGGAAACCCTTACCCTCAGGTAATCAGAAACATAACCCGCAGGTAATTGCCCACAGGCATGATAGATATTTCCCTCAGGCGTACAAAGTGTATCCCTCATGCACAGAGTCTATTGACCATAGGCACATAAGAAGTTTCCCTCAGGATAAAATAACCACTGCCCTCAGGCTAAAGGAAACACTGCCCTTAGGCTAAGTAAAGCACTGCCCTTAGGCTAAACAAGTAACCAAGCCATGCCCAACATATTAACAAGAAATACACATGCAATTCCTATCAAGTCAATTCAATAATTATTATTACAAAGGAATACCCTCTGGTATCCTGGCCAAACGACTAAACAGAGAAACACACCCCCAGGGTGGTCCTGGATCCAAGAAACAATCCCAAACAATAGTTTATTATCACATTTAATTACCTATACAATTATAGGTATTTAAAATAGCCAAGGCCTTAGCCACATGACACCTCAACATGGGTCCATAGCTCAATAATTCACAAAACGCACAGTATTTGGAAATTTAAACACCAAGCCACGTACCTTAAACGTCCCTGAACGGTATACACAAACGATAATCATCGAATCATCCATGAATGACGTAGATCTGACGTGAAAGAAAACCTCATTCAAACTCAAATAACTTCCCTTAGAGGAAGAATTGGCAAGAACAACTTAAGAAGAGTGGAGGGCTTACCCGTGCGGTTCCAATGAGATTGTCAGAGGTGAAAACGGATTCCCAATGCTCAATCTAGAGATCCTCGAAGGTCCTACCTCCTCTCCCGACTCCTTCCTCCAGTTCTAAGCCAATCCTGTGAACAGGGTTGGCTACTACCCATTTTAAGAAAAAAATAAACTACACGATGTGAACTATTGATTACACAACGTATACTTTTCTCATTTAACTGTTCCTCTAGCGGCAACGCTGCACTGTTCATCCATCAACATGAGTACACGACGTGTATTTCTGATTACACGGCGTGTACTGTCACTCAGCTGGCAGCTGCTTCCACCGCCTTACTGTTTTCCTGCCGACTGACTACATGGTGTGTAAATATCCACTACACGACATGTAGTCGTATTTTACACCTTTCGTCGCCAACATGGCTACACACCCTATGTACTCATCCCACACGGACAAAGTACACGGCGTGTGGAAAAGTACATGGCATGTACCCACCAAAAAGTGATTTTCCCCATTTTCCTTATTTTCTCAAAAACACTCAAGGAAAAGAGAAAGGAAGAAACTCGTACCTCAAGAATAAGAACCAGGTTCTTACAAATTTCCCTCCTTAAAGCAATTCATCCCCGAATTTCCCTTCCAAGGGTGGTGAAGATAAAGCTCAGAATAATTCTGGCCACTGAGCACGTACGTCAGTCTCCCACTCCCATGTTTCATCATGCACTCGTCCATGCTACCATAACACCCGTACGAGAGGAACTGACCGGCCTCTGAGAACCTTCATGCTCCTATCAATGATACAAATTGGATGCTCCTCAAAAGACGCATCTACCTGAAGCTCAACCTCATCGAGCTGAAATACGTGAGACGAGTCTGAATGATAGTGGCACAACTGAGATACATGGAAGACGACGTGCATGGCTCAGTACCTTTGTGGTAACTACAACTGATAGGCAACCAGCCCGACTCTCTCTAGAATCTCAAGTGGCCCCACATACCTTGGTGAAAGTTTACCCTATCTACTAATCTGTCTGTGTCCCAAACTCGGTGAAACACGCAAGAAAACCTGATCCCCGACCACGAACTCCAAGGGTCATCTACGGCGATCAGCATAAGATTTCTGACGAGACTATGTGGTATCCATATGCTTCTGAATCAACTGGACCTGCTCAGAAGTCTCCTGCATGAGACATGGTCCCAATAAAGCTACCTCACCTACCTCTGACCAGCACAAAGGTGATCGGCATGGTCTACCATATAAAGCCTCGTATGGTGCCATCTCAATAGTTGCCTGAAAACTGTTATTGTAGGAAAAATCAACTAGGGGTATATGCCTCTCCCAAGATCCCCCAAAGTCTAGGATGCATGCACGCACCATGTGCTCAAGCACCTGTATCGTATGCTCTGACTAGCCATCGGTCTTAGGGTGGTAAGTTGTGCTCAGATGCACCTATGTACCTAGTGCCCTCGGAAAACTTTACTAGAAATGAGACGTAAAGCGGGAATCCCTATCTGAAACGATAGAATGAGGAACCCCATGAAGACGTACGACCTCTCGGATATACAAATTCCTGAGCTCGTTAACACCGAAGGTCTCCTTGATCGGCAAAAAGTGAGCTACCTTTGTGAGTCTGTCCACAACAACCCACACGACATAATTGCCTAGATGTGACATTGGTAGCCCAGTCATGAAGTCCATCGCGAAATCATTCCATTTCCACTCCGGGATGGGTAACTTTTGTAACAGTCTGGATAGACTCTAATACTCCACCTTCACCTGATGATAGGTGGAACATCTCGTAACAAAACCAGCTATCTCTCTCTTCATACCCGGGAACCAGTACTGACGTCTCAAGTCACAGTACATCTTGGTAACCCTGGGATGAACTGCCCAAGCTGAAGCACGAAACTCCCACATCATCTCCACACGTATATCCCCTAGAAACCATACCCATCCATGGAAACACAACACTTCATCATCACCTATCATCCAATCAGGAGAAGGTTCCTCACTGGTCACCGACTCCCATAGAACTAGACCTTCTGAATCAGATAGATGTCTCATTCTCACTCTATCCAGGAGGGTAGAAGTCATAACTAAATATGAAAGATAGGTTTTCCCCTGACTGTCATGTACCTCCAAATGCATCTTAGAGAACAGATCCATCAGCTTCCATTCACCTCTGGCCTCATGAACCGCCTGTGTCTGAGTCTTCCTGCTCAGTGCATCAGCAACTGCATTACCCTTACCAGGTGTATAGGAAAGCTCAAAATCGAAGGAATGAAGGTATTCAACCCACATTCGTTGTCTCAGGTTCAAGTCACGCTGAGTAAAGATGTACTTGAGACTTTTTTGGTCAGTGAAAACCACAAAATTATCTCCCAAGAGATAACGTCTCCAACAGCGCAATGCATGAACAACTGCAGCCAACTCGAGGTCATGCGTCGGGTAATTCCTCTCATGCGGCCTCAACTGCCGAGAACCGTACGCAACAACTCGATCGCCCTGCATCAACACTGCTCCCAGTCCAATACCTGATGCATCACAGTAAACTGTATAGCTATTCCCTTTCTCTGGAAGTATCAAGACTGGTGATGATTTCAACCTTCCTTTCAAGTCCTAAAAGGCTGTCTGGCAAGCTTCCAACCAAACGAACTTCACACCCTTCTTAGTCAAACCCATCAATAGTGATTCTAAGCGAGAGAAGTCCTGTATAAAGTGCCTATAGTAACCAACCATCCCTAAGAAATTTTGTATCTCAAACACGTTCTTAGGCTGCTCCCAGGAAACTACTGCTCTCACCTTCTCTGGGTCTACTTCAACTCCTGCCTCTGAGATGATATGACCCAGGAAGTGAATTTGGTCCATCCAAAAGTGTCACTTTGAGAGCTTAGCATATAGATGATGCTCTCTCAGTGTACTCAATATAATATCAAGATGGGTGGCATGGTCGTGTTGAGTGTGAGAGTACACCAAGATATCTTCCACAAATACTACCACAAAATAATCCAGATACGTATGGAACACACGATTCATCAAAGTCATGAAAACTGATGGCACGTTCGTGAGTTTGAACGGAATAACCAAGTACTCATATAGAATATACCTACTCCTGAAGGCTATGAGAGGTATATCAGATGGTCTAATGCACAAATTATGATATCCAGATCTCAAGTTAATCTTCGAGAACACTCGTGCTCTATGAAGTTGATCAAAAAGATCATCAATCCTCAGCAAGGGATATCGGTTCTTGATCGTCAACTGGTTCAGCTTCCGATAATCCACACAGAGTTTGAGGGTACCATCCTCCTTCTTCGTAAAAAGGACAGGAGAACCCCAAGGAGAAGTACTGGGTCGGATAAAACCCTTTGACTGTAACTCCTCTAACTATCTCTTGAGATCCTACAACTCTGGTGTAGCCATCCTATAAGGAGGAATGGACACCGGTGTTTCTCCTAGAACAAGATCAATAGAGAAATACACCTCACGCTCTGGTGGCAGACCTAAAAAATCATCCAAGAAGACATCCCGGAAATGATCAACCACTGGAGGGAAATTCGTCTGACAAGTCCCTTGATCATCCAGATACAAACTCGCAATCTGGTCTGTGACTCTGCCTCGCCCATGATGCTATGGTCTAGCTCGACTCGCCTGAACATCCCATTCACCTTTGTATAGAAACTCTCCGCCCTCTGGTGACGTAAAACTCACCCTGCGATGATAGCAATCTACAAAGGATTGAAAGGGAACCAACCAGTCCATCCTGAGAATGACGTCATAAGATGTCATCTCTAAGACATAGAGGTCCCATAGAAAGCGACACCCTCCAACCTCAAGGGGGCACTCTTTTCACTGAAACACACCATCTATTATATCTCCCAACAGAGTTTCTAGCATCATAACATTAGAAGAAGAAGAAACACAGAGCCCAAGGATCTCCACAATGGGCACAAATATGAAACTATGGGTAGCACCCGTATCGGAAAGTAAAGAAGATAAGACAAAAGCTACTAGAATAGTACATCTGACTATAAAAGGTCCAGGATCCTACTCCTGCTGGGTCTGTTTCACTGCATATGCCTGCCCAGTGCCGCAGCCCTGCAACACAGCCTGGCTACCCTGAGCTATCCCGCCCTGCTGCCTCTGAGATCCTGATGTTTGGCTACCACGGCCATGACCACCATCCCTACCTACACCCCCTGACGTATTCCAATTTCCCGAATGGTAAGAAGCTTTTGGTCCTACTCCCGCTCGTGAAGTCTGTACAGAACCCCTCTCACTAGTCACTGGTGGAAACACCCTACAAAAGCGCTGCAGATGAAGCATCTTGTCGCAAGCTTGGCACTCCACTGGGTCACGTGGACACTACGGTCTCTTGTTCCCCTCTTTACCACACTGGTAGCACCTGACTTGACCACCTGAAACATCCTTCTAGATGAAACTTCCACCGTGAGAGAATTTCATCTGTCTCTTCCTCTTACCGGCAGAAATAGTACTAGAAACTGGTGTCGAACTGCCCTGGCCTGCACCACTAGCTTCCCAAAGGTTCCTCTCTATAATCAGTGCCTGGTTTACAATAGAATGTACTGAAGGCAACCTGAAAATATTTACCAGTGCTTGGATGTCATATCTAAGACCATCCTCAAAGCATCTAGCTCTCAACGTCTCATCACCCACCAGAACGGGTGAAAAATGCTGAAGCTCGTTAAAACAAGCAGAATACTCCATCACTGACATAGCGCCCTGCTGCAGATTCATGAAATCTCAAGCTCGATCTGCCCTCAACGTATCTGGGAAGAAGAAATCATAGAAAGATGTCTGAAAATCTTCCCATTCCATGTCTCTGTGATGCTCTGACTAGGTAGTAAAATCCCACCACCTCTTGGAAGAATCACACAACATATATGTCGCGAGCTTGACCCTCAGCCCTGGAGGTGTCTCAAGATGCTTGAAAATAGTCTGCATAGACCCCAGCCAAGACTCCATAGCCTGTGGTCTTCCATCCCCTGAGAACGTCGGTGGATGCTGCTGCTGGAATATACAAGTCAGCTCAGCCATAGATGTGGCATTCGGCGGTGCTCCCTGAAAGGTCTGCATGAACCGTATGAAGCCTTCACGGAACTATGCATCCGCGCCTGTGCCCGATATAACGGCTGGCTCCGCATCTAGATCTACTGTAGGACCCACTTGTAGCCCATGTCCTACCATCTCTGGAGTATAATCATTGTCGCTCTCCTGGAGAACAATGCGTGGTCGTCTTGGTGTCATGACTCTACAAGGTCAAGCACATACCTTAGATCCAGATTATCAAAGATAGAAAACGAAGGGACCAAAAAGGGAACAGGAGGAAGAGGGCATTCAAGATTTGAAAAACAAGACTACATGGCGTGTATACTGACTACACGACATGTACCTAATTTCTCTTCCCCTTCCTGAGTCCTTCTACATGGCTAAGCCACACGGATCCCGTTGAACAAAACTAAATGGTGTGTATATAATTTACACGGCGTGTATGGTGTAATTGTTTAACTACCCGTGTCATTCGTGACACGGCCGACTACTCGGCTTGATACTACACGACACGTTACACCCACACACAGTGTGTACACCACCCCATTTCCCAGCCACATGGCTAAGTCCACACGGTCTATCCTCGGACAAGACTAAACAACATGTCCCACAGGTACACAGCGTGTACTAGACGAGCTTCACCGACCTGTGTTGTTAGTTACATGGTCGTATACACGACTCAAACTACATGGCGTGTTCTATATACACATGGCATTTACAAGAAAGGATTACACTGACTGGTGTTGTTAGTTACATGGCTGGATCCCAGGTCATACTACACGGCGTATTCCATAGTGGACATGACGTGTATGTATTAAGGTCTCTTCCGTCCGTGTTGTTAGTTACACGGGCGGACTCTGGGTCGACACTACATGGTGTGTACATGCGGTACACGGCGTGTTCGCCCCAAGCATTTTCCTTCCTCGTGTCCCTGCCCACATGGTCTATGTCACGAGAAGATATTACACGACGTGTACTGAGGGTACACGACATGTACTCAAAAAGTTTTTCTTTTCTTCCCGAACAGAAGAACACACAGCGTGTGTCTGAGGAACTACACGGCATGTATCCTGGGTTTTTTGGACAGTAAGTCTTAGATACTATTATAGAACCCAGAAAATACTGAAAAACAACACCTAAGTTCCAAATTCCGATCCGTGAGGGCCCATACTCCCCATGAATCAACGTTCGACATCTTATATGTGTTATAACAAAAACAGTCAATGGTCCACCAAATTCCAGTCAATGAGGGCCCATACTCCCCAAAAACCAAAGTTTGGCATCCATTATATCAACATGCTCACAAAAAATATCCTATCACATAGCAGGTATTTATCAAAGAAGCTATCACAACAGTATGCTTTTTCTAGCACAACAATTATCAGAACAACATGCAATTTATAATTCACCTACATGGCTTGGAAACTATGCATGGCATGTGATTTCTAGCTTGTGCCTAAATGATGCATGAGATGAAATACCCTCATCTCATCAGGTTGCAACTAAATAGAACCCATGGATAAAATATAAACAACACAATCCCAAGTGCGTCACCCAACGATGAAAATCAAATCAACTCTAAAAATTTTCAAAATCAAAATAATTGCAAACATATGAGGTGGACTGGATTTTCCCTGTACATGGGTTAGCTACACCTGGGAACATATTATTACCAACTACCTTTCCCGTCCTATCCCTGACTAAGGATCCAAATAGTAATTCAAAGAAAAGAACCCCTATGATACCACTTTGTAACGTCCTGGTTCCGGGTGCCACTCAACGGGTGCCCCAAACCAAGTTGTTCATATGACCTCAAGCACATTTCCCCAAATGCCAGAGGCTGCCGACTAGCAATGAGGGCCCAAGTCTGATAGTGGGGAAACTATGCCCTCATTTTTCAAAGTGTAGCGCAGTGGAATAAAATATAGAACATACAAAAAGAGTGGAAGGAATACACCATAAATATTTAAAATAAGAAACTACAGTAAAAGATAACCAACAGTTATATAGATGGTGATGCAACATGTCCCAAGTTTTAAGAAAACAACCAAAACATGTTACACAACAATACAGTATAGTACAATATAGAGTACAGTAAAACAAAACCAAAACAGCCGGTATCATAGAGAGCCTAAGCCTGGTCCCATGCTCCCCTACTCCTCAACAGAAATCAAGTACTTGTATAAGGACCCTTTCCCTTTATCCACACCTATAGAAATGTAATATATTTGGGCCGAAGACATGACCCAAATAGGGTGTGAGAAATAAATCCCAGTAGGCACCCACCAAAGGCCCGTGCTCAACTGTGTGTAAACATGCAACAACAATGTTCAAAAGTAAATGCAATAAACTAAGTAGTATCCAAAAGTAACTAGCTCTACCAGTTATATTTCCATTTAAATATTCATTTAATCATTCATTATAAGGAAACCACCACAATGAATTTCTACGTAAATAGTCAGTGTCCTCAGACACGCAAACCCTTACCCTCAGGTAATCAGAAACGTAACCCGCAGGTAATTTCCCACAGGAATGACAGATATTTCCCTTAGGCGTACAAAGTGTCGCCCTCAGGCACAAATTCTATTTCCCACAGTCACGGAAGAAGTTTCCCTTAGGATAAAATAACCACTACCCTCAGGCTAAAGGAAACACTGCACTCAGGCTAAGTAAAGCACTGCCCTCAGGCTAAACAAGTAACCAGGCCACACCCAACATATTAATAAGCAATACACATGAAATTACTCTCAAGGCAATTCAATAATTATTATTACGAAGGCATACCCTCGGGTATCCTATCCAAACGACTAAACAGAGGAATGTACCCCCCGGGGTGGTCCTGGATCCAAGAAACGATCCCAAACAATAGTTTATTATCACATTTAATTATCTATACAATTATAGGTATTTAAAACAGCCAAGGCCTTAGACACACGACACCCCAACATGGGTTTGTAGCTCAAAAATTCACAAAATGCACAACAGTTGTAAATTTAAACACCAAGACACCTACCTTAAATGCCCCTGAATGGTATACGCGAATGACGATCCTCGAATCATCCAAGAATGATGTAGATATTACATGAAAGAAAACCTCATTCAAACTCAAATAACTTCCCTTAGATGAAGAATTGGAAAGAACGGCTTAAGGAGAGTGGAGGGCTTACCCGTGCGGTTCCAATGAGATTGTTAGAGGCAAAAACAGATTCCCGGTGCTTGATCTGGAGATCCTCGAAGGTCCAACCTTCTCTCCCGACTCCTTCCTTCGGTTTTAAGCCAATACTATGAACAGGGTTGGCTACTTCCCATTTTAAGATAAAAAAACAAACTACACGGCGTGTACTATTGATTACACGGCGTGTAATTTTCTCATTTAACTGTTCCTCTGGCGGCACCGCCTCACTGTTCATCCATTAACATGAGTACATGGCATGTATATATGATTACATGATGTGTACTATTGCTCAGCTGGTAGCTACTTCCACCACCTTACTGTTTTTCTGCCGACTGACTACATAGTGTGTAAATATCCACTACACGACGTGTAGTCGGTTTTTACACCTTTCGTCACCAACATCGCTACACACCCTGTGTACTCATCCCACACGGCCAAACTACACGGCTTGTACCCACCAAAAAGTTATTTTTCCCCAGTTTCCTTATTTTCTCAAAAACACTCAAGGAAAAGAGAAAGGAAGAAACTCGTACCTCAAGAATAAGAACCGGGTTCTTACAACTGCTTCCTCTATTGTTTACTATTTGTTTTCCACTGTGGATACTCTACCAATAAGGTAATAGTTTCCCCATTATCACACCTTGGACCTTTCTTCTAGTCAGTAACCTATGATGTTTGGGAAAATGTGCTTGAGGTTATGTGACCAACTGGGTTCAAGGCACTTTTGGGTGGCACCTAGATCTGGGACGTTACAAAGTGTTATCAAAGAATTTTCTTTTCTGCTTTCCTTACTATTTGGAGCCAATAGACTAGGATATGAAGGAATAGGTTGTTGGTAATAAGTTGTTCTCAAGAGTAGCTAACCTGTGTATAGGGAAAATCCATGTTACCTCGAATATTTAAATTTTTTTGGTTTTGAAATTATTATAGTTGATTTGATTTCACCGTTGGGTGATTCACTTGTTTTGTGATGTTATGATTGATATCATTATGGTTCTATTTATATTTCAACTTGATGAGATGTGGGTATGCCATCTCTTGGATCATATAAGAACTTTCTAGAGTTCACATTTAATGCATTCTTGTCATTCCATTTAGGGTGAATTACTGATTGTATACTGTTGTGATAAAAAAAATTCTAGATATGCATGCTGTTGTGATAGATTTCATGATATAAATACCTACTATTTTGATGGGGGTATTGTTACATGTAAAGTTTCATTTGGATGGACTCCAATATTTGGTTCCTGAGGTGTTATGAGCCCTCTTGGATTAGAATTTGTGGGATCATGTTTGAACTTTAATTAAATTCGGTTAAGATATGATATGAATAAGGATGAAAAAATTTGATTTTTGGTGAGTATGGGATCTCATGGATCGGAACTTGTCACACCTTGGCCACAATTTTAAGATTTTGGGGGTTCTGTAGAAGTTTTAGAGGCTTACTATCTGGAAAACCTAGAAAACATGTCATGTGATGTTATGAACATACACCATGTATTCTTATGTTCTAGAAGAAATGAATTTTCTTAAGTACACACCCTATACCAAATGTACATGTCGTGTAGTTGTTGACCACGTGACTGACTGTGTGAGTAGAGACATGAGGTTTGGTAAACATTTTTTAGAACACACCATGTACTGGGAGTACATGCCATGTTATAGACAACCATGTATCCAACTGTGTGACTAACAACACAGGTGGATATAAATTTTTGAGTACACCCTGTGTCTAGGGTGAACACGCCATGTAGTGTTACACCAGCAAGACTGTGTAGTTATAGACTTGTAGAAGTACCTATGAAGGAGGGGATATTCAAGTACACGTCATATCTCATGAGTAACATTCCATGTGTATGGGATATTACACGACCAAGTTGGAAGAGGTAAACTCCCATGTTAAGGCTTAATGGAACACACAATGTAGTGTTTCTATACATCGTGTAACCCTATTTTATAAAACTTGAATGATTTATTTCACCTGTTTTGTTATTTCACTTATGAGTTGCAGTTCATTTAATCTTTTACTGAGGTGCACACTTGACCTTGTAGAGTCATGACACCAAGATGTCCTCTGGTTGTATGCCAGTTGCAGGGCAATGATTAGACACTGGAAATGGTAGATCAGGGACTACCAGAAAATCCTCCCATCATGCCCGTCTTGGAACCAGCTGTTATACCAGATGCAGGTGCTAATGCACAGTTCCGTGAAGGATTTTTGAGGATGATGTGGACCTTTCAGGGAGCACTACATCCTGCCCCGACTATGGAAAAGTTAACGAGGGTGTTCTAGCAGCAGAATCCTTCCACTTTTTCAGGGGATGGAGGACCACAGGCTACAGAGCCATGGTTGGAGTCCATGATTTCTATCTTTGAGCATCTAGAGACGCCTTATGAGAGGATGGTGAAGCTCTCAACTTACATGCTACATGATTACATCAAGATATGGTGGGATGTTATCTCACAAGAGGGACATCATTGGGATATGGATTGGGAAGAGTTTTAGAAGACCTTATATGATTACCACTACCCTGAGATGTTGAGGGCCGACTAAGCCCAAGAGTTCATGAATTTGGAGCAGGGTGCTATTTCAGTGATGGATTACTCTTCTCACTTTACAAAGATTTAGTGCTTTGCACCTATTCTAGGGGTGATGAGTTATCACTGGCTATGCTATTTGAGGATGGTATCAAGTATGAAATCTGATCGCAGGTGAATGTTTTTAGGTTGACTTCGGTGAATGCTATAGTAAAATAGGCACTGATTACCGAGCGCAATCTAAGGGAGTTTGGAATGGTGAGCTAGGACTAGTACTCCTTCGACTGATAGTAGGAAGCACCACATGGATGTCTCTTCAGGTAGTTAAGTAGTGTGTTAACAGTGTGGAAGGAGTGGGCATACGAGACCACATTTCTCAAGGTACCCAGTCGAGTGTTGATCTTGCAAAAAGATGGTCCACAATCAATGTTTTTACAATATTTTCTCACTTGAATCAAGTGAGAAGGGATCTGTTATGACTCCAAATTTAGGAGTAAGACCACCAGTTTCTCATCATTCAGGGAACTTGAGTTTGTCAGGCTGTTCAGGCCGAGGAGGAGGTCATGGCCATAGTATCCAAACAACAGGTTTTCAGTGACAACAAGGTGGATCAGATCAGGGTAGCTAGGTTGGGTCACAGGGTCATGGTACATGTCAGACTTTTTTGATGGAACAAACCTAGTAGGAGTAGGATCTCAGACCCTCTATGGTTAGAGGTATGATTCTAGTTGCCTTAGTTTTAGATTCTTCTCTTTTTTATATATGGGCTTCCAATAGTTTTATATCTATTTCCATTGTATAGAGCCTTCAGATCTTCATATTTACTTATAATGATATTATTACACTATACATTCCGTTGGAGATTAGGAAAGCTAGTGTACGTCAGTTCAAGGAGTGCCCTATTGAGGTTGGTGGGTGTCACTTCTTATGGGACCTTTATGTCTCAGATATGGAAAGATTCAATGTCTTTCTCGGAATGGATTGGTTGGTCTCCTTTCAGTCCTTTTTTGACTATTATCATTGGAAGGTGAGTTTAAAATCACCAGAGGGAAGATATTTTCTACATAAGGACGAATGGGATGTCTAGGCAAGCAGAGCTGGACCCAAGCATCATGGGTTGGGAGGAATTACAACCCATATTTCTAGTTTATATCTGGATGACCAAGTAACTTCATAGATGGACTTTCCTCTAGTGGTGGTTCGTTTCAGATATGTCTTTCCATATGACTTTTCAGGTTTACCTCCAGAGTGATAGGTGGATTTATCTATTGAGATTGTGCTAGGAGCAGCACCGGTGTCCATTCCTTCATATAGGATGACTAAACCAGAGTTACAGGAGCTCAAGAAGTTGTTAGAGGAGTTGTATCCAAAGGGTGTCATCCAACCCCATACTTCTCCTTACGGTTTTCTTGTTATTTTTGTGAAGAAGGCAGACAATACCCTCATAATTTCTGTGGATTATCGAAATCCAAACCAATTGACAGTCAAGAACCGATATCCCTTACCAAGTATTGATGATCTCTTTGATCAAATTTTAGGATCCCGAGTGTTCTCAAATATTTACTTGAGATTAAGTTATCATTAGTTGCATGTTAGACCATATGATGTACCTCTTACAACCTTTCAGAGAAGGTATGGTCTATACGAGTATTTGGTTATACTGTTCAGTCTCACGAACACGCCAATAGTTTTCATGGCACTTATGAACTGATTGTTCCATACTTACTTGGATTCGTTTTTGCTAGTATTCATGGAAAATATCTTAGTGTAATCTCACACTAGACATGACCATGACACCCATATTGAGATCATATTGATTACACTGAGAGAGCATCAGTTATATGCTAAGCTCTCAAAGTGCCACTTTTGGATGGATCAGATTCACTTCTTGTTTCATGCCATCTCATAGACAGGAGTATCAATAGACCTAGATAAAGTGAGAACGGTAGTTTCCTAGGAGTAGTTGAAGAACGTCTTTGAGTTACAAAGTTTTTTGGGGTTGGCTGGTTACTAAAGATGATTTATATAAGACTTTTCATGCCTATTAGCACCCCTGGTGTGTAAAGTCCCATGTTTTTTAACCGGGTTAAAATATGAAGGTTTTTGATTTTTTTTCGGTTTATCGATGATTCATTTTTTTAAACCGAGCTCCGAATTTTTATTCCAAGAGTTTGAACACCTAAAGGTGTCATTTTTGGACTTACGCAATTACCCGATAATTTTTATCGGGTGTTCTGATGAGTCTTGAGAGCACCAGATCCAGAAAAGTCCACTTTAATGAATCTGCATGGGCAGCGCATGGTTGCAGTCTAGCCCGTGCATTTTACCCTATTTAATAATTTATTTAATTTAATTAAATAAGTTTATATGAGAGATTGTGATTAATTAAAATAAAGTTTTAATAATAATAATAATAATGAAGTTATTATTATTAATATTATTGTGGTTGTTTAATTAAATGAATGATAAAGAATTAATTAAATTATGGTTGAAGAAATTAATGTGGAATTTGGGTTTATCTAAGAACCATTTTAATTAAATAAAGAGTTTTAGAATTATTAAAGGACCCTTTATTATTAAATGGAGGAATGTTATAATAATAATAATGTTATTATTATTATTATGGTGTCATAAATTATTTTAATGCTTTGAGATTTTAATTTCATGTTAAAGGTGTGTATCATTTATGAGAATTTAATGTGTATTTTGAGCTTCTCAAAGAAACATTTAATAAAATGAGGAGTTTTAGATTTAATGAAGCGTTGTTATTAAGTAGTGGTGTTGGGTTTATCAAATGTTTGAAAAATAATAATAATGAGATTATTATTATTTTATTTTTATGAATGTAATTATTATTATTATTATGGAAATTAAATTAGGGGTTATGGGATGAATTTTTTATCATATTAATGATATTGTAATAAATTGGGAGTTTCACAATTAATTATGAAATGTTTATTAAGAGAATAATGAATGAAGAAGCGTTTTTAATTAAATGGGGTGTAACATTTATTTTAAAATATTTTAATTGGATTTTTAATGAGGTGTAATAGTTATGTGAAATTAATGAGGCTTTTGGGTATCTCAAAGAAACGTCTAATTAAATAAGGTGTTTCGTAATTAATAAAGAAGTGTTTTTATTTAATTATAGGTGTTTAATTTTATCTAAGGTTGAATAATAATAATAATGTGATTATTATTATTATGGTTTTATGAGTGGTTGTTATTATTATTATGAATAATAATAATAGTGGATTTTTTGGGGTTTCATTTAATTAAATTAAAGGCCAATAATAATTTAATTAATTTATACAAAGTAGAGGTTTTTATTTAATTAATTTGTGTTGAGATAATTAATTAAATAATGATGAGTTGGAGTTTTTAAAATTTAATTAAATTGTGTTGAGAGAATTTAATTAAAAAAACATGAAGTGGGGAAATTATTTAATTAAATTTTGTGAATGAATTTAATTAAATAATGTGTAAATGAGGATTTGGGCATTATCGAAGAAGGGTAATTTTAAATGGTAATATTAAATGATGAATAAATGTGGAGTTGGGTTTAATTTAATTAAACCATTTTAAATATAGATATCAGGTTGTGCACGGTTAGTCAAATAGTGCGAGTCAGTTGTGCGGTTACCCGATTTTTAAAATGATTTATTTTTATTTTATTTTAAATAAAATAAATATTTAATAATAATAATAATAAGGATATTATTATTATTGTATTAATTTGATTAGATGATTAATGGGGGTTTTCAGAATTAATTGTGAAACATTTATTTAAAGTTCAGTTAATGAAGTAACATTATATTAAATGAGAATAATAAATGTTATTATAATTATATTAAGACTATTAGTTTATCGTGGGTGTAATTGATAATTGGGGGTGATAACATGAGGGTATACGGGAGGAACAAAAAAATGCACCAGGCCCCTCCTTTGAGGTGCGCTACACCCCCCTCGTCGGCTCCTCTTCGCATGATCGAATCCTCCTGGTGTCTTATCGAATATTGTCTATCTCGATGAGGTGAGTCCATTTTCATTTTTTTATGATTCACATCAGCCATTTGGATCCTCCCTCACCCTTTTTTCTTAGACAAAACCCTAAGGTTCGAGATTTTTTGTGTTTCCTTGTTTCTTCAGTTCTAGGGATATGCAACGGGCTCCTCTAGACCCTTTGGACCGTATTCCAACATCAGCTGACAAAGGTGAGGTGGATGGGTTCGTTTTTACTTTTCCATCATGTTTCGGGTAAGGGTATATAACTGTGGTATTGTTTCGCATCATTTAATTAAGGGTTTGATAATTTATATGAGTCCACAGTACCATGTTAGAGGTGCATTGGTCATTACTACTTTGATTCAGAGTATCGGTTTAATATATTTATTTTTTATCAATTTAGACAATGCACACAAATAAATATATATATATATATATATGAAGTTGTCTGCACATGTGATTGTAGACCAGTTGTGGACTGGTTTCCGCCAAGTACATTAAAGCATTGTGGAATAAAAATGGTGCCACCCCGAGGTAGGGTCCCAAATCCCTATCACTTTATTTAATAATTATAGCTTCTTTAAATATATTGAGAATGTGAGTTTCATTGATTATTATATGTCTATGCATGACACTTTTGATTTTATTAAATAATTCCACCCATGTGAGATAAATAAGGACTTGAACATGTTTTGATTTTAAGCATGTTTTTCTAATTCAGTTAAAGTGATATGATTAAACAGTTAAATGATTTGAATGGGAATAATGGGTAATGGGGTAATTAATTTTAGGATTAATTATCATGTCACTAGTTGGAATAAAAATTATGGCTATTACTGATTATTGAGAATATTGAATATTTGAAATGTTCGGAATATAAATTGGAAACTGAATTAATGGATGGATTAATTATTACATTATAAATAGAAAATGGTCAATTAATTGATGATTGGTTAAATAGATAAGATTTCATTAATTAATGGTTGAATTGATTAATTTGAATGCCTTAAATTAATATTGTGAATTGATTGTTTGTTATGACTGTTGGCCATAGGTACCTTTTGATGCATGTTAGATTTCCATGCATTAAGTTATCTTAGATGGAGTTGTTTTATAATATGAGATGCCGCATGAGATGGTTGCTAAATATATGGGCTTTGTTCAACATGTTTTTATATGATTATGACGTGCATGTAAATTGTTAAAGTCCTGGATGAATCACTGTTTGAGTGGACGGGTTCAGACTTGTTAAAGATTTTGGATAATTAAATGTTGAGTTAATTATTTATTTATCTTGCTAAGAATAATTAATTTTTAATTAATTATTTACTATTGAGATATTGAACGGTTAATTAACGGTCGAATTTTTACAGGCAATTTATGTTGTTAATTAGTTGTTGAATTAATTAACGGATTGGATTAATTAATTTATGAATTAATTAATGGATGGTTTTGGGGTGTTAAAGATGGTGTTCTGCACTAATGATAAATATATATGTATGATTGATAAATGGGTTGTGAGACAGGGACTGATGCTCCAAATACTCATGGGGTGCTAGACATGGCGTACTACACCCAGCTTGCAAGCAAACATTCTTTTATGGGACAAAGATTGATGCTCCAAATACCCATGGGTTACGAGACAAGGACTGACGCTCCAAATACTCATGAGGGTGCTAGACATGATGTTCTAAACCCATTAATTGACATTGTATTGTGGGTCCAATTGTTTGTACATGAAATGAATTAATTGGTTAATGAAAACTATTGGGACATTATGATTTGTGAATTGAAAATAGAATCATTAACATATTTTTTAATCCCTATAATTTTTTTTAATGAAAATGGATGGACCTTACAATATAATCCATCTATTTTATTCTATTATCTGGTATTTATTCACCAATTCACTCTTTGATGCATGTTCTTCCAAATTCAATATTATTCATGATCTCTGCTTTGATTTTACACTGCATGATAATTGAAACGAAGTCAAATGAATTTACATGTCTACTTTGATTCAGGTTTAATTATCACCATATCCTTCCTTTCAGTGTAATGGTATCAACGATTCAAGGTAATTGTTTCTCAATATTATTTCTATTTCCATTTTCATAATGTTTCATTTTTTATTTTGTTGTTTGACATCAGTATTTGTTTGATACATTATTCTGCTGCATCTTTTAAGAATGTAGTGTTTCATGTACATTTTGAAATTTATATTTGATTCAACTATTGTCTGTTTTCTTTTTATGAAGTACTATCTCAAAGGGATATATGATTTGGTCAGATTTGACAAGCTGCTGAAGCAATCATGCCTAGACATTCAGCATTGAACCCGTATAAAGTCTACGCCCAGTGGAATTTTGCGTAATTTTGGATTTTTCTTGTATGTACAAGATATTCATGTGTTTGAATTCATGAAATTTTTATTTTTTTAATTCTTTAAAAAATATAGGGGTTTCCCTGTTTGGGTGAAATATGCTCTAGGGATCAGTTTTAGAACTGATATTGGTCCTTTCAAGGTAATTTTCAGAACCTATAATGGTCCATTCAATAATTCTTTGTATTATGATTTTTTTTGGTTCTCAATAACACTCTGAATAATTTTCTGCGATGAAGGTGGGATTGCATAAATTTATAGATAAAATTGTCAATATGATGAAGGCAGATGGATTATTCCAATCCCAAGGTGGCCCTATAATATTATCTCAGGGTATTGCATTCTAGGTAATTAAGTTCTTTAATTTTTATGTTTTTTTAAAATTTCATCTTCATTTTATATAAAACAAATTCTAAAAGTTTTTAGTATGTACAAAATATTTTTGTATTCGAATAAAGCAGGCCTATACGTTTATTCCAGAATCAGTCCTTATGTTCATGGCATGTGGGATTTCAGGTAATTCTGAATGTTTTTAGTATGTTGTGTTTCAATTAAATAACTTTGATTGTTTTTTTATTACACTAAACATACTAAATAGGGGTGACATCTTCATACATGTTACCCATCCATGTACATTAAACATCGAAGTCTTTTTGTCTTTCCAAGTTCATATAGATGTTTCACATTTTTTAACATTTTTATACCTATTAACTTCTTTCAAACTATCCAACAATATTAATTAGAATTACATATTACTAAAAAAATAAACATAATGTTGTATCCTATATCACTGTTTAGCACTTCATCATGAATAATATGATTCTTTCTTATGATTTCATTTTCAATCAACCTATTTCCCGTTGATCGTTTGTTTATGTGTACATGTAGTCGCTGATTCATAGAAATTTTTCTCTATTGATTAAAATAAAATCCCATAGAAATCATAATTAAGGGTGGAAGATATAACTATCATCATGTTTCATTTTATAGATATTCCATGATTTCATTTTGATATTCCATGTTTTCTATGTTTTCCATGTTTTCCACATTAGCATCCACTGGAAATTTACTAGCATATAGTCAGATTTACCAATGCTATTTTAGTTGAATCTATTTTAAGTCTATACAAGTACTACTTTTGTGCAAAAATGGTGCATTGAAACAAACACCACCTTATGTTAAAAAACACATTGCAAGCAAGAAAACAAAGCCTCATGTAAAACTCAACCAATTTTCAATCGTAGAAGTTGGGTGAGGTTGTCAGGTTGGACTGATTCATAATAACTACACACCAGCTGACCAACTGTTCCCATTGAGTGGGGTGATTTTTTCGTCAGGTATTGCTACGGTACCAACTGAATCTTTACTGTTGTATCCTCCATTCCATTCATTCTATTGATATTTTTTTATTCCATTTTTTTCCAAATATTCACTCAGGATTTCCTTCTATCCCCAAAGTCATTACAGTTTTTATGAAATTATCGATACCTCTTAGGTTTGTTCTAGAATGTTATTTCAGCACCCTGTATTGAAATTCATGGTTATTCATACTAGTTTAATTGGTGGATGAGGTATCACTACAATACAAAGAGGATTGTTCTTCAATTTCATAGTTTTTTTGGATTAGAATTCATTTAATGTTTTATTCATCACCACTGTCAATTTATCCATCTGTTTGTTGATTCATAGATGCTGAAGTGGTGGTCATTCTCATTATGGCATGTTCTCCTTGTGCAATTTAAGTACTGTTTAATTGAAATATTTGATTAGTAATGAAATGGTTTTTATTGCATAATTATGTAAATTTATTGAAGTTTTTTCAGGAATCTATTTGTCCATATTTATTTAATGTACAAATTCATATTCAAATTCTCTATTCATCTCTATTCGAATTTGTAAACTGAAATATATTGGTTTATATTTGTTAACAATATATATTCATTCTTAATAGTAATTTCTTATAATTTAAAGGTTTCTAAATATTCTGGTTTTAATATTTCATATAACTTATATGTACCTGGAACTGAAAAATATTGATTCATATTTTTTAACAATATTTTTTCTTTTTTTTAACAGTAATTTCTTAGAATGCATATGTTTATAAATATGCAGGTTTGCATATTTTTTGTAACTTATATGTATCAAGTTTATAAATATAGATCTATTTGAGCAGAAATGAGTTGAGATGTCAGGAACTTCAATGAGAAAATATCTGAAGCACTCACTTGTATGGATCCAACTTTTCAGTATCAAATTGATTAGGCCATGAAATACATGGACAAGACTGAAAAAATGTGATTGTTATCCATTTTCTTTAACATGTTTTGTTTCAATATTGGGCTCCTATACACTTGAATATGTCTTACTACTACCAATAAAGGCTATATGGAATTTTATATATCTCAATGAAATTCATAGGTTATGTTATTCACCATTTCAAAGCCACTCTGGTCAGAATTCAAGCATGATTATCTCAAAGCCTTTCTGGTCGTATTATGGCACATGGTGGTACTTATGGTATGTAAGAACATAGTTTTTCTTGAATACCATGACTTTCATAGTTTTTTAGTGATTCTAACTTTAACTGGAACTGAATTTTATATTACATTATACTTCCATTTATATTGCATTTTCTATTGCACTTTATATTGCACTCTATTTAGTTCATGTTGTACCCAAATTGTAGTTTACATTCCTATTTTCATAGCTGTTTCAATATAACTTCATATTTCAGTTTATATTGAATTTTATATTGCATTGTTATGTACTGAGATTTCATTTCCCTTGTATATTATATTATCATGCATGTTGTTTCCTTGTGCAGAATATAATTTCCTTCTGCAAGCATTCATTATCATGCATGTTCATAGTGAGTTTGGCCGGTACTCTTGATTTATGTATTTCTAGTGATTACTATTTTTTTCCATATATACAGTTGCTTCCAATGGTTTTATTTTTCCATGAACATAATATCTTTGTTACCATCTCACACCATTCTCCCCTTAATTCACTCAATTTCTTCACACGGACCACAGAAAAAGATTCATCGATGAAAACTCCACACTCTTCCCCCCCCCCCTTCGTTGTACTGACAGTTTTCTATTTCATTTTTTTCCAAATATTCACTTAGGTTTTCCTTATATTCCTAAAATATTTATAGTTTTTATGAAATTATTGATACCTCTTAGGTTTGTTCTAGAATGTTATTTCAGTACCATATATTAAACTTCATGGTTATTCATACTATATTAATTGGTGGATGAGGTCTCACTACGATACATAGAGGGATTTTCTTAAATTTCGTAGTTTTTTGGATTAGAACTTATTCAATGTTTTATTCATCACCAATGTTAATTTATCCATATGTTTGTTGATTCATAGATGATGATGTGGTGGTCATTCGAATTATGGTATGTTTTCCTCATGCCATTTAATTACTGTTTAATTTACATATTTGAGCAGTAAAGATATGGTTTCTATTGAAACATTTAATAATGTTATTGAAGTTGTTTCTAGGATCTATTTGTTCATATTTATTTAATATAAAAATTCATATTCTACCTCTCTGTTCATCTATATTATAATTTGTAAACTAAAATATATAAGATCATATTTTTTAACAATATATATTAATTTTTAATTGTAATTTTTTCTAATTTATAGGTTTTCAAATATTCTTGTTTGAATATCTCATATAACTTACATGCACCAGGAACTGAAAAATTTCAATTCATATTTTTAACAATATTTGTTCTTCTTTGAACTGGAACTACATTTTATATTCCATTATACTACCATTTATATTGCATTTTATAGGTTTCTACCAGTGATCACTTCTGAAATGATTGTTAAATTCTTTATATTAAATTTTATATCACTTCAATATCATGAATTACATCTTTTATAATTGGATTAAGTGTTGTATCAAAATGGTTAGTGAAGAACCATAAATTTTATAAGCTGCTGTATTATATTCTGTGGAATTCCAGTTGCACATACCTACTGTTGTTTTACTATATTTGGAGTTTTAGGTGTCTATATTAAGAGTTTCTTGTGTCATTGGAAGCCTAACAAGATTCTATAAAAAAAATCAACTATAAAAAATCCTGAATCGGTCTTCTGTTTATTCAAAAGTTTCCCCGAAGTCACTGTAGTTCTGCTTCTACAAAGTGTAGAATTAAGATTATGTTACCGACTATGTTTTGATGATTACTTGAGTTGTAGATGTCATATTGAGGTGATCTTTACTGATTTGAAAAGATTAATAAGATTATCAAAATCATTTATAACTGGATAAAAGTCTTGCTTGATCATTTTGGTACTTAAATTTTGGCCCAAAGCAATTCTACTTTTTCTTCTACAGAATTATCTTTTATTTCTTTTTTAGTTTTAAAAGTTTAAATTGAGTTTATTTTAGGTTTTATGTTTGGATATAGAAAGCAGAAATTGATCAATCAATTGGAGGGTTTTTGGTGTCCTAAACCACCAGGTGCCCTTTACGATTCTACCGGGGGCCTGCTGATGAAAGTTCTCCTGTTCTCCGCCTCTGCCTCCGCCTCCGAGGCCCAGATTCCCTATCTCATTACTTTGCTATTTTTCATCACTATAATTCACAATGCTTCATGTCCTAATGTTGAAAATTATATTTAATATTTTCTATTCATATTATTAATTTTTTCTTTTCTTATCTTTATTTATAATTCTATTATGAGAAATATATATATTATGAAAAAGAAAATTGGAAACACAGTATACTCATTATGCATTTAATAGTATACTGAATACATTTTACTTAATTCAGTATATGCGGATTGCATATTCATTATATGCATAATAATATAAAATTGCAAACAAGGTATATTATTTTTCATTTAAGTGCAAGTGGTTTTTAGGTAATGCCAATAAGTTAAGGAGGTGTCAATATAGTATTTTCAACTTGAAAGACCATATAAATATTGTAATATTGAATTTTTAATGTGAGAAATATGTATATTACATATTATGGAAAAGAGAATTGAAAACAGAACATGTTTATTCTATATTTAGTAGTATATTTAATGAATTTTACATATTTACTATATGTAGATTACATATTCAGTAAATGAATACTGCATACATAAAAAAGGATGGCTATTTTGGAGTATCTTTTGGAAAAATGATGAGTTTGTGTTTCTGGTAGAGCCTCATTGGTTTAAACCCTAGGCATTATTATTTTCCTTGGAGATTTTTGAAAACAAAATCCAGAATCATCACCATCTGTTTGAAAATAGTTTTCAAGTTCCATAAATATTTGAAAATTCCTCACAAATCATGGATTTTTATAAAAATTATTTCATCCATGCAGCTTCTCAACTTGAATACCTATGGTACATTCTATTAGAATCAACATAAGTATACAGAAACACTAATACTTTCTTTGAGATTCTTATCATAACTAACAAGAATTTCTATATAATTGTTTACAGATCCGGTGATTTGTATGTGTAATGATGATTATGGATGTTGTTTTCAGAAATCTCCAGGAGGTGTTTCATATGAAGTAGAGAACTTCAATTTTTGGAAGACTAGAATAAGTGGATGTTGCAAAGGGATTTCCTGTGGTCGCCAGTTTTCATTGTAGGCTTCAAAAGGTAAGTTTCAACTTCTTTTATTTTGGTTTGTAATTAATTATTTTATGTTAGCATTCATTTTTTGAATCTACAATTTTAGGTATTCTTATTTTAAACATTTCATTCTATGCAGAAAAGTCTTCCAGGCATTTGAAGTTTGATATTTGTACAGTGTGACATAATTACTCGGTGACATGAATATGTATGTTGTATGTTTTGAAAATTAAATTTCCATTTCAATGTTCTTTTCATTCATGTACATTGGAATATTATGTTGTATATACTAATTTTGTATAATAATTCTTTCAAGTTCTTTTCATAATATCTCAATGACATTAAAACTTATGTTATTTCATTCATGTTCGTTTTTGAATGTACTTTTTCTAATCAATGACCATTTATTCTTTTTATTCATGTATTTGAAGTTGGATACTTATGTTGTTTTCTACATCGTGACCTATTTTCTTTTCCTTATTCTTTTATGTTTTCATTCACGTTCATTTCATTTTTTTTAAATGTTCTTTTTCTTTTCAATTGAATGTTATATACTATATTCAAATGTCAATTTGATTGTATGTTTTCTTTTTCTTATATGTTATCCTATATTTTTTCTATATTTTCAATATTAAGTATCACTATTTTTTTCAATATATTCAATATTCATGTTCTTTATTAACTTTGAATTATAGTTTTGTCATTTTGAAAATAAGCATTGAACGTATTTCCATGTGAATGCATGGGTAAGTAATAGTTATATTAAATGAGAATAATAAATGTTATTATAATTATATTAATACTATTAATTTATCATGGGTGTAATTGATAATTGGGGGAGATAACATGAGGGTATATGGGAGGAACAACAAAAATGCACCAGGCCCCTCCTTTGAGGCGCGCTACACCCCCCCCCCCCCCCTCGCCGGCTCCACTTCGCATGATCGAATCCTCCTTGTGTCTTCTCGAATCTTGTCTATCTAGATGAGGTGAGTCCATATGAATTTTTTTATGATTCACATAATCCATTTGGCTCCTCCCTCACCTTTTTTTAGCTGAAACCCTAAGGTTCGGGATTTTTTTATGTTTCCTTGTTTCTTCAGTTCTAGGGATGTGAAACGGGCTCCTCTGGACCCTTTGGACCATATTCCAACATCTGATGACAAAGGCAAGGTGGATGGGTTCTTTTTAACTTTTTCATCATGTTTCAGGAAAGGTTATATAACCATGGTATTGTTTCGCATCATTCAATTAAGGGTTTGATAATTTATATGAGTCCACAATACCATGTTAGAGGTGCATTGGTCATTACTACTTTAATTCCGAGTACTGGTTTAATATATTGATTTTTTATCAATTTAGACAATGCACACAAATAAATAAATATATATATATATATATATATATATATGAAGGTGTGCGCACATGTGACTGTGGACCAGTTGTGGACTGGTTGCCGCCAAGTACATTAAAGCGTTGTGGAATAAAAATGGTGCCACCCCGAGGTAGGGTCCCAAATCCCTATCACTTTATTTAAGAATTACAGCTTTTTTAAATAAATTGAGAATGTGAGTTTCATTGATTATGATATGTTTATGAATGACACTTTTGATGTTATTAAATGATTCCACCCATGTGAGATAAATAAGGACTTGAACATGTGTTGATTTTAATCATGTTTTTCTAATTCGGTTAAAGTGATATGATTAAACAGTTAAATGGTTTGAATGGGAATAATGGGTAATAGGATAATGAATTTTAGTATTAATTATCATGTCACGATTTGGAATAAAAATTATAGCTATTACTGATTATTGAGAATATTGAATATTTGAAATGTTCGGAATATAAATTGGAAACTGGTAATAATAAATGGATGGATTAATTATTACATGATAAATGGAAAATGGTCAATTAATTGATGATTGGTTAAAGAGATAAGATTTCATTAATTAATTGTTGAATTGATTAATTTGAATGCCTTAAATTAAGATTGTGAATTGATTGTTTTTTATGACTGTTGGCCATAGGTGCCTTTTGATGCATGTTAGATTTCCATGCATTAAGTTATCTTAGATGGAGTTTTTTATAATATGAGATTCTACATGAGATGGTTGCTAAATATATGGGCTTTTTTAGCATGTTTTGAGATGATTATGACGTGCATGTAAATTGTTAAAGTCCTGGACGATTCACTATTTGAGTGGATGGGTTCAGACTTGTTAAAGATTTTGGATAATTAAATGTTGAGTTAATTATTTATTTGGCTTGCTAAGAATAATTAATTTTTAATTAATTATTTACTATTGAGATATTGAATGGTTAATTAATGGTTGAATTTTGACAGGCAATTTATGTTGTTAATTAGTTGTTGAATTAATTAACGGATTGGATTAATTAATTTATGAATTAATTAATGGATGGTTTTGGGGTGTTAAAGATGGAATTATACACCAATGATAAATATATATGTATGATTGATAAATGGGTTGTGAGACAGGGACTAATGCTCCAAATACTCACAGGGTGCTAGACATGGCGTACTACACCCAACTTGCATGCAAACATTCTTTTATGGGACAGAGACTGATGCTCCAAATACCCATGGGTTGTGAGATAAGGACTGACACTCCAAATACTCATGAGGGTTCTAGACATGATGTTCTACACCCATTAATTGACATTGGATTATGGGTCCAATTGGTTGTACATGAAATTAATTGATTGGTTAATGAAAACTATTGTGACATTATGATTTGTGAATTGAATATGAGAAAGGGTTCATACTTATCAATGAATTGGGTGAATCACTATTAGTGGACAGACCCAGGAGCGAATCACTATTTTTAGTGGATGGGCTCAGATATAGTATATGAAATATTAAATTGAATATATTACGACACATTATCCAAGCCAAAGCAGAAGCTTGGATTTGGTATTAACTTTAATTACTTAAATGGACTTTAGAGACATCTGTGGTGAGTTACTTATACAGGGAATGTCAGGCTCAGTCCGAATCATGAGAATTATGTAGTTTAATGAGGATTTAATAATTTATAAATGAAAATGATTATGTAATGACTATTGTGTATTCATGACAAATGTATAATAAAGGTTTAGACACCAGCTGAGAGCTGAAGTAGGTACTTGGGTATATAGTTACATTGTACTGCTTACTTTAATTATGCATTCTTGCACTGTTTAAATTATTTATTGAATTTCAGAATTTGGGGTAGACACTAGTGGTCCCATCCTACTGAGATTTATATCTCACGCCCTACTCAGGCTACCATTGCACTGGGGTACCTGAGAAGATTCTATTTGGTTGCAGGATTGTGCTGTTTTCATTTACTTGGAAAATAGGAGCAAAGGACTGATCAGAAGCTCATGATGCTCGAGGAGACCTCTCTTGGGGCTTGGAGTCATTATTTATTTTTGTAATGGAATTTAAAGAATGGTATTTTGTTCAATGTTTTCCATTTTTTTATCATCATCATGTCATGCATGCATCTGCTGTATAATTGGCATTGGCCATTTGTTTGTACAAGATTTATAAAATCTACCTTTCGCTGATTTATCATTTATTAGACTGCTTTCACTATTTATTTCCATTGTTTGTTATTTACTCTGATATACCACTGTGAAACTCTTATAAGAGGGTATAGTCTCCCCACTGATTATCCTTAGACCCTCACTGCTATTTGGCAGCCTCTGGCGTATGGGGAAACGTGCTTGAGGTCATGTGGCAACTGGTCCGGCTACTGGTTTAGTGGTGAGACGGGTCAGGACGTTACATGATGATCCTGAATAAGAAGGGTGTGAAGTACTTGTGGATATATTCCTATGATTTAGCCTTTCATGAGCTAAAGGGGGGGTTTACTTCAGCACCGATACTGATTTTTCTAGAGCCAAGAAAGAGTTACACAATTTAATGTGATGCATCCGGTATCAGACTGGGATTAGTGCTTATGTAGGGGGAAGGAGTTGTTGCATATGGGTCTCAACAATTGAGGCCACATGATAGGAACTACCCGATGCACGATCTCGAGTTAGCTGCAGTTGTGCATGATTTATTCTATTGGAGGCATTATCTTTTGGGAGAGAATTTTGTGGTATACACTAACCACAAAAGTCCTAAATATATCTTTAATCAGCATGATCTGAATTTGAGGCAGTGAAGGTAGGTTGAGTACCTTCAGTATTTTGACTTTGATCTAGCCTACACGCCTAGGAAAGGCAATGTAGTGGTTGATGCGCTGAGTAGGAGGACTCAGATATAGGTAGTTCAGGAGGCTAGTAGTGAGTGGCAGCTTATGGCTCTATTCTCTGAGATGCATTTGGAGGTGCATGAAAAATAGGGGTAGACGTTTATTTCTTATGTAGTTGTTACCTCTACTCTACTGGATCGAGTGTGAATAAGGAAGCTATCAGATTCCAAAGGCCTAGTCCTACGGAAGAGTGTGTTAGGTGAAGACCCTACTCCAGGGTGGACCGTAGGCAAGGATGAGATTTTTCATTTTCATGGATGTGTATGGGTGTCAGTAGACATACGTGAGGAGATTTTTCAAGATTTTCATACCTCTATATAGGAAGTTCATCTTAGTGTCACCAAGATGTATCGAGATCTATATCATCAGTATTTGTGGCTAGAAATGAAGAGGGATGTAGCCAGTTTTGTTATGAGTTGTTCCACATGTTAGTAGGTGAATACATAGCATCAACGACTAGAAGGGATATTACAGTAGTTACCTGTCACGACCCATCCCCTAGGGCCCGTGCTGTGACTACCCCAAGCCCACCTTCCATAGGCTATGGGTTGGAAACCAGCATTGGAAAGGCATATCCCTTAAAATGGGAAGGCATTGCCTTTAAACCTGAAAACACATAGACCAATAACACGACAGGATGCAAACCATGTAGTAAAATTGCATTATTAAAAGTGTGTACTGAAAGTAAAGGGGGCCGGAATACAAGCCCAACTGAAAAGATACAACTAAAGCAGAAAACAGTTCCTAATATTGACCACCAAGGATCCTACCTGAAGGGTAGGTACAGATCATCTTTGCAGCTCTCCACATCAACCAGTCACCCCCCGTGTACTGCCTGGTCCTGGCTCTCTAAAGTCTTAGCCAAGCTACTCATCATCTGCATAAGACACAACAAGGTGCGGGTGAAGCCCGTGCAGGGGTGAGTATAACAATACCTAGTAGATACCCTGAGACCCCTAAAGGTTTCTCTAAATTCCACAAAGGAAAACCAAAAAGCATAAAGTACAAGTCTCAACTCCAACTAGGTATACAACTCAGAGTTTAGGAATAAAGATGATCAGTCTTAAGCTATATCATTTCATTCCATTAGGAAGTTTCCACAATAGAACCACAAAGGAGTTATTCTATTGTCAATCCACACAGGGTTGTATGTCGCTGATCCACAACGGGCCGCTCTAAGGTCGATCCTCATTGGGTTGTGCACTGCTTATCCACACAAGGTCACTAGAATGTTGATCCACACAAGGTCGCTATGATGCCGATCCACACACATTCGCTATGATGCTGATCCACATAGGGTTTCTATGATGTTAATCCACACAGGGTCTCTATGATGCTGATCCACAGAGGGTCGCTATGATTTTGATCCACATAGGGTCTCTGTGATGCTGATCCACACTGGGTCGCTATGATGCTAATTCACAGAGGGTCTCTATGATGCTGATCCACAAAGGGTCTCTATTATGCTGATATACATAGGGTATCTATGATACGGATCCACACAGGGTCACTATGATACTGATCCACAAAGGGTCGTTACTCAATTGATATCCAGCCACAGGATTCCCCACACCTGGTGCACTTGAGTTCCACAGTATTCGCTCCTCAAGATATCGGTCAGGCCTCAACTGCCACAACGTTCCACAAAGGAGTAAACCAAAGGACCGCCATGTCGTAAGGGTCCCAACGTGACAGACGACACCACTACTAGAATTTGAGGTATTTGCAACAGGCTATTTGCGATGAGATCTCGTCGCAAATAGATCTTCGATTATATACATTATATATATATATATATAAAATTTTTTCAATGATCCCGTTGTCTCATCGCAAATAGTTCTTTTTTTATATTTGTTATTTACGACGTGACCTTTTATGACAGGTCCTTTTACCCTCACAAATACCTTTTTAATATATATATATATATATATATATATATAAACTATTTGTGACGGGACCCCATCGCAAAAGGTCTCGTCGTAAGTACTGAATAAAAAAAATATTTAATAAAATTATGATTAATGAAAAAATAATATTAATATTATTAAAAAAATAAAAAATATTAAAAAAACATTAAAATTCTCAATATTCACAAAAAAAATAAAAAATCATAAAATATTATTATTATTAGAAAAATAAATAAAAATTAAAAAATATAATAATAATAATAAATAATAAACAATAAATTAATAAGATATTAAAAATAATAAAAAATAATCAAATAAATAAGTTATGCAATATTCACACCAATATAAAAGACAAAAAACTGTAAATAGTTTATATTATAACAAATTTTGAATTCAAATGTTTTTAACATAACAAAAAAATCACAGGGGGACAGTCTTCTAGAGGAGGTAGAGGAGTTGGAGGAAATGGTGGAGGAAACTCCATCCCTAGACTACGAGTCAGGCGACACATGTAGTCCATCTGTTTGTGTTTCTGCTGCTACCATCGACGCATCACCTCCTCGTGCTGCTGCTACTGCTACTGTCATCGATGCATATTCTCCTCGTACTACTACTACTGCCGACGCCACTCTTCTCACTACTTCTACAAACTTTCTATAAGCTCATTCTGAGCTCACAGCTGATCATGATACTATGATCCAGAAGATAATGTATACCCACAAGCTCCTCTCAAGCTGGATGCCGACATTGCAGCAGTACCATAATAAGTCCCAAGAGTCAAATGAGAGTTGATACCAACTACTCGACCATTCTCGAAGGTATACTGGGTCTCCTGTACCCATACCGCCTCATTGAAATGGTGAGTACTAGTCTGTTCAGCCGTCTTAGCCTGACTCTCAGCCTGTGTCTGAGAGGTCATAACCTCATATGACTCCTTCAGTTCCAATTTGAAATTAAAATAGTGAAAATATTATATGTAGTAAATTTTAAAACTGAAAAAGAAATAATACTGAACATAATTTGATGTCGACGATCAACTCTAATTATTACTAATTATTACTAATTATTATTGATTGTTACTGATTGTTACTAATTATTACTCATTATTAAAAATTATTACTAATTATTACCAATTATTACTCATTATTACTATTTATTATTATTTATTACTAATTATTATTAATTATTAGTAATTATTACTAATTATTACTAATTATTACTATTTATCACTATTTATCACTATTTATTACTATTTATTACTATTTATTTCTATTTATTACTATTTATTACTAATTATTACTAATTATTACTATTTATTACTAATTATTACTAATTATTACTAATTATGACTAATTATTACTAATTATTACTAATTATTACTATTTATTACTAATTATTACTAATTATTTCTAATTATTACTATTTATTACTAATTATTACTAATTATTACAAATTATTACAAATTATTACTATTTATTACTAATTATTACTATTTATTACTATTTATTAATATTTATTACTATTTATTACTATCTATTACTATTTATTAATAATTATTACTATTTATTACTATTTATTACTATTTATTACTATTTATTACTAATTATTACTAATTATGACTAATTATTACCATTTATTACTATTTATTACTAATTATTACTAATTATTACGAATTATAACTAATTATTACTAATTATTACTAATTATTACTAATTATTATTAATTATTACCAATTATTACTATTTATTACTATTTATTACTATTTATTACTATTTATTACTAATTATTACTAATTATTACTATTTATTACTATTTATTACTAATTATTACTAATTATTAAAAATTATTACTAATTATTACTATTTATTACTTTTTTTCCTAATTATTACTAATTAGCGTTAATTACTATTAATTACTGCGAATTACAGCTACTAATTACTAATTACCGCAAATTATTTATATACATTACTAATTATCATTAATAATTATTAATTATTACTAATTACTAAGAATTAGTACTAATAATTTCAATTTATTATTAAAAATAAATACATATGACAAAATAATTTAAATCTAATTTAATTACAACTAATCAACAATAATTAAAATTAATATAAGAAATGAAATAAATACTAAATTAAATAAAACATAAATACCTTTAAATTTGACCTCTTATAATTGTATACGGCTTCACAACTTCTACATAAAAAAAATACTAACTCCGAAAAATTTTCACTCTAAAATTAGAGTTTAGAGAGACATAGAAAGTAGAAATTGAGAGGAAGGAAAAAACAGATAGGGGAATAGATATGTTAGATTACTTGTGATGGGTATCCCGTCGCATATAGTACTTTTTGCGACGGGTCCCATCGCAAATACCTTCGGCCGCATTAATTACTGTCGGCTATTAAAATGGTATTTGCGGCGGGTCCCGTCACAAAAAGTGACCTGCTGACACACTATTTGCGACGGGACAATATCCCGGCATAAATAGTATTTACCGCCATTGAGTATTTGCGACAATTCCCATCGCAAATAGTATTTACCGCCTCCCGGTATTTGCGAAGGGAGGTGGCTCCTCATCGCAAATACCCTTTAGTGCAGTTTGGCGCGCAAACCGTGCCAAACCGCGGGTAAATTTTTGCGGCGGGACTCCAAGTCCCGTCGCAAATAACCCGTCACAAAAATCCGTTTTTCTCTTAGTGTGCGTCAATCGGACACCCGATCTATGAGTTATAGGCTTTTCAGTATCGAGGGCCCGGTTGGATTCCGGTTCGATCACACCCGGTCGTACTTCAACTTTCTCCAAAACTCAGGTGGAGTATCACAAAAGGACTATCTCATTCCAAGGATTCTAGCACCACATACGGTTCTTCAAACAGACGTCAGGTTTGTAAGATACAGCCTTTTAAGCATATCTGGGTCGAAAAGGGGTCCGGGTCCGATCCGACTCGCCCTGACCTGGGCCGACCCGACCCGGTCTGGGTCTGACCCGGCCCGACCTGAACTGGTTGGGCCGACCCGAGTGGGCTGGGCCGCGGGCTCAGCCTATTGGGCCGCGGACCGGCCCGACTGGGCGTGGCCCGCACGGGTGACCCTGCCTGGTGGCTGGAGCGGTTTTCTAGCCGAGTGGCTGCCCTCCTTCCCCAACGGCAAAGCCATTCGGGTTCTTCAACTGACGGCGCCATGTGGCGCCGCCCCGCTGTCTGCGGGACCCGCGGGGCATGGGTCCCCCTCTGTCGTGGCTTCAAAGTCGCGACCTATAGCCACGGCGCGCGACGACGTGTCACCCTACTGCCACCGCAGCCGGCCGCCTCCATCGTCCACTGTGACGCCTCCGGGCGCTGCCTCCCTCCGCGGCCGACAACGGCCGGCCGTCGCCATCGCCCGTCGGCGCGGCAGCGCCGACGGGGCTTCCGCGGGCCACTGAGTGAGCTCTGGTGGTCTGTTTTCCCTTCGGAACGCGCCTACGGGCCTCCTAGGATGCTGCCATCACTGTGTGGCTCCCTGATTCAAGATTTCTTCGTGTTGGAAGTCTGCCCACAAAGAACATGATAAAACTGAAGCAACGGAGGGTCTGAGCCTTGTTCGTTTGGCCTGCACCCTCCGCGTTAGCATCATATCAAGAGGGAGTAAATACATCATCACATAGATAAATATTAACCCCATTCGATCTTTTCCCGCTACAACCACCCGCAGTTTCATACGAATCGCGGATAAAATCGTTTTGGTTGATCCGCATTCATCATGCTTCTGAACGAGAAAATGAAAACAAATTCTCTTAAATTTTAACATAAACAACCTCTACCTTGGATTCAGAGGAGACGTCACGGTTGTGGAAGAAGAATCCACGTTTTATGAAGTCGTTGGTGTTCATCGTTTTCGGATTGATTCCACCAACGTTGTCATCCAAGCTTTTGTTCTTCGTTGGTGGAAGACGCCGCAATGGTTCCTCTCTTCCGTGTCAAAAACCCAAGCCTGGGCTTCATTTAAATAGAGGGGAAGGGAGATTAATGCATCATAGGATTAATGAGGTTCATTAATGAGTTTTAATTAATGAACCTCTTAACTCTCAATGGCGTGGTTACGAAGCAGAAGAGTCAAGCCATTAAATGGATTGAAAAACCAGCGGTCCTGCCACCGCTGCTCAACAATTGGTAGAAAAATAAAATAACATTTTTATGTTATTTTATTATTCTTCAAAAAGTATGTAAAACTATCTTTTTCTCCCAACCTACTGCGGTCGAAGTTAAGCTTCCCTTAAGCAAATCCCGAAACTGCAGATTCAACGGTGCCCTCAAATTTTTAATCCGATCATCAGTTCAAAAGATAGAAAATGATGCCCGTACGTTTACTGAACGTACCTTAAAAAAAGTTCAAAAATCCGCTTTGGGCACACCGGGCCTTGGAATCAAGTGCCATTAATTTTCACAGACTCGTAATAATCCCAAATAATTTTAAAAAAAATTATATGGAACTTATAGGTCTTTACATTCTCCCCACCTTAGGGATTTTTATCCCTGAATGCTACAACAAAACTAGGGGAACAAATGAGGGTACTGAGCACGTATCTAAGCCTCCCTCTCCCATGTGCTCTCCTAGTGGTTCCTGTGCTACCAATGAACTTGCACCAAAGGAATCGTCTACCCATGAATGACCCGCTCCTGTCGATCCTCTATCTCTACTGGGAACTCCGCAAACGTCGCCCCATCGTAGATGTCCAGCTTGCCCCAGTCGATAACATGCGATGGATCATGCATGTACCTCCTCAGCTGTGGCACATGGAAAACATTATGCACCCAGTGCATCTGTGGGGGAAGATCTAGATGGTACGCCACCTCGCCTACTCTACTAAGGATCTGGAAAGGTCCGATGAACCTCAGAGATAGCTTGTCGCCCTAGCCAAACCTCTGTAATCCTCGTTAGGGTGAGACCTGTATGAAGACATGGTCTCCCTCATCGAACTCTAAGGGTCTCCTTCTCCTATTAGCATATGACTTCTGCCTGCTCTGTGAAGTCTTCATCCACTCCTGGATGATCTATACCTTCTCAGTGGTAGCCCGTACCAACTCTGGACCCATAAGTGCTGACTCTCCTAGGTCTGCCTGTCATAGTGGTGACCTGCAAGGTCACCCGTACATGGCCTCAAACGGATCCATGCCGATGGTGGAGTGAAAACTGTTGTTGTAAGAGAACTCCATTAGTGGCAGGTGGTCCTCCCAACTATGTCCAAAATGAAGGACACAACCACGAAGCATGTCCTCAAGTGTCTGTATGGTCCGCTCCGTATCACCACCTGTATGAGTATGGAAGGTGGTGCTCAAACTTAGCTGAGTCCCAAATGCCTCCTATAATTCCTTCCATAAGCGAGATGTAAAACGAGCATCGCGATCTGAGACGATTTTCGATGATACCCTGTGAAGCCGTACAATCTCCTATACATAGAGGCATCCCAATCTCTCTACCGATCCCTGCTCTCAGATGGGTAAGAAGTATGTCGACTTGGTGAGTTGGTCAATGATCACCCATATGGAATCGTGGTCCCTAGACGTACGTGGTATCCCTATCAAGAATTCCATGGAGATACCATCCCACTTCCACTCTGGTACCTCAAGTGGATGAGCTAAGCCTGCTGGTACCTGATGCTCAGCCTTCACTTGCTGACAAATGAGGCATCACGATATGAACTCTGCCACCGCTTCCTTCATCCATGGCCATCGGTACTGACGCCGGAGGTCCTGGTACATCTTCACCACTCCAGGATGTACTTCCAAAGGAGATGTGTGAAACTCCCTTAACACCTCCTCTCGTAGTGTCACTAGTACCATAGTGCATCCTCTGAAGAGGATGACGTGCCCCCCACCTTCAGGAAATCCATCTGGAGCCTGTCCTAAAGATATCTGTGTACGTTAGGCCTCACAGTTAAAGTATCCAAGTTGTGCCTCTCTAACTCACTGAAGGAGTGGGGAAGTAACTGTCATAGACTAGAGGTAATCTTCTCCATCACTATCCATGAAGTATATCTTCAATGCGATTAGCTGCTCTGTCGCCTCACTCAGCAACTGTAGACCAAACCTCATGCTGAGTGCGTCTGCCACCACGTTCCCCTTCCTAGGAGTGTAGACTATCTCAAAGTCATATTCCTAGAGGAACTCTAGACATCATCACTGTCTTAGGTTTAGGTCCTTATGTGAGAATATATATCTGAGACTCTTGTGATCATAGTAGACTGTAAAACATTTACCCATCAAGTAGTGCCTCCACATCTTCGGTGCAAAGAACATTGCAGATAACTCCAGGTCATGGGTAGAGTAGTTCTTCTCGTGTTGTATCAACTTCTGTGAGTCATAGGAAATCACTGATCACTCCTACAGAAAGACACAAACTATTCTGGTCCTTGATGTATCGCAATAGACTACATACCCAACGCCCTATTCTGGTAGCCTCAAGATGAGGGTACTCGTCAGTCTCTGCCTCAGCTCCTGAAAACTCTGCTGGCACTTATCCATCCACAAGAAAGGAAGCCCCTTATTATTCAAAGCTTACAAGGGTACCACTACCCTGGAGAATTCATGTAACACCCCAAGCTTCCATGGTATGCTTCTCTTTGAAAAATACAGTAGCGTGTGTTGTATGCAACTTCGAGTTCTAACACACACCACAACCAATCAAACTAACCGTTATGAATAGTAATACCCACTTTTTGAAATTTTATAAATTTTATCTTTCAAAATGGACTTCATTTTTGGATTCATAATATCGAAATTAGACTAGGGTGAATTTTTGGTATTTTTCTGGAAACTTTCAATTTTTGATGAATAGTGAAAAACACTGAGTTATTGGTTAAAACCGACTTTTTATTTAAATAATAATTTACTTTATTTAAATTTATTTTAGGTCAAAATAGATACGTAATACCTATATAAGTTCAATTTAATTCATTTGAGTCAGTTTATAATAATTTTAAACATATAAAAATTTTATTGAACTTTTCACCGTCTTTTACCCATCTCCTAGGAGAATTTGCAAATTCACATAAAACTTAATTTTACCGCTTCTGTGAGTGGAATTTAGAAAATCCAATAGACACGATTAATATCAAGGAGTAAAATGTGGTTCAATAAGATAAAAATAATTTTTGGTGAATAGTACCTTTTTACTTTTATTTACAACGGTTAAAAGTAAATAGGCTAATTAAGGGTAAAAATGATATTAATATTACCCTAACACATGTCCTAATTCTATTGGACAAGTGTATCTCGACCAAAAACAACCTTAGGAATAAAATATTATCATTTAGGTCCACTTGTATTAGATTAGGACATTTATTATTATTTAATTCAAAGAAGAGTTAAAAGAGTTAAAATCAAAGTTTATTAAATAAAACATTTTTAATATAGGGTTTTACATAAGATAAATTCGATTATAAATATTCATTATAAAGATAAAAATATTTCCTACATAATGGTATTTTATTTATAATTTTTAGATATTAAATAATTTAATTTATTTATGACACAATGATGATGCAGTAATTACCATATTAATGAAATATTAAGATAATTGATATTATAAATACCCAAATAAATGTAATTTGAGACTTTTTATAAATTAAAATAATTTTATAGGTTAATATTACATATTATTATTGTTTATATAAATTTAGAAGTAATAATATTGTTATGAATTTATCAAAAACAAAATACCCAATAGTGTCAAAATTGACATAAAAGAGTTTTTAAAAAAAATATTATATTATTAATTGATATTCAATTCCTAAAAATCTAAGGTTCTTTCAAGAGACTTATATCATGATAGGAGTATCATTAATGGACCACTTGGGGGTATCTTGGATGTATATGGTAAGTTTATTAACTATATAATATAAAAATACAAAGTGACATGGTAAATGTCAATCTAATTAACTAAGAGTTAAAACTAAAAGATAAGGTTAATATAATGACCAAAACCAGTCTAAAATCTATTGGTTTAAAGGATTTTGACCCATACCCACCTTATAATTTTAATAATCCACTTTGGAGCCATTATAAACTTAATATTAATTTATTATAAAATAATACATTAAGTTTTCCTAAAGAGCCCCTCCTCCCCCTTATAAAAGGACACAACTTCTAACGAATTCTTCACACCTTCAAAGACTTTTGGCTCGACCAAAACCTACCCAAATATTCTATAAACTTCCCTAACTTAATCCAAGATGACTTCCTTTAGTTATAAAGACAACCTAAGGAGCCCTTTTGATCAAATCAAAAGGAAGAACCCGAAGAAGAGGTAATGTTTTCACCACCCTCTTTCAAGTTCCTTTCTTCTTCAACTTATTCTTTATTTTTTATTTCCATTATAAAATAATAACTCCAGTATATTTTATATACTGTGATGTTATTATAAATATGGTACAACCATATTCAGTATTCTATCCATCCTTTTAATGACATGTCACCATATGTGCGTACGTACGGCTTACCGTCTCCACGTCGTGGTGTAATTGTTATTCAATATATTATTATTTGGATGGGTATAATAATGATGTGTAATTCATGTAAATAATAAATATAACATGATAATTATTCTATATATATGATATACCATCCAATTATATATTATTTTAATATCAAAATAATGATATTGTCGCTCGTGCGTACGTACAAACTACCATCTCCACGAACGCGATGAGATTCATTCCCCATCATATCCATTAAAGACTAATTCTCATTTGATGATTAAAAGTAATATTTAAGAACTTTATATCATTATATATATGAATAATATACAACCTATCCATAACAAACATGACTTATATAACAAAACTTATAAACGAAAACGAGTAAGTTAACACCCAAAACGACGATAATACTAAAATATTATTAACAAAGCATTATTAGAAGATCATATATGATATCATATTAATTTAAATTATTCTTGTATAATTTAATAAAAATTAATTCACCATTATACAGGAGGTTAACCTACCCCTAACCAAGGAAAAGTACAAGGTAAGGGTTTATTTCAAAATCTCTTCATTATCTGAGGTTGTTTATACGTAATTATCTACTGAGACCTCTTTATCATCCACATCCATGTTTCGTAAAAATGTATTTCAAATCATTCTTAATATTTTACAGAATATGGGTTAAAGTCATTTATACCCTTGTTTGACTTTTTATAAGAAGTTCATAAAGTAATATTTCCGTCATTTTCCAAACAAGGTCCTTTTTAACCTTTTCGACTAAATTAAGGTAAGAATGTCTTTTTTTAAATTATACGGCTGGTGCGGCTATTTTCCGCCGTTATAAAATCATAGAAGCTTCCCTTACAAGATTATAATAATATTTTCAAAGTAAATGTTTTATTTTATAATTATGTGACTTTTAAATGATTTAAAAAAAACATATATTTCTCTCAAATAGTTTTGATTTCATATATGTCAACATCCTTTGATGGATTTTAAGTTTATTTGAAGTTGATTTATTATGATAAAAAACTTCCATATTGTATTGACGGTTTTGTGATATGTTTGACTATGGATGTGTTATTTTTATACCATTCATGGTTTATGGATAAAGTATTGACATTTCGTATGCTAGTTTTAATACGAATGTTTATGTTATGTTTAAACCTATTCATATGAGGAATGCATTGGACTTAATAAGTGGCGGGTGGAGCCCGCTATAGCTCATCGATGCATCGGTAGGTCTCATGAGACAAACTAGTGTCTTGTAACAAGGCCTTGACAAAATTTTATTTTTAGTCTTTGCACAAGGCCTTGACTATGTGGTTATGATAGTCTGGCATTATGCATTCCATCATTATGAAAGTGGTTATTGATATTGCATGTGATTATTTGACTAGTAGAATATCCATGTGAATAAGTAAATGGAATTATTTCATTTTATCTTTGACATATTATTCTGAATTTCAAGTTTAAAAGGCTTTTGTTTTAGTTATACATTTCCTTAAATGTTTATGTATATTTATGAAAGTTTCAGCTATATTGTTATCCTTACTGAGCATCTGAGCTCACCCCTTTCAATGTTTTAATTTTTCCCAGGATGTGAAGAAGTATTTTATGAATGGCCTGTAGGGAATGCATGAGGGGATATGAAGTCAAGATTTTGTTGTAGTATTTTTCACTTTATGATGTAATGTAAGACTTATGAATATATCTAGTGTTTCCAAGGCTACTAAACTAATCGGTCTTTCGAGACTTGATCTTTTGTGATCATACCAATGTTATGTAATAATGAACTGACTCTGGGTAACTGGGGTCAGGACGTTACAAGTCAGGTATGAATCTACAGTAGTACCCAACTAATCCTAGGAAACTCCAAACCTCGGTCACGCTCCTGGGTGGCTCCCAAGTAAGCACTGCCTCTATCTTCACCGGATCCACTGCAACTGTAACGACTCAAAGTTTCATTAATGGAAATCCCTCTTGATCTAATTAAATGTCTCTTTATGTTTATATAAAATGTCAACTTCTTTGGTTTTATGTTAATAATTTTGACCATTGCTAATATAGCCATTGAACAGTGATCACATGATTAGTATAAATATAGGTCTTTAACAAATCCAATTTACTCAGACAAAAGAAGCGATGGCCTCATCCAGTAGAATTGCTCCATACAAAGCCCATTTGGCAGAGCTCGGAAAATAGGTGGTGTCCTTGGGCTTCGGTCTTGACCAATCCCAAGCTGAGCTTCATCATGTGAATCTCAAACGGGACTATCTACGGGATAAGTGGAAGTTGATATAAATTACCACTCGAGCGATGTTATCCGAGCCACCCCAAGAGTTTATCACCATCGCACACCTTACCCTTAGGTCTTATGTGGCTGTTTTACGGGGTTATGTAACAAATCTCTAGTACTATGTTTATGTATATTATTTTTTTATATAATAATAAAAATACCTTCTTGTCATTATCGATACATTGTAAATAGTTTTTAAAGTAAAAATAGTGTTTTTAGTTATTATTTAATTAAGAATTCTATTTTTTTAAAATTAAGGGATTTTTGAATTAAATAATATTTTAATAAAATATTATTATTATTATTAAATTAATTTTTATTAAATATAAATGATCTTATAATTTTATGAATGCAATTATAATTTTTATTAAGGTTTGAAAGCCATTTCTGTCAAAATCGGTGAATTTTCGATAAATGTCGGTTTTTATTTTAAAAGTTAAAATTAACATATTTAAAAAATTATGTAGATAAAATAAATTTTATTTATGGAATCAGGACGTCGAAATTATCCAATGGTGAATTTTTCATAATTTTCTTAGACAATCAATTTTTTGGGTAAACATTAAATACCGTTTAAATATATAATGTGTTTTATGACATCATAATGACCCAATAGTGATGTAATAAAATAATATAATCTTTATGTTCTACCAATATATGTTTTACCATTAAAATAATGTTATTTTGGGTTTGTTTGACTTACTTTTCAAAGCATTAATGGACCCCTCAAGACTTATTAAACACCTTGTCTTTTTAAATTAATTTCCATGGGAGTGTGACTCACCTCCACATAAGAAACCTCGTTATTTTAAGAAGTTAGGACTATGGACTTATAAAATATTGTTTTCCTATTCCCTTTTCCAAAAACTATGGGAAAAAACCATGGTATGGTTTGTGGTTTGGATTAATTTAATGTAAGGGGACTCAAACCTAAATAATAAAGAATTCACTCACCTTTCCTATATAAACCCACCCAAGCTCCCACTTCCTCCTCACTCAAAGCCTTTTGAGTTCGTCTAAACTCTTAACTACTCTCTCTATAATCCTACTAAGGTTCCCCAAGCTCCCAAGAAGCATCTCACAAGCCTCTCTCTAGCCTTTGGAAGCACACTTCCAAGTAAGGGTTTTTTTCTTCCTTTCTCATTTTTGTCCAATTTTCTTTAAGTTGTTTTTCCATTTTAATTTCAATTATGAATGTTGGGGTATGGTTTTTTACCTCCCTCATACTTCAATATTTATGTTTTAATGGTGGGATACCCTTTCTCTCTCATTAAATTCCTCCCATGTACACTCGTTACTATGCTGAAATTCCGAAAGGAACTTCTCTCTCCTCATTTACATTCTAGCAATACTTTTGTATCATGAATCTAAATTCCATTAAAATTGTTGGGACATGTATCTATATTACCTACTTAATTTACATTACATTTAAATATGATGAGGAACCCATTTCTCTCTCATCAACTATTTTTATGAATTCTTATGTCACGCCGTTATGCTGCCGAAATCACACAGATTTTCTAAGCCAATGCCATTGTGTAGTGAATACCATGCCTATTTCTCCATCAAGGGTATTCACCTTTATTAACACTTACTTATTGATTATAAAGTTTCATGTATGAATTCCACATTCCTTTATCATAGAATAAATTATTATGTTTTATGAATCCATGTTTTATGATCCATGTGGCACACTTATGCATGAAATGAAATGTTTAAGAAGGGTGCGCCCTTATAGCGCTCCAATGCATTGGATAAAGTATAGTATCATGATAAATCATGTGAAATGAGTGTTGAATCATTCTAATTCAAGTGCAATGAGGTTTTACTCGTGCTTCATGTGCAATGAGGATTTACTCATGCTCCATGTGCAATGAGTCTTGGCTCATGCTAATTCCATGTTAAGTGTTGTTGCCACATTTCCATGTTATGATTATCATGATTTATCATGCCTTTATGTTCATGTTTCTCTTGTTCTCTGTTGATATTCCTAATGTCTAACATGTATTCTACTCCTCATGTTATTCCATGTGTATTCCCTTACTGGGCTTTATAGCTCACCCTTTTCTTATGCATGTCCTCAGGTTATCACATGTAATGCTAAGTATGAGGGAATGTAGTGGTCACGTAAAGGAAGTTTTCAATAAAGATGTTGTAATTAATATTTCAAGTTTTTATGTAATGATCCCAATCCCCAAAGACACTAAACCTCTCGATCTTCTTTGTTGTATCAAGTGAATTTTTATGTAATAAATCATGTTTACGTTGTAATAAAAATCAGGGTTGTCATAGTTGGTATCAGAAAGAGGTTTAGTTATTTTTGGGATTAGGATTAGAAAACCCTAGTAAAGTCTTAAAGACAAGAATAAATATAATAAAATCGTCCCCAAGTTTTGGTAAGTACTGAGTAAGTGGGTTATCAAGAAAATACATCCATGTCTGGATACGAGCAGGTAGAGCCGGCTCTGGAACAGATGTATCCTAGGGGTAAAACCCAAAAACACCACTTTGAGCTAGACTCAAATGGGAACTGGTGCACAGCAACGGGCCTTGTTGCACTCTTGGTTACGACACTCCTGGGGGATATGTTTTGATAAATTCACAAGCTTAGTATGAACCCTTATTAAGGGAATTAAAAAAATGCCCCTAAGAATATATGTTACAAAGTAGATCATGAAAATCCTAGATTAAAGCCTATATACTCATGAGTTAAGGAAATAAAAGTTTATTTAAAAGTCATCAACTTTTGTCTTTTGATTACCCTTTATGTGTTACCCCCTAACATTCCTTTTATTCCAGCCAATGGCCGGTAATAGGAGGACTTGGGCTAACAACCGATGTGAAGATAAGTGTGATGATTGTACTAATGAGATGCCCAATCCAATGGGAGCGGGAATCGCGAACTTTGTCATGATTATCTCTCAGCTAACTCAAGCATTGAATAGAAACACGGGTCAAGAGGAACGTCCAAACCCCCCTAATAAGGAACAAGTTACTATCGAGAGTTTCATGAGACAAAGGCCTCCTATTTTTAGTGGATCATCTGATACCACAATCACAGAACAATGGATCAACTCCATTGAAAAGATCTTCTCTATCCTTCAATGTTCTGAACAAGAGAAGGTTCTCCTGGTGGATTATCGTATGGAGGGTGAAGCTGATCAATGGTGGATGTTGATCAAAAATACGAAGCCTGAGGAGGAGATCGAGGCATTGGAATGGAAGTATTTCTGGAAGATATTTTTTGATAAATATTTTCCACGCACCCTTCGACTTAAGATGGAAAGGGACTTCCTTTCCCTCAAGAAAAAAGATGAAGAATCTGTTGGAGCATATGAGGAAAAATTCAAAATTCTTGCACGATACACTTCCGTCTTTGTCGTTACCCCAGAATGCAAATTTGACCACTTCTTTGGTGGGTTGAAGCCTAGCCTACAGAAAGCATTAGCAATCCGTGACTTCGACAGCTATGAGGAAATTGTCCGATGTTCCCTCAAGGTCGAAATGGAGATCGGAGAATCACAAGGGTATCATGGGGACAAGAAGCGTAAGGTAGACTTCAATGCTGGTGGTCCGATGGATAAATCCAACGGTGCTAAGAAGATCCAGCACCCCACTTTCCAAAAGTGCGGAAAGAAGCACCCTAGAAATTGCCTCAAGTGGATGAGGAAATGCTTTAGGTGTGGAAGAGAAGGGCACCTAGATGTTAACTGTCAGCAAGAAAGACCCGCAACTGCGACAGAGGAGAGGAACACTTCGTTCGAACCTCAACGCGTTGTTCAATGCTACAAATGCAAAGAACCAGGTCATTTTGCAAATCAGTGCCCTAATCCAAGGGTTTTCAGAGGCAACCAAAAACCTCCAAGGTAGCAAGGAAGAGCTTTTTCCATCACTTCTGACAAAGTGAACCCCAACAACAAAGTGGTGACAGGTACGCTAGTTATTCATTCAAGAATAGTGAACATACTTTTTCATTCAGGTTCTACACATTCTTTTATATCTTGAAAGTTAAGTAGAACAATCCCAGAACCACCAAAAATCATGGAAGTGAAGATGTCGGTGAGTACGAAAAATGGGGAAATCATTACATCCCATGAATATAAGTCCTCCCCTGTTATAATCTGTGGATTGAATTTCTTGTTGAACCTCTTCATACTCCCTCTGGTGGAATTTGATGCAATTCTTGGCATGGATTGGCTTTCCTTATATAGAGCCAACATAAATTGTCAGGAAAGGGAAATCACACTCCATATGGAGAATCGACCCCCGATTATTTACAAGTGTAAGGAGGAAGATGAATCTCATTTAGCTCCATCATCTAAAGCATGGATATTACTGCCCTATGAGCATGCGTATCTGGCTCAGATGATTGAGTCCAAGGAAGAAACCATCCTTGAAGAAATTACTATTGTGAGGGAATTCGCGAAAGTGTTTCCCGAGGAACTTTTGGGTCATCCTCCTAGAATAGATGTTGAATTCTCAATTAAAATTATACCTGGGTCTTTACAAATATCCAATACTCCATATAGAATGGCTATTGTAGAGCTTGAAGAGCTGAAGAAACAACTACAGGAGAATCTGGATAAAGGGTTTATACGCCCAAGTGCTTCACCATGGGGTGCACCAGTCCTCTTCGTCAAGAAGAAGGATGGTTCAATGCAGCTTTGCATCGATTATCGTGAACTTAAAAAAATCATGATAAAGAACAAGTATCCTCTCCCATGAATTGATGACTTGTTTGATCAGCTGCGTGGAGAACAATACTTCTCCAAGGTGGACTTGCGGTCGGGATATTATCAAGTAAGGGTGAAGAAGGAAGATATCCCCAAGACTACTTTTCGCACAAGATACTGGCACTATGAATTCATAGTAATTCCTTTCAGACTCACTAATGCTCCAGAAATATTCATGGACTTAATGAATAGAGTCTTTAGAGATTACCTCAACAAATTTGTGGTAGTCTTTATAGATGATATTCTAATATACTCCAAAACCAAGGAGGATCATGAGGAGAATTTAAGAACTATACTAGAGACTTTGCACAAGGATAAGATCTATGAAAAGAACATCAAGTGTGATTTTTGGTTAAAGTAGGTCTCATTCTTGGTCCATATCATCACAAGCAATGGAATATTTGTGGATCCCTCCAAAACAGATGCAATTGAGGGATGGATGATTCCAACATCGGTAACAGATATCCATAGATTCTTGGGGTTAGCTGGATATTATTGACGATTTGTGAGGAATTTCTCATGATTTTCCAACCCTCTTACCAAGCTAACTCAGAAGGGAGTAAAGTTTTCTTGGAGTGATGAATGCAAAGAAAGGTTCAAGGAGTTAAAAATGGGGCTTATCACTGCGCCCATGATCACTTTACCCACAAGTGGGGAACTTTTTGTGGTATTCAGTGATGCTTCGAAGAAGGGATTAGGATGTGTGCTGATGCAGAATGATAAAGTGATATCCTATGCCTCAAGGCAGTTGAAAATCTATGAGCGAAACTATCCAACGCATGATCTGGAGTTAACAGCGGTGATCTTTTCCTTGAAAATCTGGCGGCATTATATCTATGGGGAGAAATGTGATATATATACTGACCACAAGAGTCATAAATATATATTCACATAGAAAGATCTTAATATGAGCCAGAGAATATGGATAGAGCTCAATAAGGATTATGACTGTTCAATACATTACCACCCTGGGAAAGCGAACAAGGTGGCAGATTCCCTAAGTAGAAAGGACCCAACGATTCTATCAATGATGAGAATTGAGAAGGATCAAATATTCTTAGACTTGATGAAGATGGACATGGGAATCATAAAGAAGGGAACATCATCAATACTTTCACAAATTATTGCTCAACTGTCTATTTTGGAAAGGTTAAAGGATGCTCAAAAGGATGATGTGGGAATTCAGGAAAAAGTGGAAGCTATCAAAAAAGGGAAATCCTTGGAGTTTAATGTTAATGAAGAAGGAATTGTGAGATTTGGGAAAATACTATGTGTTCCATTGAGTCCGGAGCTAAAGAAGGAACTTTTGGATGATGCACATAGTTTAAATTTCTCTATTCACCTAGGGATCACAAAGATGTATCGAGATCTCTGAGAAATATTTTGGTGGGATAATATGAAGAAGGAGATCACTGAATATACATCAAAGTGCCTAGTGTGCCAAAAAGTAAAGGCAGAGAGGCAGAAGTCTAAGGGGATGATGCAACCATTGCCCATACCAGAATGGAAATGGGAGAACATCACCATGGAATTTGTCACCGGACTTCTGAGGACATCTAAAGGCAGAAATGTGATCTGGGTTGTGGTGGATCATCTTACAAAGATTGCACACTTCATTTCTATTCGGGAGTATTTCTCTATGGATCAACTGGAATGAATATATATCAAGGAAGTGGTAAGGTTACATGGAGTACCACTATCTATTGTGTCTGACCGAGATCCAAGATTCACCTTTTTGTTTTGGAAGAGTCTTCAACATGCTCTGAATACTGAACTGAACTTCAGTACGACCTATCATCCTCAAACTGATGGCCAATTCAAGAAGACTATCCAAACACTTGAGGATATGTTGAGAGCATGCTCAATAGACTTTAAAGGAGGATGGGATCAACATCTTCCTCTGGTTGAGTTCTCTTATAATAACAGTTTCCACTCAAGCATCCAAATGGCACCATATGAAGCCCTGTATGGGAAAAGGTGCAGAACACTGGCATGTTGGGATGAGGTCGGTGAACATAAGATTCTTGGACCACAAATGGTTGATGAAATGGTGGAGAAGGTGAAAACCATTCAGCAGCATATCAAGGTAGCCCAGAGTCGACAGAAGAGTTATGCAGATAACCATCGATGAGACCTTGAGTTTAAAGTTGGAGACATGGTGTTTCTACGCATATCTCCATGGAAGAAGGTCATGAGGTTTGGAAAGAAAGGGAAGTTAAGTCCAAGGTACATCGGCCCCTTTGAGATTCTTGATCATGTCGGGGATGTTGGCTATCGACCTGCACTTCCACCTACCATGGAAAAATTACATGATGTATTTCATGTATCCCTCTTAAGGAAGTACATACTGGACCCTTCACATGTACTCTCTTCTGAGGTGGTACAATTGGAAGATGATCTTTCTTATGAGGAGAAACCAGTGAAGATCTTAGATCATAGAGAAAAAGTTCTATGAAATAAGACAATGCCCCTCATCAACGTGTTGTGGAGAAACCACAAGTTTGAGGAAGCGACTTGGGAATCAGAGGAAGTGATGAAGCTGAGTTACCCACATCTGTTTTAGTGTGGTAAAAGTAAAATTTTGAGGGTGAAATTTCTTAAGGGGGGAATATTGTAACGATCCAAAGTTTCATTAATGGAAATCCCTCTTGATCTAATTAAATGTCTCTTTATGTTTATATAAAATTTCAACTTCTTTGATTTTATGTTAAGAATTTTGAACGTTGCTAATATAGTCGTTGAACAGTGATCACATGACTAGTATAAATATAGGGCTTTAAAAATCCAATTTACTCAGACAAAAGAAGCAATGGCCTCACGAAGTAGAATTGCTCCATACGAAGCCCATTTGTCGGAGCTCGGAAAAGAGGTGGCATCCTTGGGATTCATTCTTGACCAAACCCAAGCTGAGCTTCATCATGTCAAGCTCGAACGGGACCATCTACGGGAGAAGTGGAAGTTGATAGAAATTACCACTCGAGCGATGTTATCCGAGCCACCCCAAGAGTCAGTCACCATCACACACCCTACCCTTAGGTCTTATGCGGCTGTTTTAAGGGGTTATGTAACAAATCTCTAGTACTATGTTAATGTATATTATTTTTTTATATAATAATAAAAATACATTCTTGTCATTATCGATACATTGTAAATAGTTTTTAAAGTAAAAATAGTATTTTTAGTTATTATTTAATTAAGAATTCTATTTTTTTTAATTAAGGTATTTTTGAGTTAAATAATATTTTAATAAAATATTATTATTATTATTAAATTAATTTTTATTAAATATAAATGATCTTATAATTTTATGAATGCAATTATAATTTTTATTAAGGTTTGAAAGTCATTTCTATCAAAACCGGTGAATTTTCGATAAATGTCAGTTTTTATTTTAAAAGTAAAAATTAATATATTTATAAAATTATTTAGATAAAATAAATGTTATTTTTGGAATCAGGATGTCGAAATTATCCAATGGTGAATTTTTCATAATTTTCTTAGACAGTCAATTTTTTGGGTAAAAATTAAATACCGTTTAAATATATATTGTGTTTTTTGACATCATAATGACCCAATAGTGATGTAATAAAATATTATAATATTTATGTTTGGCCAATATATGTTTTAAAATTAAAATAATGTGATTTTGGTTTTGTTTTACTTACTTTTCAAAGCATTAATGGACCCCTCAAGACTTATTAAACACCTTGTCTTTTTAAATTAATTTCCATGGGAGTGTGACTCACCTCCACATAAGAAACCTCATTATTTTAAGAAGTTCGGTATATGTCCTTATAAAATATTGTTTTCCTCTTCCCTTTTCCAAAAAACATGGGCAAAAACCATGGGATGGTTTGTGGTTTGGATTAATTTAATGTAAGGGGACCCAAACCTAAATAATAAAGAATTCACTCACCTTTCCTATATAAACCCACCCAAGCTCCCACTTCCTCCTCACTCAAAGACTTTTTAATTCATCCAACATATGCCCTACTCTCTCTATAATCCTCCCAAGGTGCCCCAAGCTCCCAAGAAGCCTCTAACAAGCCTCTCTCTAGCCTTTGGAAGCACACTTCCAAGTAAGGGTTTTTTTCTTCCTTTCTCATTTTTGTCCAATTTTCTTTAAGTTGTTTTGCCCTTTTAATTTCAATTATGAATGTTGGGGTATGGTTTTCTACCTCCCTCATACTTCCCTATTTATGTTTGAATGGTGGGAGACCCTTTCTCTCTCATTAAATGCCTCCCATGTACACCCGTTACTATGCTGAAATTTCGAAAGGAACTTCTCTCTCCTCATTTACATTCAAGCAATACTTTTGTATCATGAATCCAAATTCCATTACAATTGTTGGGAAATGTATCTATATGACCTCCTTACTGTCCATTACATTTAAATATTATGAGGAACCCCTTTATCTCTCATTAACCGTTTTTATGAATTCTTATGTCACGTTGTTACGCTGCCGAAATCGCACCGATATTCTAAGCTAATGCCATTGTATAGTGAATACCATGCCTACTTCTCCATCAAGGGTATTCAACTTTATGCACAATTAATTATTGTTTATAAAGTTTCATTCATGAATTCCACATTCCTTTATCATGGAATAAATTATTATGTTTTATGAATCCATGTTTTATGATCCATGTGGCACACTTATGCGTGAAATGAAATGTTTAAGAAGGGTGCACCCTTATAGCGCTCCAATGCATTGGGTAAAGTATAGTATCATGATACGTAATGTTCAATTAGTGTTGAATCATGCTAATTAAAGTGCAACGAGGGTTTACTCGTGCTTCATGTGCAATGAGGATTTGCTCGTGCTCCATGTGCAATGAGTCTTGGCCCATGCTAATTCCATGTTAAGTGTTGTTTCCACATTTCTATGTTATGATTATCATGATTTATCATGACTTTATGTTCATGTTTCTCTTGTACTCTATTGATATTCCTAATGTCTAACATGTATTGTACTCCACATGTTATTCCATGTGTATTCCCTTACTGGGCTTTATAGCTCACCCTTTTCTTATGCATGTCCTCAGGTTATCCCATGCAATGCTAAGTATGAAGGAATGTAGTGGTCATGTAAAGGAAGTTTTCAATAAAGATGTTGTAATTCATGTTTCAAGTTTTTATGTAATGATCCTAATCCCCAAAGACACTAAACCTCTCGATCTTCTTTGTTGTATCAAGTGAAGTTTTATGTAATAAATCATGTTTAAGTTGTAATAAAAAGAAGGGTTGTCATAGAAACTCCATCCTCTGAGATAACGTGCCCTAGGAAGTGGACTTACTGTATCTATAACTAGCACTTAGAGAGATTTCCATAAAGCTGGTGATCATAGAGCATATCTAGAACTATTTGCATGTGTGTGGAATTCTCCTCCTCTGACGCCGAGTACTCCAAGATGTCATCCATGAAGACTACCGCAAAGAGAACGAGGTAAGGCGGGAAGATCCTGTTCATGAGTCCCATGAATACTACTAGAGAATTGGTTATTCTGAAGGGAATTACCAAGAAATCATAATGGACTTATTGATATCTGAAGGCTGTCTTCAGTACGTCCTCATCTCATACCATGAGTTGATGATAACCTGATCCAAGGTCTATCTTCGAAAACCACCATTCCCCCTTCAGCTGGTGAAAGATATCATTGATCCTCGACAGAGGATACTTGTTCTTCACAGTCACTTGGTTTAGGGGCCGATAGTCCACACAAAGTCTCATACTCCCATCGACCTTTTTGGCAAATAAAATCATGGATGCCAAGGGAGAAACACTAGGCCTTATGATCCCCTTCCTCTACAAGTCCTCCAACTATACCCGTAACTCACAAATCTCCACGGGAGACATCTGATATGCTTATATAGATATCAGTGTCGTCTCGAGGTATAGGTCAATGTAGAAGTCTACTTATCTATGAGGATATAGTTCGAGAACATTATTAGGAAAGACATCAGCATAATGGTCCACCGCTATAGGATAGTTGGGACTCCTATCATCAACTACTCTGAGGGTAAGGCTAGCCAACTGATGAGTGATCAGCTACACCCTCCTCCAGGAGAGTCCATCCTGAGTTGCAAAGCTTCCTATCTTGCTGGTGAAGGAAAACCTGGTCCCATCCTCATAGTCACACCGCACTTTACACCTAAAATAGTCAATCTGAGAATGGACCGTGGATAATCAGTTCATACCCAAGATGAAATAATAAGGCCTCAACACTGTTACTAGGAGATCCCAACCAAATATCTCTCCTCCTAGAGTAATCTCACACTGCCGTCACCAGTGTGTGATCATTGAATCCTCTCCCATAGGAGTCTTTAATCGTAAGGATCGAGCCAATGGATCTATCGGAATATCTGAGATCCGAACAAGAGTCATGGAAATGAAAGAGTGATTGGAAACTATGTCTATAAGTACTGAAGCTAGGGTGGAGTAGACACAGATCATACCTTAAATCATCTCTGGAGCACCGGGGTCATAGGACATAGCTACCTGAAGCTGTGCTCGTCCCTGTCCGCCTGCTCCCTAAGGTCAGGGTGAAGCACCTGGAAGTGCTGGCGGTATAGCCTCAAATCGCCACCCACCGCCTGTTGTACGGATTGCTCCTCTTCCACATCTGCTTCCCTACAAACCTCCTTGTTTGAATATCTACCTTTGACTCGACTATCCCTCGACTGTCTGATGCTTTTCGGTTTGGTGGGTTGGGCAGTCGTGATCCATGTGACCCTGCCTGCTGCACGTGAAGCATAGTCTGCTCCTCTACTATCTTGTTCTCCCTCGCGAGCTTCACACCTCTAACCCTATGTCCTGGGGTCATCCTCCGAAAGTTCTGGCCCTCTTGGACCTCTGCGTCATCTGCCTACTGCCTGTTGTAGATAACTCAGCTACCTATCGTCCGGTGGTGGCTCTCACCATCGGTGCCTACACAGCTAAGATGTTCTCCACCAATAATGGTTGCTCAAGTACTCCAACATGTTTCAGGATATTGAGTGATATCATCAACTCTCTGATCTCCCATCGGAGACCCTTATCAAAGGTCCAAGCCTTGGAGAAAGGGTCCTGTATCATGTCGGTGGAGTAGCACGAGAGGTCAATGAATCTCTCTGAGTACTGGGCTACTTTTAGGATTCCCTACTATAAGTACAAGAGCTACTGAATACACACAGAACGCAGTGTCTCTGGAATGAAATCTTCCCTGAAGAGGCTCTCTAAGTCTGTCCAGGTGAGGGTCTCCTCGTTGTGTATCTATGGCATCAGACTCCACTATCTCCCTACTATGCCCTGGAAGAGGCTAGTAGCTAGGATCACCATTTGATCTGCTGGTTTCCCAACTAGGTAGAAAACTCTAGCCATAGCCTCCAGCCAGTCCTCAACTACCTGGGGATCTATCTCTCCTTAAAACCGCAGAGACCTCTGACGCTAGAACTCGTGCAACGCACTCAGTCGGCGTGCACCATCCGCTAGTGTGGATAGTGGCAACTGCTTCCCAATGAGTAGTGGTGCTACTAGTGCACCACCAGAAGGTGATACCGCTATAAGAGGGCCTTGTACCAAAGCCTCATCGCTCGGTGGGTCGTCATTGTGAACTCTCTCTAGATTCCTAGCTGGCTGTCTATGCGGAGGAATCCTAAAAAGAAACAGGTGTGCCACGGTTAATAATTTATACATGGTGAGCTGACTCAAAAGAGATTAAAAGTAAAACACTTCCAAAAAACACACAATCTGTGTTTTTGTGCTTCGAGTTGGAAATTAGAATTCAGGGTCTAAGTGTATGGATACGTCGGCCTCCACACCAACACTAGACTCCCCAAATTGAAAACCGTACTCAAAACACTTAACACTATTACTTCATTGGAAAGATCAGAGTCCTAGTTCTTTGGTAGAACTGACTCCTATGATACCACTTTATCACGACTTGTACCTCAGGGTCTGTGTCATGACAATCCCAAGCCCACCTTCCATAGGCCAGGGGTTGGAAACTAGCATCAGAAAGGCATATCCCTGAAAATAGGAAGGCATTTCCTTTAAACCTGCAAACACACAGACCAAGAACAAGACAAGATACAAACCACATAGTAAAATTGTAGTAGTAAAAGTGTGTACTGAAAGTAATGGGGGCCGAAATACAATCCCAACTGAAAAGATACAACTACAATAGAAAATAGCTCTTGAGATCTTCCACCAAGGATCCTAACTAAAGGGTAGGTATAGCTTGTCTCTACAGCTCTCCACATCAACCAGTCACCTCTGTGTACCACCTGGTCCTAGCTCCCTATAGTCTTATCCAAGCTGCTCATCGTCTGTACAAGACACAACAAGGTGCGGGTGAAACCCATGCAGGGGTGAGTATAACAATACCCTGTAGGGACCCCAAGACCCCTAAAGGTCTCTTATAATTCCACAAAGAAAAACAAAAAACCATGATCTCAATCACAAATCACAAAGAAAAATACTCAGCTCCAACCGGGTATACAAATCAGAGTTCAGAAATAAAGATGATTAGTCTTAAGCTATATCATTTTATTCCATTAGGAAGTTTCCACAACTGAATCATGAAGAAGTTGTTCCATTTCCAATCCACACAGGGTCGTATGTCACTGATCCACAACGGGCCGCTCTAAGGTTGGTCCTCGTCGGGTCGTGTACTGTTGATCCACACATGGTCGCTAGAATGCTGATCCACACAGGGTCTCTATGATGCTGATCCGCACAGGGTCCCTATGATGTTGATCCACATAGGGTCTCTATGATATTGATCCACATAGAGTCGCTATGATGTTGATCCACATAGGGTCTCTATGATACTGATCCACACAGGGTCTCTATGATGCTGATCTACACAGGGTCGCTATGATTCTAATCCACACAGGGTCGCTACTCAATTGACAGCCAACCACAGGATTCACCACACCCGATGCACTTGAGTTCCAAAGTATCTGCTCCTTAAGATATCGGACATGCCTCAACTACCATAATTTTCCACAAAAGAGTAACCAAAATTACCATCATGTTGTAAGGGTCCCAATGTGATAGACGACGCGTCAATCGAATGCTCGGTCTGTAAGTTATAGGCTTTTTAGTGTCGATGGCTCGGTTGGATTCAGGTTTGATATCACCCAGCCATACTCCAAATTTCTACAAAACTCAGGTGGAGTATCTCAAAAGTACCTTATCATTCCAAGGATTCCATCACCATAGATGGTTCGTCAAACAAATGTCTGGTTTGTGAGATACGACCTTTTAAGCATATTTGGGCCGAAAAGGGGACTGGGTCCAGCCTGACCTGACCCGCCCTGATGTAGGCCGACCCGACCCAGTCAGGGATGAACTGGACTAGCCTGAACTGGATGGGCCGTCTCAAGTGGTCTCATCCACGAGCTTGGCTTATTGGGCTGCGGACCAGCCCGGCCCGCCTCAGCTGGGCACGGCCCGCCGGGTGACCCGACCCAGTAGCTGGTGCGGTTCACCAGACGGGTGGCTTCCCTCCTTCCCAAACAAAAAAGACATTCGAGTTCTTCAACCAGCGGCACCATGTGGCACTTCCCCACTCTGTTCGGGACCCGCAGGGCATGGGTCCCCCTCCATCGCGACCTTCGTCCACGGCATGCGATAGAGCACCGCCCTGCTCCCACCACGACCAGCTGATGTCGGCCGCCTCCGTCATCCACTGCAGTGCCTCTAGTGCTACATCTCTTAGCAGCCGGTCGTTGGCACCGCTTGTAACACCCCAAGATTCCACGGTACACTTCTCTTTTAATAATACAGTAGCGTGTGTTGTACGCAACTTCGAGTTCAAACACACACCACAACAAATCAAACTAGCTGTTATGAACAGTAATACTTAATTTTTGAAATTTTATAAATTTTATCTTTCAAAATGGAATTCATTTTTGGATTCATAATATCTAAATTAGCTTAGGGTGAAATTTTGGTACTTTTTTGATAACTTTCATATTTTGATGAATAGTAAAAATTACTAAATTTTAATTAAAAACAACTTTTTTAATCGAAATAATTAATAGTGATAAATTATGAATTTGAGTGATTTTAAAGTATAATTAGATTATATTTTTACCATTTAATCCAATGTTGGTCATTGGACGTAATTTCACATTTAAACTGAACATAAGAAAGTATCAATCTTTTGATAGTTATTCTTTCTTAAAAAACACGCTTTTTCTTTTAACAACGAGAATTAATTTTAAATTAATTTCTTCCACTTCTGTGTTTTTAATTTAGAAAAATGTATTCCATATTTATAATCATGAGGTCCAAATTGTGTAAATAGGTAACTTATATTTTTAGACATTTTGAAAAATTTCTTCGGTAAATATTTTATTTACCATGGTTAAAGGGTAAATCCGGTAAATAAGGGTAAAACAATAATATTATAATAATATTAAATTACCCTAAAACGTGTCCTAACCCTATTGGTTGATACATGTCCGACCATGGGCATCTTTGGGTCGATTTTGGGACCCCATGGAGTCCCTTGTAAGTGATAATGACACTTTATATTAATTAAGTTAAAGTAAATACAAAAATGACATAAACATATATCTTTTAGAAAAACAATTTTTACATAGGGTTATGTATGTTATCTTTTTTACTATAATTATTAATTATAAATGTAAAAATATTTCCTACATAATGGTATTTTATTTATAATTTTTATACATTGAATAATAAAATTTATTTATGACACAATGATGATTCAGTATTTTCTTTATTAATGAAAGAATCAAATAATTGGTATTATAAATGTTAAAATAAATATAATTTGAAAGTTTTGATGCCATACATGAATTTTATTGGTTAATATTACATGTTAGTATTGATTAAATGAATTTTTTTCGAATTAATAATGTTTTTAAGACTTTAACAAAAATCAATTTTTAAATAGTGTCAAATTTGACATAGAGGAGTTTTTAAAACAAATATTATATTATTAATTAATATTCTATTCATAAAAATCTAAGGTTTGGTCAAAGGATTTATATAATGATATGTGTATCATTAATGGACCCCTTGGGGGTCTTTTGGAAGTATATAGTAAGTTTATTAACTATATAATATAAAAATACAAAGATACATGGTAAATGTCAAACTAATTAACTAAGAGTTAAATCTAAAAGATAAGGTTAATTTAGTGACCCAAACCTATCTAAAACCTATTAGTTGAGTGGATTTAGACCCATACCACCTTATCCTCTAAATAAATCAGTTTGGATCCATTAGAAACCGAATATGAATTTATTATAAAATAATATTTTTAGCTTTTCCTAAGGTTCCCCTCACCCCTCTTATAAAAGGGCACTCCCCCTTCTCACTAATTCACACCTTAAAAGCCTTTTGGCTCAGAAAACACCTGCCCAAATATCCTCTCAACTTCCCTCACTTCATCCGAGAGGCCTTCCTTTAGTCATAAAGCCAACCTAGGGATCCCTTTTGATCAAATCAAAATGAAGAACCCAAAGAAGAGGTAATGTTTTCACCACCCTCTTTCAAGTTCCTTTCTTCTTCCACTTCTTCATTCTTTGTTATTTCCATTCTAAAATAATAAATTCAGTATCTTATATATACTGTGATGTTATTATAAATATGGTACAACCATATTCATTATTCTATCCATCCTTTTAATTACATGTCACCATATGTGTGTACGTACGGCTTATCGTCTCCACGTTGTGGTGTAATTGTTATTCAAAACATTATTATTTGTATGGGTATGATAATGATGTTTAATTGATGTAAATAATAAATATAACATGATAATGATTCTTTATATATGATATAACATCCAATTATATATTATTTTAATATCAAAATAATGATATTGTCGCTCATACGTACGTACGGACTACAGTCTCCACGAACGTGATGGGATTCATTCCCCATCATATCCATTCAAGTATAACTCTAATTTGATGATTAAAAATAATGTTTAAGTACTTGATATAATTCTGGATATGAATAAGATATAACCTATCCATAAAAAACACGGCTTATGTAACAAAACATATAAAAGAAAATAAGTAAGTTAACACCTGAAACGACGATAATACTAAGATATTATTAACAAAGCAATGTTAAAAGATCATATATGATATCATATTTAATGTATATGATTCTTGTATAATTTAAAAACAATTATTTCACCATTATACATGATTTTAACCTACCCTAGACCAATTAAAAGTACATGGTAAGGGTTAATTCTACAATCTCTTCATTATCCGAGGTTGTTTATACGTAATTATCTATTGGGACCTCTTTATCATCCACATCCATGTTTCTTAAAAATGCATTTCAAAACATTTTTACTATTTACTAGAAAATGGGTTAAATTCATTTATAACCTTATGTGTTTAGAAATAAATCTTTCCGTTGTTTTCCAAACAAGGTACTTTTTTACCTTTTTGACAAATTTAAGGTAAGAATGTTTTTTTAACTTATACGGCGGGTGCGGCTATTTTCTGCCGTTATAACATCATCAAAGCTTCCCTTACAAGCTTATAAGAATATTTTCAAAATAAATGTTTTATTTATAATTATGTGACTCTTAAATGATTTCAAAATAGAAAGATATATTTCTCTAAAAAGGGTTTTTTATTTCAGCTATGTCAATATCCTTTGATGGATTTTAAGTTTATTTGAAATTGATTTATTATGATGCTAAACTTCCATATTGTATTTAAGGTTTTGTGATATGTTTGATTTTTTATGTTCTATTTTTATACCATTCATGGTTTATGGTTAAAGTATTGACATTTCGTATGTTAGTTTTAATAGGAATGGTTATGATATGTTTAAAACCTTTTCATATGAGGAATGTATTGGACTTAGTAAGTGACGGGTGGAGCCCGCTATAGTTCCTAGATGCATCGGTAGGTCTCATGAGACAACTAGACATGGAATTGGCTGATGCCCTTTCCCAATTTTGATATATGGTTTTGGCCAAGGCCTTAATCATTTTTAGAAGTCTTGGCCAAGGCCTTGACAAAATGTTTCAGAATGTCCAACATTATACATTTCCTCATTATGAAAATAATATTGATGGTTCATGTGGTCATTCAACTAGTAGAATACCAATGGTTATGTTTTATTATGACATTATTTACTCAGATCATATTCCTTCCATAAAAGTATTCATGTTTATTATTGGTAAAGTCATGTGGTTTCAATTATTCACCATGCTTAATATTAATGTTATCTTCTGCTGTATTTCTTACCCTTACGGAGCGTTTGAGCTCACCCCTTTCTTATGTTTTATTTTCCTAGTATATGAAGAAGTTAGTTATGAGTGAGTTGCAGGCATTATTTAGGAGGCTTGGATGTTTTAAATGGAATAAATCCGTGTTGTATTTCTTTCAAGTTGTAAAGTTGAACTTATGTATGAATATTGTTTCCAATAATACTAAACTGATCGGTCTTTGAGACATGATTTCCTTATGATCATGCCAATTTTATTTAATAATGCACTGACTCTGGGTAACTGGGGTCGGGGCGTTACACCATCGTGCTAGTGCCGCACCGACGGGTTTTCTGCGGGTCACTAAGTGAGCTTCGGTAGTCCGTTTTCCCTTCCGAATATACCTACGGGCCTCCCAGGATCACTACTGGAATGTGGGTTTTTCCCCACACTTCCATACCAACGGTTTCATGAAACCGTTGGTAAAGGATGGTTTGGGGGAATCTTTTACCAAAGGTTCCTTAGAACCATTGGTATTGGTGTGTTTGTGGGAGCTTTTACCAACAGTTCATTAGAACCGTTGGTATAGATGTAGTTTAGGGGAGTTTTACCAATGGTTCAATGAGACTGTTGGTATAGGTGTGGTTCGGGGAAGATTTTACCAATGGTTCCTCAAAACTATTGGTATAGGTTTTTCCTGTAGGTATATACCAACGGTTTTTAAAAACCGTTGGTAAAACTTTCCCCCAAATTACCAGCGGCCCGTCCTTTCCCCCATTTGCGATAAAGAACCCTAAACGGGAGCAGCAGGAGATCTTGGAGCTCCTTCGGCGGGAGCAGTTTGGAGATATCTTGGAGCTCCTTTGGCTTCCTCTTTCTCCATCCCATCCAAGGTGTTGAATCTCCTTCCGAATCTTATCAGACCCATCCTAAATTAGGTATTTTCTTAACTGGTACCTTATTTTTATTGAAATTTATCTAATATTTCAGTTTTTAGTTTTGATTTTGATGTGTATATGTTTTTGTTTCTGTTTTGATTTAACCTATATGTGATGAGCTTGTATTGTCATTAAGATGTGTCCAATGGTTATTTGATCATTGTTTTTTGGAGAATGAATGGTTTAGGACCAGCATTAGAAGTAGCTTCTAGTGAGACCATTTTAGTATAAGGGGAAACAAGATTATGATCTACAAGGGGGTGATTGAGTTGGTAGAGAAAAAACATAGTTTGTTCCTTGTGTTCAAGAACCATAAAATAGAGTGTTCCAATTATGTGTTCATCAGTAAAGACGTAGTAAGATTTCCAGGTCCTGTTTCATGAAGTTGAATATGTGGCACTATAGTGGTTTTGGATTGTTTGGGGGTACTCTTAGTGTATTGTAAACCCTCATTTGTTCCATATTCATTTAAATTGATTTAATATCATTTTTTCACACACACCATTATATCCTCTCAAACTATATTTAGAGTTTATTTTTATTCTTATGGTGTTAAATATTTTAGTAAATTTCCATACTAGCTTCTTTTATGTGTTCTAGGGGTTTAGACTGATGATAAGGGCTGCATGATTATTGTGGGGGTATTCTTTTCATATAAATATACCTATACTATGTCATAAAAATGAATCAACTAGTTATATTCCTTACAGATTTTTATCAAATGATTCTAAAGGAGGGTTGTGTAATCATATGGGGATAGAAAAAATGTAGTTTTTGTTATTGAGTGGGAATTTTAGGTGGGAAGTTGATATGTGGAACACCTAGTTTATGTGATTGTTCATACTTTTATAGAATAGATTAAAGATATTATGTTGTAGGATACCAAGGTTTTCAGGGTTTTTTTTTTGTTTTTTATGAGGTGGTTGTGATGATACTCCCTTGACATGATGTTGAGATTGAGATAGACCAAAATCCTGGTGCTTCTCTAATTTCAATAGCTCTTAGTCTGTTGTATCCAATATTGACACACAAAATTATTTTTATAAATCAAATTTTATTGAATTGTAATCATTAATATTTCATAGCGTCAATCATTAAAAAATAATTTCATAAACTATATTGTCATTTCATCTATAAATATAATGATTAAAGAGACATTATATGGATGGAAAATCATATTCATGAGATATATGAAGAAAATTATAGTGTTTATCAACCCAAAAGTCATGGGAAAAAATAATAAAAACCATATATACTCCTAAAATAAATCTTGGAATGATTCTTTATATGACCCACTACTAAAGGTATTTTTAAGGATATTAATCCATAGAAAGCAACAAAATGTCCTATAACAGATCAAATTTTCCTAATATTTGTTATAGAGAACTTCTTCATCTCTATTAACTAATTAAGATTCATTTTGTCCAAAAAATCCATAAAATACCATCTTACATCTATGAAAATATAATTTTATCACCTTATAGACATGTGCCCTGTATGATAATTATATTTCCCTAAAACATTTCATAATACATTTTATATACTCAGAGGGACCATCCCACTCTAAGAACCTACCAAGATTCCAATCCATCCTCATAAGTATTTCATCATCAAACTCTAGGTGTAAAATTTTCACACCTATCACTACCCTTGTTGACAGCCCACCCACCCACCCCCCGGACACCCTCCCACCACCTTGGACAGCTCGTGCCCCCCTGGACAGCCCCCCCCACCCTTGTTGACAGCCCGCCCACCCCACCCACAGACACCCGCCCACCACCCCCCCGGACACCCCCATCCCCCCCGGACGCCCCCACCCCCTGGAAAGCCCCCCCCCACCCCCTTGACACCCTCGACCCCATTGGACAGTGCCGCCACCCCCGTGGACAGCCCGACCACCCCCCATGGACAGCCCGCCCACCCCCTTGGACACCCCCCCCCCCCCCTGGACACTCTAGACCCCTTGGACAGCCCTGCCACCCACCCATGGGCAGCCCACCCACCCCCTAGACACCCCGTACCCCCCCTGGAAAGCCCCACCCACCCCCCTGGACACCCTGCTCACCTCCTTGGACAACCCGCCCACCCCCCTGGACTCCCCCCCACCCCATTGGACAGCCTGACCACCCCCCGCGGGCAGCCCGCCCACCTATACACCCCGACCCCCCTTAAACAGCCCCCGACCACCCTGGACACCTCCGATCCCTCGAACGGCCCCACCACCTCCCCATAGACACCCCGCACCCCCCTGGACACCCCGCACCCCCCTTGGACAGTCCCTCCACTCCCCTGATCCTCATCCTACTCCTCATCCTGATCTCTGTGAAGAAGTTAAAGTATAAAACTCATGTAATCCCAACAAGATCCTTAAGGATTATGTATTCCTTGATCCACTTCCAATATCTTACTGGGCAATCCTTGAATATAGGCATTATAAATTCTGTATCTTTTTTCTTATATACACTGTATTTTGTTGTATTTCTTAATATGATTCTCATATAGAGTAATGTGTCGGTTATGATTTTATATAAAGTAAACAATTGTCATTTACCTAAATATTTTTTTGATTAAACTTCAATATTATTGAATCTCTTTGAAATGAATTATTGCAATTTTTTTATAGAATGGAAAGAAGTTGGATGTACGAAACTGATCGGATTTCAACTGATTTTCAAAATAATTTGAATAGATTTCTAGATTTTTCATTTGACAAGGCTTCAGATAGTGGTCGCATACACTGCCCATGTTTTAATTGTGTTGGAAGACCTTGGTTGAGTCGTGAAGCATTTAGCTATCATATAACCAAATATGGTTTCCAAACAAACAATTATGTGTGGTATCACAATGGAGAGAAAATGGAATCTCAAAATGTTGATGATTCAAATGATAGGACTGAATTGGAGAGTTTGATATATGATTGGTTTCCATTTATTCGGCATCATTAGAAGGAAAGGATGTCCAGCCAACAAGATTTAGATACAAGCACACATGATGCGTCCAATGAAAATGATGATTTTGATAGGGTGAAAAAATTGAATGATGCTGCGAAGACGCCAGTATATCGACAATGTGGTAAAATGAAAAAGTTGGAATTTTTAATCCGATTGTTTCATGGGAAAACTATGTATGGTATTTCAAATACTGCAATTGATTACATTCTTACCTTCTTGAATGACTTACTTCTAGATGATGCATATATTCCCTCAAATCACTATATGGCATGGAAGTTAATTGATGAACTTGGATTCCCAAAAAAAATTAATGCTTGCCTGAATGATTGCAGCTTATTTTGGGAGGAAACTGCTAAAAGAAATGATTGTATCAAATGTGGAACCTCCCTATGGAAGCCAAAAGATGATGGAACACCATCTCGTGTGCCACAAAAAGTAATTTTTCACTTTCCATTGATCCCCAGATTACAGAACCTTTTCATGTCTGATGAAATATCTGTAAAAATGCGATGGCATGACACCGAGAGAAAAAAGAATAATGAAGAGTTGGTTCACCCTGCATATGGATTTTCATGGCAGAGATTTGATGCTTGAAATCCTGAATTTTTAGTCGACGTGCGTAATGTGAGACTGGGTCTTTCATGTGACGGTTTTAATCCATTTGGGCAGATGCTTACTTCACACAGCACATGGCCGGTTTTCATACACATTTATAACCTTCCCCCTTGGTTGTGTATAAAAAAGCCTTACAATTTCTTGAGTATACTAATATATGGACCTTCTGATCCCGACAATGAAATAGATGTATACATTAAACCTTTAATAAAAGAGTTGAAACTTCTTTGGGATGTGGGTGTTCCCACATACGGTGCATGTTTGAAAGACATATTTCAGATGCGTGCTGCGCTTATGTGGATGATCAATGATTTTCTTGATTATGCAATGATGTCTAGATGAAGCACAAAAGGAAAATTGTCATGTCCTGTTTGTATGAAGAATACTCGATCGAGAAGACTGAAATATCATCGTAGTTTTAGTTTTATGGGACATCGACGATTCTTTCCAATGAACCATCCATATAGAAACAATTGTCAAAGATTTGACAATACCATGGAGAATGACGATCCACCTCAGCGTATGTCTGGAACTGATGTGCTTAATGAATTGAAAGATTTTAGTTATTCATTTGGGAAGGGTGTAATGAAATCTAGAAAGAGGAAAAATGTTTCCAATGATACCTGTTACAATTGGAAGAAGAAGAGTATATTCTTTGAGTTATCGTATTGGTCAACCAACTTGTTACGTCATTTCTTAAACGTAATGAACATTGAAAAGAATATATGTGAAATGTTTATTTTGATTCTTCTAAATGTCAAGGGGAAGACAAAAGATGATTTACGATCTCAGAATGACTTGGTAGATTGGGGGATCAGACCATAATTGCATCCTGTTTGTATCAGTGAAAATAAATGGCAAGTTTCATGTGCTTCTTATGTGATGACACCTGCTGAAAAAAATCAATTTCTGGAAGTGCTAGAGATTATTAAAGTTCCTGATGGCTATTCAAGCAATATATCAAAACGGGTCAACAGAAAAGAGTTGAAGCTGAAATCTTTGAAGACTCATGATTATCACGTCCTTTTGCATGATTTGATTCCAATAGAAATCTGTCATCTCTTGTCCAATAATGTTAGAGTCTCAGTTATTCGGTTGTGCTATTTGTTTAGAGATCTTTGTGCTAAGAGGTTGTCCAAATCCTTCTTGCAAAAAACTATTGGCAGAGACACCATTAATTTTGTGTGAGTTAGAGAAAATATTCCCTCCATCATTTTTTACATGCATGTTGCATCTGACTGTCCATCTTCCGACCGAAATACTTCTTGGAGGACACGTTGCTTTCTTTTTGATGTATCCCACTGAAAGAAACATGTGCACATTGAAATCATATGTTCGTAACATGAATTATCCCAAAGTTTCTATTGTGAACGGTTACTTGGCTCAAGAATGTATGGATTTCTGTGCAATGTATTTGTCTGATCTTACTATAAGAATAAACATACAAATGAGAAATGAAGAAGAACAGTATGGGCAAATTGAACCCAGTTTTCCATCACTTCCTCAGACAGGAGGAATTCCGGGATCATATACATTGACGACATTAATCCTTGAAGAGCGAGAGATGGCACATCGCACAGTGTTTTTCAATTGTGATTTGTTCGATGAGTATATCAAGTAAGTAAATTTTACATGTATCTCTTATCTTATCTCTTGTAATTTTAAATATTTGTTAAAATATTATTATTTTTATCTACAGGGAACATAAAGAATTGATATATAGAAATCATCGTTCTTTATATTTGATAAGGAAAGAGACTTTGCATAGCAAAGGGTTTTCTGCTTGGTTGAAATTAAAGGTAAAAATATTTCTATAATAACTAAATAAAAATAATATTTAATTAAGTTTACTATTTGTTTATATTTCAGGTATCGAGTTTTCCTGTAGACTCTGTTTCTGAGGAAAGAAGAGCTTTGGCTTTTGGTCCTAATACCATGGTTCGTGCTTGTAAATCACTTGTGATCAATGGATAGAAATTTATTATCACTGAATGAGCAAGAAACATGAGAACACAACATAATGGTGTTATGCTAACTGCCACAACAGACTGTTATGTCAGTTCATCAGATAGTAGACCTCATTCTGAAAATGTTTCTTATTATGGAGTCGTGGAGAAAATAATAATTTTGGATTATTACTCGCATGGTCGAGTCACGATGATGAAATGTCAATGGTTTGATTCAATGACGAGGCAAGGCACCTTTATTGATGATTGTGGATTTTGAGTTATTGACATGACTCGCACTCTTGCCACCGATGAACCATATGTATTGGCATCAATGGTGAAAGAAGTTTTTTATGTCAAAGATCATCATCATCCTAAATTTGGTGTAATTATTGAAGTAAATCCCAGACATGTTTTTGATGATGGTGATGATGAAGTTGACACTATCTCTACTGCAATTGGAAGAAATCCATTTATTACTTATGATGACGCCAATAGCTCAATTGTCAGAGTTGATTGTGAACCCGAAGTTGTGGTGGGAAATATATAGAATCATATAGTCATGTTCTCACCTACATGTTTCACCTACATCATTCAGAGTGTGTATCCTAGTACTTACCTTCAAACCACCATAAATATTCTTTTACTTTTTTTTATCAGAATGATTTTTCTATATATTTTTTTGGGTTACACATTAGTTATCTGTTTCTAATTACTTCCATATTTGTTTTCATTGCAGGAAATGACACCCATTGAAGAGAGGCGATGGAAAAAGATGACAGATAATAATCGTCGTATGGTACAGATGGGTGTTCCTCCACTCATCCATGTTGTGAGTATTTTATTTAAAATATAAATATTTCAATAACTTATAATATCATGTGTTTACTTTTGTGTTAAACTTTTTTTCAGGATCGACCCCCTAGACGAGAGATATCTGATGAGTAGCCTGATATTGCTCCCAGTAAAGAGGCTGGTGGTAGGCGGGGGGGTGGTGTCAGAGATGGATGGTCATCTAGTGGTCCCGGTACTGTGGCCGGTGGTACAAGGGCTCGTGGGGTGAGACTTAGATGATCCACTACCACATATGTATCTTCTTCGCCCCATTTTGATCCTGGCGTGTCTTCAGGGACACATGGGATATTTAGACCTCCGATGTTTACACTACCAGTTGTCCAGATGTCTATGCCATCATCTTTTTCTTCTGGTTCATTATCTCTGAGCTATTATATTCCACCTTCTTCGACTCCTGCTGCGACACAGTATGTGGCTGAGGAGCGTACACTGAGGGACACTCCACCTGTACAGGATATTCCTTCAGCTTCTTCACATCCAGTGATTCCCATTGATCCTACTACCACAGGTATATTTATATAACTCTATCAAATTTTTATACCAAAATTTATTTTATTATAACTTGTACTGATATTATTTTTCTTTAATAACATATTCATCTACAAATAGGAGGCGGGGGAGGGGGCGTACTCGCTTACGTGCGGTATGGAACCGCCAAACACAGTTGATGGTTGAATACAATGTTGATGGAAAAATGATTGAGAAATCTGGGCAGGAATGTTGGGGTTTTTTGGCAACGCTAGCCAAATACTCCGATATCATTCCGGTCAGCCCTCTCTCTTGGAGACATCTGCCACACGAAGTCAAAGATAACGTGTGGGCACAAATATGGGTAAAAAATATATTGGATTTAATGTAGTATTTTTATTTATTTATATGAACTAATCTATTGGGTTTCAGCTTCGGTTTAACTTCCCTGATGGCAAAGGTGCATGACCAGCGCGTTTAAAAGAGTTAGGAGAGCTTTGGAGAGCTTATAAGCATGACCTGTATGTTGGCTGGTGTGATAGAGTGGGAACAGAGTTAGAGACATTACCTATCGTGGATGACTACCTGATAGAGCAATATTGCCAAATGATTACTCATTGGGCGACTGCCAAATTTAAGGTATTAATCTCATTTGAGGTATTTAAATGAGAGTTTTCATATTTTTCATTAATATAATCTTATTTATTATTAAACATTATTTTGGAATCTTCTGAAAAAACAAAAAAAACATTGATTCAAAGCAATACGTCCACACTTTGGGGTGCACAACTATGTCAGATCATGAGAGGTAGCTGGTACGATATAGTTGTTTATAATTTTTCTTTAGGACTTTCCCTTTTTATCGTTTCCTACATAAATTATGTGATTTATTGAATATTGAATATATGATTATACTTGCACTTTATATTTTTTCAATGTCATTATAGAAGCACAAATTGAATATTGAAGGACGTATCCCTCGAGCTAAATTGTTTTTCTTGAGTAGAAGAAAAAAATATGGAACTGCGGTAAATGAATCAACCCAAGAAAAGATTGTAATTTTTAATTTGTTTATTTCAAAGTTTAATATCTATTTTAAAATTTATTAATCTATTAATATTTTTAATAGGCTACTTTAGAGGATCTTGATACCCAGGATCCTGACAATTTTGGGCCACACGATCATTTATATCAGGTTTTGGGAGAGGAGCACTCTAGTCGAGTACGCTGCCGACCTGGTAAGAATATAGTCCCGACAAGGTATTGGTCCTCTCTAGGTATCTATTCTAGTACCACCGAGTTGGAATAGGTCAAGGATCATGCAAGATAGTCTGATAAAAGGGTCACAGAGTTGGAAGTACAAGTTCAAACGAGGTACAAAGAATTTATGAAACTGATGAAAGCTTTATCTTCATCACTTCCACCAGAGGCTAGCGCGGCTTGTCAGACATTTATGTCGTCGATGGGTGAATTATCCAATGCACCAGGCGGCAACTCTAGTGGCGGTCGAGATGATGACATTCCTGGTGATGATGAGGATGCTGAAGAGGACTAGGGTGAGGATGAGGATGAGGAAGGGGGCGAGTATGGGGCCGAGGGAGAGGATGGGGCCGAGGGCGAGGATGGGGGTGAGGACGAGGATGAGACCGACGATGAGCATGGGGATGATGATGAGGATGGCGAAGAGGACAGAGATGGCAGCAAGGATGAGGCCGATGATGACAGTGGTGATGGTGATGGTGATCAGGGGCAGATTGATCCATTACATTTTTTTAATTCTGTATAACTCTTTATTTTTGAACCTGGTTTTCCACTATGGGGTTTTCCTTTGCTTCATAGGGATGTTGTTATCAGATCTATTTTTTTCACTTGATTCTTATTGTATGATTAGTCTACTACCTAGACCTTTAGTATTCCTTGGTACTGTGATACCCATTTTTCTATTTTGTATTACTTAGCTTTCTTAGTTAGCCATGTATTTCATGTTTATGTCATTTTCCCATAGAAGTGAATTTTATGCCATTTATGCCTGATAGTTTTATGCCTAATAGTATCATGCATGGAATAATCACATTCAAATAAATGTGCTTTTGCAAGTAGTAATTGTACATTATTGTTTTGATCATACCAAGGTCATGATTGTAGCGTTATTTTTCGTCCTCTGTTCAGGTCTCACATGTTCTCCCAATGCACCTTATCCTTAATGCCTTCACGCTTCACTATTTCAGGGAGCTGTGTTAGTAATAAAAAATTTCCGGCAAGGATCCTTCTGCACTTGGTTTGGATACTTTATCACAAGAAATATTGTCTTTTCTTGGTTGTAGCTACAAAAACCATTTAATTGTACTTAAGTATTAATTCTTTATGAAAACATTACTTGGGACCAACACTATTGATTGTATATATAATGTTTCAAATCCACAGTAATCTTTTATTTAGTGCAGGTATATTAAAACCTTGAAACTATTAAACAACATATTTGTGCTTCAATGATTTCAAGTGTCACCTATACATTTTTTCCATTCATTATTAAGAGTTATATATGAGATTGTGTTATTTACATGTACTTTGCTCATTTAAAAGTAGACCCTATTTAAGAATAACTCAACCATATTTTTAGATATAATTACTTTTCTATACACATTTTGTTATGTTACCTTTCATCCAAACTATCTCTTCCACTTTCTTATACAATTATTTCCCAATTTCTCATACATAGTGTTTTTAATGACTTCTTATGAATAACTGTTTCCCTAATGATTATGAAAAATGGTTTTCATATTCCTTATGGTCACCATTTTAGGTTAATATGAATAGATTTATATCTAGAATTAGAATGAACTAAATGATTCCCTGTATGATATCTGGTTTGATAAGTTAATATGGTCATCCTAATGTTCAAAAACAATCACTCGAAATATTATTGATTATGTTCTTATTTTTGTGTTTTTGAAGTGAATCGTGTTGTTTTTGAATTTCCATTATTTTCAGGGGATGATTTATGTTTTAGTAATGGTGGATCTTCTGGGAATTTTGGGGATGCCAACTAAATTCTGGAATTCTAATTGAAGTGTTTCCAAATTTATCATAATTACTGTTTTAATAGATTTCTTATACATAATTATGAATTTCTTATTAAAGTGTTTCCCTATTAGTCATACATAGTATGTATTGTTATTTTTAAATATTACTATATATGCATGTAAACTTATTTCATGAATGAGCAGGTGCTGGGGGAAGAGGTTGGGCAGGGGGGAGGGTAGGGGAGGGGGATACTGGGTGAAAAGGGTGGGCAGGAGGGGAGGGGCAGGGGGGCTGCTGGAGGAAAAGGGTGGGCATGGGGGGAGGGGAGGGGAGGGCAGGGGGGGAGGGGAGGGGAGGGGGCTTCTGGGTGAAAAGGGTGGGCAGGAGGGGAGGGGCAGGGAGCTACTGGAGGAAAAGGGTGGGTAGGGGGGAGGGGAGGGGAGGGGCTGGGGCTGGGCAGGTTGGAGGGGAGGGGAGGGGAGGGGAGGGGAGGGGAGGGTAGGGGAGGGGCTGGGTGATGGCAGGAGGGAGGGGGATTCTGTGGGAAAAGGTTGGGCAGGGGGGCTTCTAGGGGGAAAGGGTGGGAAGAGGGGAGGGGAGGGGAGGGGCAGGGGGATACTGGAGGAAAAGGGTGGGTAGGGGGGAGGGGAGGGGAGGGGCAGGGGCTGGGCAGGTTGGAGGGGAGGGCAGGGAAGGGGAGGGGAGGGGAGGGTAGGGGAGGGGGCTGCTGGGGGAAAAGGGTGGGCAGGGGGGGAGGGGAGGGTAGGGGCAGGGGCTGGGCAGGTTGGAGGGGAAGGCAGGGAAGGGGAGGGGAGGGGAGGGGAGGGTCGGGGAGAGAAGGATGATGGCAGGAGGGAGGGGGGTGCTGGGGGAAGAGGTTGGTCAGGGGGGAGGGGAGGGGAGGGGGTTGTTGGGGGAAAAGGGTGGGCAGGGGGGAGGGGAGGGGCAGGGGTCACGATGTGGCCGGTACCACTCGAAGTGTCTCACTTTTATTTGAAATGGACAGGATTTTAAGTGAAAACAACAACCAGCATACAAAAAACTGACCAAACACATTCGGATTCTATTGATACTTTAGGAAAAAATTTCATGGATCATTTGTGACGTGTACGAGTCAACCCCGCCTCAATCTGAGGGCCGGTGTGGCGGGTACCACTCAAAGTGTCTTTCTTTTGTTTAAAATGGATGCGCTTTTAAGTAAAATAAACGACATACGAAAAACCAACCAAATGCATTCGGATTGTGTTGATACTTTAGTAAAACGATCCATGGGTCATTTGTGATGTGTACGAGTCAACCTCGCCTCAATCCGAGGCGCGGTGTGGCCGGCACCACTCAAAGTGTCTCACTTTTCTTTGAAATGGACAACAGTTTAAGTCAAAACAACAACTGACATACGGAAATTGGACCAAACGCGTTAGGATTCTATTGATACTTTAGTAATAGTATCCATGGGTCATTTGTGATGTGTATGAGTCAACCCTGCCTCAATATGAGGCACAGTGTGCCCGGTACCACTCAAACTGTCTCACTTTTATTTGAAGTGGACATGATTTTAAGTGAAAACAACTACCGACATACGGAAAACCGACCAAACACATTCTGATTCTGTTGATACTTTAGGAAAAGTTTCCATGGGTCATTTGTGACATGTACAAGTCAACCCCTCCTAAATCGGAGGGCTGGTGTGGCTGGTACCACTCAAAGTGTCTTTCTTTTGTTTAAAATGGATGCACTTTTAAGTAAAATAAACGACATACAGAAAACCGACCAAACGCATTCGGATTGTGTTGATAATTTAAGAAAACGATACATGGGTCATTTGTGACATGTACGAGTCAACCCCGCCTCAATCCAAGGCGCGGTGTGGCCGACACCACTCAAAGTGTCTCACTTTTCTTTGAAATGGACAATAGTTTGAGTAAAAACAACAACTGACATACGGAAAACGGACCAAACGCATTCAAATTATGTTGATACTTTAGTAAAAGTATCCATGGGTCATTTTGGATGTGTACCAGTCAACCCCGCCTCAATCTGAGGCACGGTGTGGCCGGTACCACATAAAATGTCTCACTTTTATTTGAAATGGACAGGATTTTAAGTGAAAACAACTACCGACATACGGAAAACCGACCAAACGCATTCGGATTCTGTTGATACTTTAGGAAAAGTTTCCATGGGTCATTTTTGATGTGTAAAAGTCAAACCCGCCTCAATCTGAGGGCCGGCGTGGCCGGTACCACTCAAAGTGTCTTTCTTTTGTTTAAAATGGATGCACTTTTAAGTAAAATAAACGACATACGGAAAACCGACCAAACGCATTCGAATTATGTTGATACTTTAGGAAAACGATCCATGGGTCATTTTTGACGTGTATGAGTCAACCCCACCTCAATATGAGGTGCGGTGTGGCCGCCACTAATCAAAGTGTCTCACTTTTCTTTGAAATGGACAACACTTTAAGTCAAAACAACAACTGACATATAGAAAACGGACCAAACACATTCGGATTCTATTAATACTCTAGGAAAAGTATCCATGGGTCATTTGTGACGTGTAAGAGTCAACCCCGCCTCAATCTGAGGCACGGTGTGGCCGGTACCACTCAAATTGTCTCACTTTTATTTGAAATGGACAGGATTTTAAGTGAAAACAACAACCGGCATATAGAAAACCGACCAAACGCATTCAGATTATGTTGATACTTTATTAAAAGTTTCCATGGGTCATTTCTGACGTGTACGAGTCAACCCCGCCTCAATCCGAGGGTCGTTGTGGCTGGTACCACTCAAAGTGTCTTTCTTTTGTTTAAAATGGATGCGCTTTTAAGTAAAATAAACGACATATGGAAAACCAACCAAACACATTTGGATTGTGTTTATACTTTAGGAAAATGATCCATGGGTCATTTTTTATGAGTACGAGTCAACACCGCCTCAATTCGAGGCGCGGTGTGGCCAACACTAATCAAAGTGTCTCACTTTTCTTTGAAATGGACAATAGTTTAAGTCAAAACAACAACTGACATACGGAAAATGGACCAAACGTATTCTTATTCTGTTGATACTTTAGGAAAGGTATCCATGGGTCATTTGTGACGTGTATGAGTCAACCCCTCCTCAATCTGAGGCACAGTGTGGCCGGTACCACTCAAACTGTCTCACTTTTATTTGAAATGGACAGGATTTTAAGTGAAAACAACTACCGGCATACGGAAAACCGACCAAACGCATTCATATTTTGTTGATACTTTAGTACAAGTTTCCATGGGTCATTTGTGACGTGTACAAGTCAACCCCGCCTCAATCCGAGGGCCGGTGTGGCTGGTACCACTCAAAGTGTCTTTCTTTGGTTTAAAATGGATGTGCTTTTAAGTAAAATAAACGACATACGGAAAACCGACCAAACGCATTCGGATTGTGTTGATACTTTAGGAAAACGATACATGGGTCATTTGTGACGTGTAAGAGTAAACCAAGTCCCAATCCGAGGTGTGGTGTGGCTGGAACCACTCGAAGTGTCTCACTTTTCTTTGAAATGGACAATAGTTTAAGTCAAAACAACAACTGACATATAAAAAACGGACCAAACGCATTCGTATTCTGTTGATACTTTAGTAAAAGTATCCATGGGTCATTTGTGACGTGTATGAGTCAACCCCTCCTCAATCTGAGGCACAGTGTGGCCGGTACCACTCAAATTGTCTCACTTTTATTTGAAATGGACAGGATTTTAAGTGAAAACAACAACCGGCATACAGAAAACTGACCAAACGCATTCGGATTATGTAGATAATTTAGTAAAAGTTTCCATGGGTCATTTATGACGTGTACAAGTCAACCCCTCCCCAATCCAAGGGCCGGTGTGGCTGGTACCACTCAAAGTGTCTTTCTTTTGTTTAAAATGGATGTGCTTTTAAGTAAAATAAACGACATACGGAAAACTGACCAAACGCATTAGTATTGTGTTGATACTTTAGTAAAACGATCCATGGATCATTTTTGACGTGTAAGAGTCAACCCCGCCTCAATCTGAGGCGTGGTGTGGCCGGCACCACTCAAAGTGTCTCGCTTTTCTTTGAAATGGACAACAGTTTAAGTAAAAACAACAACTGACATGCGGAAAGCGGACCAAATGCATTCAGATTATATTGATACTTTAAGAAAAGTATCCATGGGTCATTTTGTGACGTGTAAGAGTCAACCCCGCCTCAATATGAGGCACTATGTGGCCAGTACCACTCAAACTGTCTCTCTTTTATTTGAAATGGACAGGATTTTAAGTGAAAACAACTACCAGCATATGAAAAACCGACAAAACACATCCGGATTCTGTTGATACTTTAGGAAAAGTTTCCATGGGTCATTTGTGACGTGTACGATTCAACCCCACCTAAATCCGAGGGTCGGTGTGGCTGGTACCACTCAAAGTGTCTTTCTTTTGTTTAAAATGGATGTGCTTTTAAGTAAAATAAACGACATACGAAAAAACGACCAAAAGCATTCGGATTGTGTTGATACTTTATGAAAAAGATCCATGGGTCTTTTTTGACGTGTACAATTCAACCCCACCTCAATATGAGGCACGGTGTGGCCGGCACCACTCAAAGAGTCTCACTTTTATTTGAAATGGACAACAGTTTAAGTAAAAACAACAACTAACATACGGAAAACGGACCAAACACATTCGGATTCTGTTGATACTTTAGGAAAAGTATCCATGGGTCATTTTTGATGTGTACAAGTCAACCCCGCCTCAATATGAGGCATGGTGTGTCCAGTACCACTCAAATTGTCTCACTTTTATTTGAAATGGACAAGATTTTAAGTGAAAACAACTACTGGCATACGAAAAACCGACCAAACGCATTCGGATTCTGTTGAAACTTTTGGAAAACGATCCATGGGTCATATGTGACGTGTATGAGTCAACCCCACCTCAATCTGAGGCACAGTGTGGACGGAACCACTCAAAGTCTCTCTTTTGTTTGAAAAGGACATCATTTTAAGTGAATACAACTGAAATTTACACTCATCAACGATAGTCTCAAACTCTTTTTCATGAGTTGGGTAGTTTCACTCATGGGGTCATAAGTGGAGAGACTCCTAAGAAAATACCTTTTCACCATATATTATAAACAATACAAGTTCAATGCAAAATTCATCACAAATCATTATATACCCAAATCTAGGATCAGAAAAAAGGGATATGAGCCAATTTCAAACTCTTATTCAACTCTAATAGGTATTTCTCATACTATTCTGCCTATTAGAATTTTATGGGGAGGTGGGGTGGCTATGCTGGTTGGGGGGTTGTGCAGGGGTGAGATGAATTACTGCCGGATGATTGTTGTCATATGAAGATTGAAATAGGGAATTGTAGTACATGACATGGTTGGAAGAGTTTGCTGGTTTTATGTGTTTTTTATACTGTTTTAAGTCTGTATGTGGTATTTGTGATATTTTTTATGCAGGTGTAGGTGTATAGTGGAGGGGCTACTGGAGGGGGCTGATGTGCAGCAGTTCTAAAAAAACTCAGTACCAACGGTTCTAAACCGTTGGTATAAGAGTGCTGGAATTCTGGAAAAACACTATACCAACGGTTTTGACCCGTTGGTATAGGTGTTCTGGAATTCTGGAAAAACACAATACCAACGGTTCTAAACCATTGGTATAGGTGTTCTGGAATTCTGAAAAAACACAATACCAACGGTTCTAAACCGTTGGTATAGGTGTTCTGGAATTCTGGAAAAACACAATACCAACGGTTCTAAACCGTTGGTATAGGTGTTCTGGAAAATCACGTTACCAACGGTTGAAAACCGTTGGTATAATAATTCTCAAAATGTAGTACCAACAGTTATAAACCGTTGGTATACATTGGGAGAAATTTAATAAAACAATATACCAACGGTTTAGATCAAACCATTGGTATAAGGCTTTCTTCACGGCTTACTAACCAACGGTTTGGAAAATCGTTGGTATAGACTATACCAACGGTTTTCCAGCCTATAACAATGGTTTAAAACCATTGGTATAACCTTATTTTTTAGTAGTGGATGTTTTCATCACTGTGTGGCCCCCAGATTCAGGATTCCTTCGTGTTTGAAATCCACCTCCAAAGAACGCGACAAAACTGAAGTGACGGAGGGTCCATGCCTTATTCGTTTGGCCTGCGCCCTCCACGTTAGCATCATATCAAGAGGGAGTAAATAAATTATCACATAGATAAATATTAACCCCATTCGATCATTTCCCACTAAAACCACCCATAGTTTCATACGAATCATAGATCAACTCATTTTGGTTGATCCGTGTTCGTCATGCTTTTCTAGAACAAGGAAATGAAAACAAATTCTCTTGAATTTAAACATAAACAACCCCTACCTTGGATTCGGAGGAGACGTCGCGGTCGTGGAAGATGAATCCACCTTTGATGAAGCCGTTGGCGTTCGTCGTTTCCAGATTGATTCCTCCAACGTTGTCGTCTAAGCCTCTATTCTTCGTTGGTGGAAGATGCAGCGACACTTCATCAGAGGTTTCTCTCTTCCATGTCAAAAACCCAAGACTGGTCTTTATTTAAACAGAGGTGAAGGGAGATTAACACATTGTAGGATTAATGAGGTTTATTAATAAGTTTTAATTAATGAACCTCTTAACTCTCAATGGTGTGGTAAAAAAATAGAAGAGACAAGCCATTAAATGGCTTGACAACCATGTGGTCCCACCACCACTTCTCAACAGTTGGTTGAAAAATAAAATAACATTTTTATGTTATTCTATATTTCTTCAAAAAGTCCATAAAACTATATTTTTCTCCCAACCTACTACGATCGAATTTAAGCCTCCCTTAAGAGAATCCCAGCATTGTGGATTCAACAGTGCCCTTAGTTTTTTAATCCGAACACAGGTTCAAAAGATAGAAAATGCCACCCGCGCATTTACTAAACGTACCTAAAAAAAGTTCAAAAAATCCATTCTGAGCACATCGGGCTTTAGAATCAAGTGCCATAAATTTTTGTAGACTCGTAATAATCCCAAATAATTTTAAAAAAATTATATGGAACTTCTGGGTCTTTACATTACCCATTCCCGATAAGAAGTGGAATGATGTCATGATGGATTTCGTGATGGGATTACCAAGGTCACCTCGAGGAAATGATGTTGTATGGGTTATTGTTGACAGACTCACGAAGGTTTCACATTTCTTTCCGATCAAGGAAACTTTCAGTGTTGATGAGCTTGGAAAGTTGTATATCCGAGAGATAATGTGTTTGCATGGGGTGTTTCACTCTATCATTTTAGACATGGACACTCAATTTACTTCTCATGTCTGGCAGGGACTATAGAGGGATTTGGGTACACAGGTACTTTTGAGTACAGATTACCATCCCTAGATAGATGGATAGTCTGAGTTTATGATTTAGGTTTTGGAGGACATGATTCAAGCATGAATCCTATATTTAATGGGATCTTGGGAGAGACACATACCCATGGTGGATTTTTCCTACAATAATAGTTTTCTTTTATGTCATACCGAGGTTAGGAAACCGGAGGATTAGGAGATAGGGGAAGATTTCACTGAGATACGTGGGGCCATTTGAGGTTTTGAAGAGAGTTGGGCCGATTGGATATCAGTTGCAGTTACCTCAGAGGTACCGAGCTATGCATGACGTCTTTCATGTTTCTCAACTATGACATTACTTTTCAGACCCGTCTCATGTTTTTCAACCCAAGGAGGTTGAACTGGATGGAGGTCGTCACGGCCCTCAAAATTTCATTTATTAACCTACACTAGTACAATGGTGCAGGGTCGATCCACAGAGAAGGCAGACGAGTGATTTCTAAGGTTTTAATTTTAAAAACCTCACTGTTGTCAGCAGTGAGGTTGGCATTTTATCTACTTTTCATTTTTTTTATATTTTTTTCATTTCTATATGATAAAGCAATATGAAACAAGTTTTGGAATTTCTCTATTACCTATACTGGAAAAAATACAACAAAAATGAAACAGTGTAAACTAAAATAACTAAAGAAAGAAAAAGGAGTGCTGAGGGTAGATCAAGAAGTATGCTCGAGAGATTAGAACACCACTGGATTAAAATGAATGGTCCTCATTTTATTAAACTCACACCTTAAAAATTAGTTGTTAATTATTCCTCGCCAAAAGAAATAACACTCTGTAATATAGTTTTCGAAGTTCGCCACTTCAACAACCACATACAACAAATTGCTTAAAATATGTCAACAGAAAGCTATCTCGCTGATAGTTTCTGTTGTTTCAGAATTGAAAGTTTTATGGACTGTCTCAATGATCGATCTCGCCAAAAGATCATTGATTTCGAATTAAGTTCTTGAAGGTGTTAATTCAATTTTAAGTTCAAGAACCAGATTCAATTTCACCGAAAGAATCAGATTCTCATTGGAAGAAACTAAATGAAGAATAAGAAAATATGTACCAATAGAAGTTCCGATTTCCCAAACAAGAAATCAAATGAAGATCATTTTCAATTTAAAAGCAGTAATACATTGCAAATAAAACAGAGTAAAGGAAAAAGAATCCTCCCTCTGTCAATGATGTTCATGAATTGCTGCCCTGCTCCTGCATCTCTAGTCTCCAGTACCGCTCTTGATGTCTCCCGGGAGTTCTACTCTCCAAGATGGTGTGGCGTGGAATCAGAATGAGAGTCCCCCCTCTCATCTAATGTGATCGTGGAATGATGAATCAGAGAGAGACCGCAAATTCTGCTACTTGCTCTGTTTTGTATCCTCCGTAATCTGCTGCTTGTCACCGACCAATTCAACCGACTTCAGAAGTCCCTCAGTTGTGCACCGCACACGTGCATTCTTTCGCGACAGGCACGTCGTACTAGTATTTCCCTCATAACTAACTCCTGGTGAGTTAGTTAGATGTATTTAGACGACTTCTAGTCTCTTAAATGAACCTGCACTGTTAGAACAGAAAAATAAATAAATATTTCAACGTTAAAAGATTACTTTTATAAACAAATGTTAAATGTAAAATTAAATAATTATTTATTATTTTAATTATTATTATTTAATATTATTTTGAGTTATATGTTATTATTTATTAATTTATTTAATTATGAAGGTGATTAACTAAAAATCAAATGAAGTTAAAAGTAAAGTATTAATTAAATCATTAAATTATTAATATTAGTATTTTGTTTTTTTTTGTTTTTTTGAAGATTAATTATTACAATTTATAAAATTATAAATTTTTGTTATATTTTATAATTATATTGTTCATAAACAAGTTAATTTATAATTACTATATTCATCAAAATATTAAATTTATTTATTTTAGTTTTTTTAATAAGTTTAGCAAATTAATTTATGTATTTACTTAGTTGTTTATTTTATTCAATTATTATTAATTTACTTATATTATTATTATTTCTTTATCTTTTATTATTATTATATATTTTTTTTAACTTTATCCCTCCCCCAAATCTCGGCGCAAGGGGGGAGAGGGTTCTCCTTCCTCCCGAAAGCAGACGTGCCGCTCCCTGCAACTTCGGCGCTCCATCGTCCATCTGTAGTGGCATTGAAAATAGCGGTTCTCCTCCTGGTGACAAAGTCGAAAATAGCTATGGATCTGTTGTCAGTGGCTCTGCCTCAATTCCAGCAGCTCAACACCAGCGACGTAGAGTGATGGTGTGCGAGCCGCTCCTTCAATCACGGTGAAGAATAGGGAAGAGACTGTCTCTTCCCTCGAATCGTGGTTGCGATTTCATCTTTGCGATGGACTGAGGGCACGACTCGGTGGTACATGGTGGATGAAGGCGATGCAGAGAAAAACAGGTTTGGTCGGTATTTGAGAAGCTCGTAATTCTTCCTCTACTGCAGTATGGATCGGCCTCCTTTTATACAGAAAAGGTGTGTTATCCGAGCTCCTTTCCTTAGCTCAAGTGCGTTGAGCTTGATTTGTAGTGGTATTAAAGCATGGATTAGGTTAAACTTATTTTCCATCAATGTCTTGCAGCTGCTTGTAGAAGCTTAGGTTTTGGTTCAAAGGTAGAATTTTTTGTCTCGGTTTGGAATGTCAAAATGAAACAGTGATGGGAGAAGAGAAATAGTGGTTTAAGTAAGACGCAATTGAAGGGTGAAAAACTTTGTTGGGTGAATAATAAAGAAACAGTGGAAAAAGAGAAGAAGAAGTGGTGTGGTAGAGGGATGGTTGCGCAGTGAAATATGATGAGGATACGGTAGCTGACGTGAGAGACTGTGAAAGAATCTCAGGTGCCACCATGAAATAGAAACAGTGAGTGGAAGTGAAGTAACGGTGGCATGGGTGAGAACCGATGTGTGCAGTAACGGTGTGAGCGAAAGGGGTTTCACGGTGGCACAGGTGGTACCAGTGAAACAGTGAAAGGAAAAAAAATGGTGAGACAGTGAAGGGGTACTGAAGGTGGCTCCGTGAAATGTTACGGTGCATATGTGAGGAGTGTCACGGTGAGACCGAGAAAGGTGGGAAAGGGGCAGGGGTGTGATAGAATGAGACACCGTAAAGGAGTCACGGTGGTGGTGGAAAAAGTTACGGTGCGTAGGAAACAGAGGTCACGATGCCACCGGTTTGTAAGGGTTACGGTGAGACCGTGAGGAGAATGGTGTGTGGAGACACTGTGACCATAATGAAACCGTTTACGTGCAAAATAAACAAAGTAAATAAAATAAACTAAAACTTAAATTAAAAAAAACATAATTAATAAACACTAAATTTGAATTAAAACAATTGAAAAAACATTTGAAACATAAACTTTAATAAAGTTATAAAACCAATTAAACTTAAGTTAAATTATTAATAACTTCAATTAGTAAAATTTAAAATATTACTGTACTGAAAATTGAATTCAGAAACAATTAAATTATTAAAAGTTAAAATTAAATTTAAACAATTATAAAACAAAATAAAACTAATGCTGCTATATCAAACTAAATTAATTAAATAGATAATTAATCTATCATCTTTTTTGAATAGTTGGGTTGGGTTAAAAATTTAAATTATAAATCTTGAATATATTTAGTTTGTTTAAAACAATAAATTAGTAATTAATGAATTGTCAAAAGACATATGATAACTAATTTTTATACATGAAATATTAAATTAAGACTACATTAATTATATACAAGAGCGGACTTAATTTAATTAATTAATGTTAAATTATTAACTATGCAAACAAAAACAACAATCTAAATAAATAGTTATTAGTCTATAAAATTAAAGTAAGAGATAAATCAATTATTTTATGACTTATAATACACAATTTATTATAAAAATTTATTAATTAATAGATTTAGTGATATAATTACATAAAGTGTAATTATTTATTAAAAAGTGTAAAAATAAATAATTAAATTGATAAAAAACAATTAAAAGGATTTGAAAAAACATGTAAAAATAGAGCCACATCAAATTCCCCCACACTTAAACATTGTTTGTCCTAAAAAAATCCCATGTTCTATTAAACTTGAAAACAGAGGTATGTTTATAATTCAGATCAAAATGTAACATGTCCAGAACTTTAAATAGATGACTTCAAAAACATGTCAATAGGATTTTAGAAACTAAGTTCCTCAAATGGACCTTACCTAGAACAAATACTCACCGGTAGTCAAGAGAACAATGAATCAACAAGAAATGATAGTGTCATGCCTCATATGTGGTATTGCTTAGTGACTAACTTCAATCCAGACTTAAGTCCGAAGTCCAAAAGTGACAAAAGGTAAAATATCAGTGGAATTAAAAACTTAACCAGTGGAACATTGTACTTTGACTTTTCCACCTAGGTTCTAAAAATAAATAATTTTTTTTGTGAATCACCTCAATGATACAACCTAAATGATTCACATATAAACCAATTGACCCCTTCTTCATTTGGCGTTCATCATTCCCCTCACCTTAATGAACTCATTTTTGACCCTAGACACTTTATTTATTTTTCCCAAGCCATGTATCATTGTGATAAGCACTGTGTAATATGCACTTATTCAAAGTGTACAGAGGGATTATAGTTAACAGAAACACACCCAGCATCTAGGGTCTCAGAGACTCACCGTGGGATCCTAGATGCCCAAATTACTCCAGTTTCAAATGATTTATATAAAATTCATTTACATTTTCTCATTAAAGTAACTAATTTTAATAATTTAAAATAAAATGAATGAGGCCCCTAGAATCAGAATCAAAAGTCCAGTTCCAAAGGTTATGACCATAACTCCATAAAAATGTAACCCATATCACTTCTAGAGGTAGTTCCCAAACCGAATTTCCATTAAATCACTAAGCAAGACCACTCAGCAATCATCCATTATCATTAATTTCTGACTCAAAGCAACCATTAACTACCAACAAGGAACTTATCCTAAGGCAAGATCCAATTGAGAAAAGTGTAAAGCCTAAAATTATGCAAGAATTTTGAAAAAAAATTATCCATTTTTTTTACAAAAAGTTTGAAGTTGCAGTGAGAACTGATGGGCTTTCAACAATACATAGTTGAACAAAGTCAAGAATTGACCCCCTCCCCCACACTTAAAACTCAATTTTTTCCCAAAGTTGACTTCTAATTATGGAGAAGAACAATTAAACCTTAAGGTTCAAAACAAATTTTTGATGAAGTAGATTTATAACATGTATAAAGGGTCTCAATGATGTTAAAAAATATTGTTTTCCACAATAAATAATCAATCAGCATGTTCATTAGCAAGTATATTCATTACCATTCAAATCTAGTGATGAAGATTTTCAATGCAATTCAAACAGTTTCATGTAACTTTTGTGGGTGAACAATGACAAGGGTGTAGCAAGTTAACAGATTGGGTTCAAATGGGTTTTCAATAAAGCAGAATGCTGCATGCTAAACACTCATCAGCCAAAACAATTTCAATGAAACTAAATTTACACTCTACATGTACCCCCCCACACTTAAATTCAAACAGTGGAATGATTTTATCAATGAGCTATATATTCTAAAAATAAGGTACAAGCATAATTTTCTCTCTCTCTAATACAGTGACATGCAACATAATTTTTTAAAACAAACACAATTTATTAAATCAAACATGAGCAGAAAATAAATGCAGAAAGAGAATACTTCCCTGAAATGAAGTGTCTTCATTAATCCTATAGCAAGGAAATTCCAGTCCTTAGTTGACAGAACAGCAGCACACAACTGAAAGATCACAACGCAAGTAGATAGAGACAAAAATTTCTAGCAGAGATAAAGCAAGTATAAGGCAACAAAGCAGCAAATTATTCAACAAAAAACAGTATAAAAAAAAGTAAATAAAGAGAATGGGATGACTCCCATAAAGCACTGGTTTTAAAGTCTTCAGTTAGACTTTATTTAATCACAATTTTTTTTATTAACAAAACAAAGACCATGGGTCGCCTCCCATGCAGCTCTAGGTTTATAGTCCCCAACCAGACTCACCTAGAAACTAACCGTAGTCACTAGGTGGATTTGGTTTCTTTAATAGGAACCAACACATGTGTTTGGCCCAAATATTTTTAACAGAACAATGAAAAATTTGGGCAACAAGACTCAACACAACAATAACTAAATTCTCATCAGCTGCAAAAATCCCCAAGAAACACCCTTTAACAGTTGTGAGTATAGTGCTGTCCACTTCCAAATTTGTTTCAGAGTTATCAAGATTTGAGTTCACATTAAGGGAAAACATAATACTAGATGCTTCAAAGGGTGTGACATTGACCTCAAAGCTATCTCTATTAACCTCAACACTAACAGGTTCAAATTCAAGGGTTCTTGTGGGTGAATACGGAATAGTAGGTTCAATAGAGGATTCAATAAAGTACTGAAAAGAATCCTTAGCAATGGAACTAAAGTCTAATTCTCCCTCTAAACTAATATCAGTAACATAAGAAGGCACAACACCCTTCACAGGTGAGGATGGAAGTGATAGGCAGGGAAGAGAATTTATTTGAACAGTAGCAGATTCGGGTTTAACCATGTTGTAAATCTCTTCCAAAAGTTCCTCATCGGTGAATGAAAGTTCAACATATACTTCTTCAAACAAATCAGTTCTGCAACATCTAATGTGTGTTCAACCACTTTTTCATGTTCAAGTTCAAAAGGCTCATTTTCTAAAACCATGTCTGTAGTGTATTTAAAGAAGTTAAAATCAGGGGAAGTAATGTTCAATTTAGCTTCAATAAAGTCATGTTCTAGATTGTTCAAATTTAAACATTTACTCCCATGTATATCAACACCATTTTCTAGTTCAATACACCCAGTTTCAGTCAAACAATCAATCTGAGAACAGGGAGATGAAATCTTATCATTTAAACTTTCTTCAAACATCATTCCCTCATTCTCATCATCATACAACATCATTTCAGAAATTATTGGGTTTGTAGTTTCAAAACATGGAAAAGAAGTTTTCAATTTAGGTTCAAAGATTTGAGATTCTGTGATTTCCAGCTTAAGCTTCTCTTCCAAAGTGTACCCAATATCAAGTTCAGACTCAATGTTCAGAATTTCATAAATTTTGGGTGAAGAGTTTTTACCATTCGAGTTTTCAGTTTTAAGTATATCTTCAACCCGAGTGACCTCATTCTCAAAACTCCTAAAACAATGATTTTTCTCTAATGTAGGAATTATGAAAAGAACGGGGCTATCTTTTTCAATCTGTTTTAATTCAGCTTCAAAATTATCCAACTCAACACCATTAAAGCTCATTTTTTGGTTTTCAATGTTATTCTCTTGATTCAGTGAGCTGGTTATTTCCAGATTAGGTTTAACAGTGTCAGATTTTTCAAAATAGAAGTTTTTTTGACCAATTTCACAGTCACTCTCCTCTTGAACATAATTTTCAAATCTTTTATACACATTTTCTTTTTCTTTTTCTTTAAATTATTCTTTTTCTTTTACCCTTTGTTTTAATTATAAGAGCATATTTTCCAATCTTTTTAGTCTTTGATCTCGCTCTTTAGAATCTCTAATTTGAATTTCAAGGGTTTTAGTTAACCAATTGTTTATTAGTTCCACCCTAGTATCCAATTTAGAATCAATTAGATCAATTTTAGCTAGGGCTTCAGGACTAAATTTCAAGTTTTTTTCATTCTCTTCAATTTAAAAATCCTGTTGTGGATGGTTATAGACGCACCGCCAAGAAGTATGTCCATAATCACCACAAAAAACATAGTAAAGTCCAGTGCAGTAGTTTGAACCTTCAAAACATTCCATTTTTTTTGAATTTCCAGATTAAACACACAGAGTTTCACAGTAGATGCAGATTTTTTCAAAACAACAAACGTAGTAGAAACAGTTCAAAGTAGTTTTTTTACATCAGTTTTTTTAAATGATTTTTTATGTTTCTTTTTTATTGTTTTTTTTATTTTTTTCAAACCCTAGACTCTCAGTGTGTTCCTTCCTTGGAAATGACGCCAAATTTTGATGCGGATGGAGGTCATCACGACCCTCAAAATTACATTTATTAACCTACACTAGTACAATGGTGCAGGGTCGATCCACAGAGAAGGAGGACGAGTGATTTCTAAGGTTTTAATTTTAAAAACCTCACTGTTGTCAGTAGTGAGGTAGGCATTTTATCTACTTTTCATTTTTTTTATATTTTTTTCATTTCTATTTGATAAAACAGTATGAAATATGTTTTGGAATTTCTCTATTACCTATACTGGATACAATACAACAAAAATGAAACAATGTAAACTAAAATAACTAAATAAAGAAAAAGGAGTGCCGAGGGTAGATCAAGAAGTATGCTTGAGAGATTAGAAAACCACTAGCTTAAAATGAATGGTCCTAATTTGATTAAACTCACACCTTAAAAATTAGTGGTTAATTCTTCCTCGCAATAATAAATAACACTCTGTAATATAGTTTTCGAAGTTCACCACTTCAACAACCACATACAGCAAATTGCTTAAAAGATGTCAATAGAAAGCTATCTCGCTGATAGTTTCTGTTGTTTTAGAATTGAAAGTTTTATGGATTGTCTCAATGATCGATCTCAACAAAAGATAATTGATTTAGAATTAAGTTCTTGAAGGTGTTAATTCAATTTTAAGTTCAAGAACCAGATTCAATCTTGTCGAAAGAATCAGATTCTCATTGGAAGAAACTAAATGAAGAATAAGAAAATATGTACCAATAGAAGTTCCGATTTTCTAAACAAGAAATCAAACGAAGATCATTTTCAATTCAAAAGCAGTAATACATTGCAAGTAAAACAGAGTAAAGGAAAAAGAATCGTCCCTCTGTCAATGATGTTCATGAATTTCTGCCCTGCTCCTGCATCTCCAGTCTCCAGTACCGCTCTTGATGTCTCCTGGGAGTTCTGCTCTCCAAGATGGTGTGGCGTGGAATCAGAATGAGAGTCCCCCCTCTCGTCTAATGTGATCGTGGAATGATGAATCAGAGAGAGACCACAAATTCTGCTGCTTGCTCTGTTTTTTATCCCCCGTCATCTGCTACTTGTCACCGACCAATTCAACCGACTTCAGAAGTCCCTCAGTTGTGCACCGCACACGTGCGTTCTTTCGTGACAGGCACGTCACACTAGTATTTCCCTCATAACTAACTCATGGTGAGTTAGTTAGACGTATTTAGACGAATTCCAGTCTCTTAAATGAACCTGCGCTGTTAGAACAGAAAAATAAATAAAAATTTCAACGTTAAAAGATTACTTTTATAAACAAATGTTAAATGTAAAATTAAATAATTATTTATTATTTTAATTATTATTATTTAATATTATTCTGAGTTATATGTTATTATTTATTAATTTATTTAATTATGAAGGTGATTAACTAAAAATAAAATTAAGTTAAAAGTAAAGTATTAATTAAATCATTAAATTATTAATATTTTTATTTTGTATTTTTGTTTTTTTGAAGATTAATTATTACAATTTATAAAATTATAAATTTTTGTTATATTTTATAATTATATTGTTCATAAACAAGTTAATTTATAATTGCTATATTCATCAAAATATTATATTTTTTTATTTTAGTTTTTTTAATAAGTTTAGAAAATTAATTTATGTATTTACTTAGTTGTTTATTTTATTCAATTATTATTAATTTACTTATATTATTATTATTTCTTTATATTTTATTATTATTATATTTTTTTAACTTTATCCCCCCCCAAATCTCGGGGCAAGGGGGGAGAGGGTTCTCCTTCCTCCCGAAAGTAGACGTACCGCTCCCTACAACTTCGGCGTTCCATCCTCCATCTGTAGTGGCATTGAAAATAGCGGTTCTCCTCCTGGTGACAAAGTCGAAAACAGCTATGGATCTGTTGTCAGTGGCTCTGCCTCAATTCTAGCAGCTCAACACTAGCGACGTAGAGTGATGGTGTGTGAGCCACTCCTTCAATCACGATGAAGAATAGGGAAGAGACTGTCTCTTCCCTCGAATCGTGGTGGCGATTTCATCTTTGCGATGGACTGAGGGCACGACTCAGTGGTACATGGTGGATGAAGGTGATGCAGAGAAAAACAGGCTTGGTCGGTATTTGAGAAGCTCGTAATTCTCCCTCTACTGCAGTATGGATCAGACTCCTTTTATATAGAAAAGGTGTGTTATCCCAGCTCCTTTCCTTAGCTCAAGTGCGGTGAGCTTGATTTGTAGTGGTATTAAAGCATGGATATGGTTAAACTTATTTTCCATCAGTGTCTTGCAGCTTCTTGTAGAAGCTTAGGTTTTGGTTCAAAGGTATAATATTTTGTCTCGATTTGGAATGTCAAAATGAAACAGTGATGGGAGAAGAGAAATAGTGGTTGAAGTAATATGCAATTGAAGGGTGCAACACTTCGTCGGGTGAAGAAGAAAGAAACAATGGAAAAAGAGAAGAAGAAGTGGTGTGGTAGAGGGATGGTTTCACAGTGAAATATGATTAGGATACGATAGCTAATGTGAGAGACTGTGAAAGAATCTCAGGTGCCATTATGAAATAGAAACAGTGAGTGGAAGTCACGGTGGCATGGGTGAGAACCGATGTGTGCAGTGACGGTGTGAGCGAAAGGGGTTTCACGGTGGCACAGGTGGTACCAGTGAAACAGTGAAGGAAAAAAAATGGTGGGACAGTGAAGGGGTACTGAAGGTGGCTCCGTGAAATGTTACGGTGCATCCGTGAGGAGTGTCATGGTGAGACCGTGAAAGGTTGGAAAGGGGCAGGGGCTGTGACAAAGTGAAACCGAGAGGATACGGTGAGTAGAGGAACGGGGGTTTACGGTGACACCATAAAGGGCTCACAGTGTGATAGAATGAGACACTGTAAAGGAGTCATGGTGGCGGTGGAAAACGTTATGGTGCATAGGAAACAGAGGTTACGGTGCCACCGGTTTGTAAGGGTTACATGAGACCGTGAGGAGACTAGTGCGTGGAGACACCGTGACCGTAATGAAACCGTTTACCTATAAAATAAACAAAGTAAATAAAATAAACTAAAAATTAAATTACAAAAAAACATAATTAATAAAAAATAAATCGGAATTAAAACAATTGAAAACATATTTGAAACATAAACTTTAATAAAGTTATAAAACCAATTAAACTTAAGTTAAATTATTAATAACTTCAATTATTAAAATTTAAAATATTACTATACTGAAAATTGAATTCAGAAACAATTAAATTATTAAAAGTTAAAATTAAATTTAAACAATTATAAAACAAAATAAAACTAATGCTGATATATCAAACTAAATTAATTAAATAGATAATTAATCTATCATCTTTTTTGAATAGTTGGGTTGGGTTAAAAATTTAAATTATAAATCTTGAATATATTTAGTTTGTTTAAAACATTAAATTAGTAATTAATGAATTGTCAAAAGACATATGATAACTAATTTTTATACATGCAATATTAAATTAAGACTACATTAATTATATGCAAGAGAGGACTTAATTTAATTAATTAATGTTAAATTATTAACTATGCAGACAAAAACAAAAATCTAAATAAATAGTTATTAGTCTATAAAATTAAAGTAAGAGATAAATCAATTATTTTATGACTTATAATACAAAATTTATTATAAAAATTGATTAATTAATATATTTAGTGATATAATTACATAAAGTGTCATTATTTATTAAAAAGTGTAAAAATAAATAATTAAATTGATAAAAATTAATTAAAAAGATGTGAAAAAACATGTAAAAATAGAGCCACATCGGAGGTCGAGTTGGAGATGGATTCATCCTTTGAGGAGCACCCTATTAGGATTTTGGATCATAGCACAAAGGTTCTCTGTGTCCAGTTTGTTCCTTTGGTATGGGTGCTATGATTGCACGAGCGAGTACAGGATGAGACTTGGGAGATGGTGGTCGATGTGCGATTGCAGTGGCCAGAGTTATTCATAGATTCTTCTTCACCACCCTTGGAAGGGTAATTCAAGGACAAATTTCTTTAAGGGAGGAAGTTTGTAAGAACCCAGATCTTCATTTGTTTAAAAAGAAAGCTTTATTTGCTATTGCTAATCTCTTTGGAACCCCAATCAAGCTAGATCATGCTACTGAAAATCTAACAAGACCCTCGGTTGCAAGGGTATGCACCGAGATTGATCTGTCCAAGGTCCTTACGAGCTGCTTCTGGATCCAAAATGGTGATAAGGGCTTTGTGCAGAATGTGGTTTTTGAAAACCTACCAGAATTCTGTAATATATGCTTCAAAACTGGTCATGTTTCCAACAACTGTGGAAAACAAGAAGCTCCCCCTCCAAAACAGATACAGTCATTATGGGTGGAAAAAACTCCCAAGGAAACTATTAATTCTCAGAACCTTCTAACTATTGATGGAAAGATCTCAACCCCTTCTAGAATTCCTAACTCTTCTAGTATTCCAAGTACTTCTAAAGACCCTATTCAGGTGGTGGAACAGATTAGTGTACCTAGTCTGGAGGTTAGGGTTTCTACTGTTGATTCTCGCAATTCTGAGAATTAAATTGGAGATTTTTCCAAGGCTGTTCTTGATGCTACAGAACAAACTAATGTGGAAAATAGGGTCACTCAACATGAACCTGTAAATGACAAGGTTTCTATCCAACATACCATGGAAGATCATAACTTGCATCTTGATGTTAATCCAACAAATGATGCAAGTAAAGACTGTCCTGCTTTATCTGTTAACGTAAATCAAGAAGTAGGAGAAAGGGACCAAAAAGATGACTCTGATTTTTGTGGATCATCGGATGAGAAGGATGATATTCCTGGACAACTAGAAGAAGATTATTTGAAATCCATGGCTAAAAAAGGAAAAAAACCAATGGTGGATGCTGATGGTTTCATTACCCCAAATCCAAAGAAAACTAGAAGACGTAAGGACTACTCACACGTAGAGAGAACCATCTCTACTAGGTCAACAGATGTCAAAAAAAAAGGTTTCTCCTGAAAAAGAGCTTAGAAAACCAACATTTGAAGAATCCAGCATTCTCTTATATTATTTCTCACCACTTTTCACCGAAGAAGATATTCAAGAGTGGATTTCTCATATGGGAAAGCAACAGGAAGTTGCTCATCAGGAGCTACAACGGGGGATTATCAATGCTGACCAATATCTAGAAGTTAAGAGATTCATTTTCAATGAGAAACTGAAAATGAATCTAAAATCTTCTGGATGATTCTGTTTGTGGATATTCTTTGTTGTCTCTATTTCATACTATCTAGAGTTTTATCAGTGTTTTATTTCTGAAGTCTTGAGGGTGTGTGTCCGGATCTGCACCGTTCTGTTTGATTATATTTTTTGAGAATCTTGATGCTGGATGGAAAATCTTTTGTGAATTCTGAGCTTCTGGATCTGTTTGACATGCTCTGAAATTTGGATGATCTTCTCTGGTGGATGATGGAAGATCTATGTCGTCTAATCATGAAAATGGGTTGACTTCTGGAATTTGATTTCTGGAGTTGATCTTGCTGCATATTATTTGGATTTTGAGAGATTTTTCATTTCTGTTGGAACCCTGTATGGTTGGATCTACTTTTTGTTGCTTTGTTCTACTCTAAATGTTTGGCTGAAACCCTGAGTTGCTTTGAAACACTTAATGTTTGGACAAGTTGTGCTATTATCCTGCTCTGGAATATGAGGTTGTCCCTGCTATATGTTAGTTTGCATCTGTCTGAATCTGGTTTATTCTGAATAGCTGGTAAAAGGCTGCCTCTTGTTGGTGGTTTTATTATGATGGGGTTTCTAATGCTAGCAACTAAACTGGATAATTTTCTTCTTTGCCTTGGACTTGAGGGGTAGCTTGCTTCTGGACGAATCTGGTTTATATGGGAATGCATGCTACTGCTATTTGTTTATGTCTCTGCTTCCACAATCGAGGTGCTGGTCTCTTGCTGATATTTTTTTCATCCCTTTAGAGGATGTTTTGAAACTACTGGATTGTATTCTTTTGGGGTTTGCTGATCTTGAACTATGTTCTGGATTTCCTGGAGACTTGGACTGAATCTGTTTTTGGAGGAGAACCTGCCTGGTTAATCTGGATTTCTTTAGCATCTTTATCCTTTTTCTTTAGTTCTGGATTTCCTCTTCCATCTGACTTATAGGAATGATTGGTAGGTTGTTCTATTATTTTGTTTGTTCTCTGATGGCTTACATATATCATTTTCTCTTCTCCAAGCTGATTGAAGACTGTAGTTTTTCTGCACAGTGATGATTACCCTGATTTTGCACTTATATTCTGGTTCTGGTTTATCTGGGAAGATAGTCGCACTAATGTAGTTGGTGTTGGGCACTTGTTGGAGTAGGCAACCCAGTTTTGATGCTTTACATTTTGATCTCACTTTAATGTTTCATTTGTATCACTTCTTTTTGTTTCTGATGGTGTAAATGCATTACACCTCGAGATTTCATTGTAAAACTTTGATTTAATACATTTCTTCGGTATGAATTGGGAAACCAATTAATGTCACCTTCTTCAAAAAAAAATGAAGGAAAGATAATTTTTTGAGTACATTCCGTGTACCCAGTTGCCACATACAGCTACGTGCTGATCGTGTGGTGGCCGAGTACATGGTTGTGTGGTGACATGACATACCCACTTAAGTCGGGGGACGATTATGTATACTACATGGTGTGTAGTTTTAAATAACACTTTGTGTAGTTTTATTTTTATTTTATATATTAGAAGGGGATTACATCTCATGTCTGGAACCATATTATTCTTCCTGTATTTCATATAGGAGCATTGGGGAACGACCGATGAACTCCAAACCCCACCCGATTCTCTGTCCGAGCTCTGATTGACACACCGTTAGGTGCGTTGGAATCCCACCAACGAGTTATCAAAACACCTAGATCATTTCTATCTGATTCCTTCTATCTTGTGAGTTATTCAAGGTTGGGAGTTTTTCACTTTTTTGTTTATCTACACCGATTTAGGTTGATTCAAGGGCCGATGTTCTAGTATATTGATCAAACATTATCACGTTATGTGGTTTGTTCCTTTAGTTGTGTTTTTTTGGATTATATATGATTAAAGTTCCACACACCCACATTTGGGTTATTGCTTGATTTTGAATTTAACCCTGTTGTCACCTTCTATGGTTTATTTAATTGATAAAGGGTGGTTTCTTGTGCATAAGGTTAAATACCTTGTTTACGGGACACCCTGTGGGTGCGTTTCCCTTGTTTGTTTATTTATGTCCATTTGGTCTAGAATGCATGTTAGGATTTCCTTGTTTTCCATTCCTTGTTTTGTTAGGATGTAGTTACTAATTATATGAAATGCCCATGATTTTCATTGTGAATGTTGACCAAGGGGATTGGAATGTGAGATCTTCCCAAAGTGGTTAGACCATGAGAGCTGCTTAGGTGGTCGTCTATAATTGATTTTAGTGAATGTTGAATCAAGGGTTTAGACCGTGAGATCTTTACCAGGTGGTCATTGATAATTGAATTATTATTACATTAGACCAAAGGAGTTAGACCATGAGAGATTCCTAGGTGTTCGTCTATAATTGATTTAAGTGAATCATCGACTCGGGGGTTTATACCATGAGAGATTTCCTAGGTGGTTGTTTATAATTGTTTGATAGTATATTAGACCAAAGGGTTTATACTATGAGAACTTTCATAGAGGTTCATTATTAAATGAATTTTTGTTATGTTAGACCAAGGGGATTCGACTTTGATAACTTTCTCAAAGGGTTTTTATTGAATAATTTAATGATTTTGAAGCATCTACCAAGCCAAAGCACAATCTTGGATTCAGTATTACTTGATTGTTTAGATGGTATTATGAGACATCTATTTTTTTACATTTACACAGGGGGATATAGATATTATGATAGATTATAAGATTACATGATTCAAAGGATGAATAATAAATGTAAATGAAGGCAATTTAAAACTGTAGGATTGTTTACTTTTGAGAACATCATAGTTTATTGCTTCATTTCTACATATTACCTAATATATATATTCACTAACAGTTTGGCACAAATCTTTTGGTGGTTACCTACTAGGATTCATCTCACACCATGTTTGAATCATGTTTTGGACCCAAAAAGATTATATGGTTAGAGGTATAGATAAGGGAAAGCGCCCTTCCTCATTAGGTACTTGATTGTTGTTGGAGCTGGAGAGCATGGGATAAAGCTGAGGCTTGCGATGCTGCTGAAGTTTACTTGTTTATTATGTATTTTGGTTTTTGTATTATATTTACAACATTTTGAATTGTTTAGATGATTTCCTAGACACATGTGACATGCATCATTTATTTATTTATATATATATATATGATCCAATTGTTTTATTACTATCAATCTTCTGCTATTTACTTCCATTGTATGGTATTACTGCTTCTGCTATTGTTTACTATTTGTTTTCTTCTATGTATACTTTTCCAATGAGGTAATAGTTTCCCCATTATCACACATTGGCCCTCACTTCTAGTTAGTAATCTATTGTATTTGGGGAAATGCGCTTGAGGTTATGTTACCAACTGGGTTCAGGGAACTTTTGGATGGCACCCAGATCTGGGATGTTACAAGGTTTGCATGTGGAGTGGGATAGTGTTATGAATGGTGGTAACCAAGAGCTCATGGAGATCATGCCGGGTTCCAGTTTTGTTTTTGTTTTGTTTTTTTCCATTTTTTCCCACTATAGTTGTATCTAGATATGGTTATATATTTATTTGTGTACAATGGTTTTATACTGCATGATCTATTTTTATTCTTTTATTTAAGTTTATATTGGGATAAATCAATCCTATTTGGATTATATTTGATTCTAAGAACTAATTTCTATCCCAGGAGGATTGGGAACGCCTTTCGATCCTTGTCACGAGCCGGCTCAGATGACCAGTTCAGGGTTGACCCTAGTTGGTTCATGAAAAAATGGTATCAGAGGAATCCTTTTTTTATTTTTGGGTGTCTGGTAGTTTGGAGATATGATAGTTAAGACTCAAGAGGTAGGTATAGGAAGATAATAATGAACTCTTGCTCATCCCGAGCCTCAAGTTACTAGGGGTAGTCCAAGACCTGAGTCTTTAATTTTGAAATATGGGTTTATGTTGTTGGTTCTTGTTAGGTTTTTGGGGTTTGGGGAATGAAAGTAGAAGTGAACCAGAGTTACACAGTGAGCTTTCATGGAGTAACAACCCATGTGGAGCCTAAGTGCATGGTTCTAGATACTTCTAGTGGTTGGTGCTTTATTGGTACATGGTCTTCTAAACCATATGGTGAAGTTATTCTTGGACACTAGTTACCTATTCTAAGAGTTTCAGTGTGAGTTTTTATTTGGATTTATTATGGTCAGCGTGAGTGTATTTTTAATGACAAGGGATTTTGGAAAAAGGGTTTTCAAAAGGAAAATGTTTTTGTGACATGGTTTTATTTTAAAAGTGGGATTGGGTGTTTAAAATTGGATTTGGAAATGAGTTTTGGTATTTTTGGAAATTATATTTGGATAAAATGGTTTTTATTTGGGAATGGAAATGGTGGTTTTTTTTAAAGAGGATTTTGGTATTGTTTTTTGATGTTTGATTTATGAGTTTGGATTTTCAGTTTAGAATTTCCTTTTTTTAGATTTTTAGATATGGTTTGATTTTGATTCAGTTTTTTATTTTTGTGTTGTACAGACTAAATTGCTAGGAATGTTCCCAAATGATTCTAGTAAGTCTCCCCCAGTTTTCAGCCCTTCCAAGAATCATAGTTGGGTAGAAGAGTTGAGTTCTCCTTCGTTATTTCAGTTTTCCATGGAGATCGAGGCCTTTTAGAGGATGCATAATGGCTTGAGGAAGTTAAAAGTTTTTTAGGTATTTGGGAGCTCCAAAATCCATGATGGTGCGAGCTATTCTGGTTTCTTTTGAGGGTTCGGTTTTAGATCACTGTAGGGTAACCATATCACCGTCATTTCAAGGTGGGATGTCTTGGTAAGTCTTTAAGACCAATTTTATATGATGGTTCATACCTAATGAGGTGAAGGGAAGAAGTTGGATGAGCTATTGGATTTCTTGTATGGTCAGAAGATAGTGAATGCCTCTATTGATCACTTTTAAGAGATGGTTTCCTTTTATCTGGAGATAGAATAAAATGATTAAATGAAAGATCAAATCTTTTTATGGGTTCTTCATTCAAATATTAAGGAGTGGGTTCTCTCATACAAGGAATTTCTGTTTAGAAATCTAGTGGAGGAGGCATTTTTAGCTGAGTTGGTTCCTATAACACAGTCTGCAGTAGTTGGAAATCTAGTTTCTCTTGGTTCTCATGAAGGTTTCCCATATGGTGAGAAGTGTGTACCACATGAACCCATTTTGTATAATTCTACTCAATCAGTTCCCACTTATCATTTTCAGACTGTTCGCCTATGTGCTTCTAGTGTGGTCAATTTTGGAATTCAAAGATGTCTTTTCATAAACCTCTGAAGGATTTTCATTGATGTATATATTTGGGTCACTTGGAGAAATTCCACAAGCAATGTTTCTAGAAGAGTAAGTCCTAGGTGGATGCTACCATCTCATGAATCCGGGGTAGTAGATGCTTCAAGGCACTAGGGATCCAGTCTTGGCCCTAGAGTGAAGCTCTTTATGCAGTCAAGAATTGTTGGGTGTGGGGGGTGTTAGCTCATCTTTTCCTCCAATGTTGGAGTGGGGACTGTTTAAGTTCTTTTTGTTATGGTATCCATTTTTTTTTGAAAATACTTATTATTTTAATAATTTTGGTATCTTTTTATTCATGGATCTATAATTTATGGTTGTTAATTATAGATATGAATATTTAAATGGTTATTATTCTTATGGATCAATCTTATTCATGTATGTTTCTCATTTTGAGATTCTTGGATTTTATGGAAATGAAGAATCATGTTTTGGTTTGGCATTTCGTTCAAGTTTCTCTAATTGTGTTTCTCCTTGTGTTTGGAGTTTTAGTATTAGTTTTGTTATTCTAGTGAGTTTCTAAATGTCTGGGATACTCACTATGGATATTATTATGTATTTAACTAGTGATCTTTGGGAATAAATTATGAAGTGGAAAAGGTCACACTGAGGTTCATGGTTTCATTTTACCTTATTCAGTTTTGAGTTTGAGTTTTGTTCCTCATTTGGTTGGGTGAATTTATAGGGGCAGAACATTTTTTTAGTGGAGAGAATTATCACAAAAAGACCTTGATTATTATTTTATTTTATTATTTTATTTATGTTGGATATTTTTTTTGAGGTTTAGGTTGGGTTCCCAAAAATATGTTTTTGAGTTTGTGAGGTTTCAGTTTGTTTTTGACCCAGTGCATGGTTAGTGTACATGGTTTGGGGAGAAAATGTGCAGTTGGTGAAGGAAGATGGTGTTTCTAGTTTGATTTTTTCTTGAATGGTTTTTATTTCGTGAACTATATATGGATTTTCCTAAACCATTTGAGTAAAAGGAGAAACTGTGTGACTTGTTGGCAGTGTCTGAGGCCAGGAGCATGGCTTGTGCACAGTTATTATAAACCGCGTGGAAAGAATATGAGGAGAATCTTCCATTTTGATAGAACCTTTTTGTATAGTTGTAACATGGTTTCCCAAACCATGATTCCCACCTATGAGATTATCCCTTCCTACCAGTAGGGTGAACACTATTGGCACACAGTTTGGAAAACCTTGCAGCCAAACCATGTGCCTTACACAGATTCTTAAAATATCATGTTTCCAAGTTTTCCTCTCTTATATTTTAACCCCAATTTAGTATTCTCCTCCCCTATTTTCCCTAGGTGAACCATCGGGCTCCCAACTCTCCCTTTTCCTTGTCCCCTTCTCTATGGTAGAGGCTTCTTATTTGGTTTAAATTGATTTTTTCTTGGTTCTTGGTCACTTTCCCTCATCACTTCTTTTCCCTCTCTCATTTCTTGGTTATTTCTTGGTGGGATTCTCTCTTGGCCGAACCCTAGGGGTGTATAGGTGATCTTGTATTGTTTTTTCTTTGATGTTAGGGTGTTTGGTTTGTCTATTGGGTTTAATTATTCATCCTCTTAGTTTTTCTTTTCATTCAAACATCATTTTGGTAGGTGTTTCCATCAATTTCCTTTCTAGAACATGCTATTTGATGCTTGATATTTTCTAATTAATTTATAAATGTATTTATCATGTTTTTGATGTGTTCTTATGAATTTTTATGTTTTTTTTGATGAAAATTTAATTAAAATGGGTTTTAAGGGATTTCTATAGTTATGCCTATATGTATATGCATTCAAGGTGTTTGATAAAATGAAAACTGGTCTTTAAAAATGAAATTCAATATTTTTGGATTGTGTTTTGCCTTGGTTGGGTCTGGATAGTTTAGGTTACATTTTGAATTGGTCTTTGTGTGTGGGTTGGTGCCTTTTTATTTTTAGTGCCTATATATAGATCCTTGTGATTGGTTGTGAAGTGACTTATGATTCTTAAACTAGACCTTGGGTGTTTTTATGGTCACACACACACACACACACACAGATATATAACCTTGGATGTGGGCATATCCATTTGTACATGGGGAGAACATATAGACAGGCACACACATATAAATGTTATTCCAAAAACAATTCTATCTTAAACCAAGTTTTCAAAACACTATTATTCCCTTCATTTCTTTCCTCCACTCCATCTCCCAAATGTCTTCCAAAAACTTCCAACATTCTCTAAATAGATTTTTCATTCCTAAATGACTTAAAAAGTATATTTAAAATGTGTTTCTCTAAAACTTTTCATGTTTTGAACCTTGCAGTATGATTCGATGACCTCTTTACATAAAAGGTCCATTTGAAATATTTCAAGAATAAATGATGTTTCCACCTTGGTTTTGAAATTGGTGTTGGATTTAGAAGTGTTAAGGCCCAGTTGGTACTTTGTGATGTTTTGAAAATTGGTTTTAAAAATCATATGATGTGTAGGCCCTATTGGAACTTTTGAGTGGTTCTATGCATGATGGACACCCCTATAGTCATCCTTCTGATGAGAGGACCTTCACATAGTAAGTGTTGGGGAATGGGAAAGTTATGCACAATGGCATCTGTGAGTTATGTTTAATTCCAATCATGTGATGAACTCATCACTCTACTTTATACTATTATCATTGGATTTGTGGATGTCATCTAGAGGGTAGATCAATGATTACTTTCTTATAATAATTAGATCGATTGGAATCCCATGGATAGAGGATATTTCAGGCAGGGTTTTCTACTTGTGAGGATATTTTAGAGAATCCAGGTTGGTTATTGACTATACAGTTTCACCATACACCGGTAGGTGGGTCCGAACTGAGTATGTCTAGGTATTTATTCTAGGGATGTATAGGAAGTGTCCATGATTACATATATGTTTGATCTTGTTTTATTTTGCAGCATTGTGGTTATTTTTTATTTAGTATTTTTTTTCTTTCACTTGTACTGTTGCATTATTTATGGTTTTGTTGGATATTCCCTTCAGGAAAAAACATGCATGGATTCTGTTGTGCTTACCTATTAAGCTATTTTATACTCACACACTACTTGTGCCACTCATTTTCAATAGACCAGAGATATTATATAGGTTTAGTTTGGTTTACATTTTCCTATGGAGTGGGATGGTGTTATGGATAGAGGTGACCAAGAGGTCACATGGAGATCATCTAGGGTTTTGGTTTGGTTTTAGTTTTGTTTTTTTCCAATTTTTTTCCAAATCAATTGTATTTGGATCTAGTTATGTATTTATTTGTGTTCAGTATTTTTATGCTAAATGATATATTTTTATTATTTTATATTATTTTATATTGGGCTAAATCATCCCCATTTGTATTATATTTGATTCCCAACACTTGTTGTTGGCCTTGGAGGATTGGGAACGACTCTCAGGCATTGTTAAGGTCTGGCTCGAGTGATCAGTTCCAAGTTTACCTGGGTTTGTTTTTGACATGAAACTTGAATTGAGGTATTATGTTAACTGGTTTCTAAATATTTTTGGGATTCAATTTATTAAGGAGGTGGTCTTGTAGTTTCCCAAGGATATGCCTGTAATGATGAAGAGTTACGATCCAGTTTCATGGAGAAATGTATCCGTGAAGATCTAATAATTTTCTAAGATATTTAAAGTCCTCTTAACTAGTTCTGCAATGGGATTATGGTCACCCAAGTGAAGATCAATTGAGATCATAAGAAATCACCATGCTAGGATTGATCTTGGATGAATCAATTGAATCTGATACAGTTTGTGTGAAGTAGGAAACCTAGTGTTTGTTTTGAGTTAATCTTGAACATGAAGGTCTTGATATTACCATTTTAAGGTTCTTGTCTTCTCATTTGTATGATAGGAGGGTTATTATAGTGGATAGTTGTGTGCATGGTTGACACGTGGCCAAAAAGTTTCTGGAAAGAAGAAACAAAATAATGAATAAAAATGATTATTCACTAAAACTATCACTAAATCCTAAACAATATCATAATTAGATGAAGGTATAGTTTTCTAAAGTGGAAAAGATATTGACTCAAGGTTAGGGAACTAATTCCTTAATGCGACAGTCACCAAATGGAAGTAGTGTTGGGAGGCTGTGATGTTGGATGGAAAATAAAATAATCACATTGGAAATTATAAAAAATAGAGAAAAAAGAAACTAATTCTTTCTGATGATATTTGAAGATAAAAATATGTTGGATACTTCTAGAGATGAGCGAATTTAAGAGCTTCTAGTAGTACATGAGCTCATTTAGGAGTGGAAGATCAAGGGAAGACTTCTCTTCTTCTTCTTCTTCTTCTTCTTATTTCCCTATTCTTGATATTTAAGTCTTATTTGTATGATTTTAAAATGATTTTTGGATAAAAACCTTATTGGGGAATTAAATTTATCGGTTTTATCTTTTAATTTTCACGAAATTTTCATCACATCAGAATCATTCGGTGAGATAAAATCTAATTTTAAAATTGTTTCCACCTATTTCATTTGTTTTAGAATATTCAGAGAGATTATTTTGATTGTAATTTCTTCAAAATTTTCATTTTTGGATGTATATTGTAAGTGGTGAGCTAAAATAATCTTCCATATGTAGGTTAATATATTGGTAATGTATATTGACCTAATAAATTTTGTGGACACACATGAAATTAACCTTTAACGAAGAAGAAATATATTTTTAAACCAACCAGTTGAATTTACACTTTTTTTCTACCTTGTATATTTCCAACACATCTTATATCATTAATCTACTACTAATTAATCTCTTTAAAATCATCATCTTATTATCATATTTTTTTCAATGAAAAATATTCATAACTTTTGTTTTCATGTGCTTGATTTTTTATTTTTTATTTGGTTTTATTTCATGGAATGCACACCTAATTTACTTCCTTATGGATTCAATACCTTTCTTGCTACAATATAGTAGTCAGTTGGTTTACGATTTGAGACATTCAATTAAAAATACAACAAATTTTTGGAACCATTTCTGGGGAGGTCTTTGAAAATAGAAGAAAAATATTTAATTTTTTTTAAAATATAAAAAATATAAAAAAATTATTTTACTAAAAACTATTAAAAAATCAATAAAAAATATGTTAAAAAATAGTCTATATTATGTACTGATTGAAATCTAATTTTATCACTTAGTCTATTAACAAAATATTTGAATTACATGATTTTGGGCTGATAGAACCTAAAATTGAAAAATGTTTTAGATATATAATAAAATAAAATTTTAAAATGTAAAATTAGAGTGCGATATTTGTTGAAAATATTAGACAAAATATTCAAATAGAAATAATTTAGGAAAATGTTGAACAACCTAGGATGATGGAGTATTTACTCCCTTAGGAGTCAAGTAATCTTTCTTTCATCATACACACACCTAGGGATAAAAACTATGAGTTGAAACAATAATACCTTTCATTACGAACTATATTTAATGGAATGCATAATGAAGAATATTTAAACCTCATGAAGGATTTTTAAAAAATAGTGCAACAACTGCCACTATAAGGGATTAATTATAATTTACTAAAATTGGGAGTTTCCCCTTTATTTTTAAAGGTAAATGAAAGTAATTGTTTTTTTTCTTTTGATGAAAACATTTTTGAAACATGGGAACAAATTTACAACTCCTTCATTACGAAGTTTTATCCTTAGAGACTTAAGGGAGAACTTAGAAACAAGAATAATAACTTCAGTCAAGAGGATAGAGATGATTTTCATGAATATTGGGATAGGTTTAGGGATATTATTAGGTATTTTCTCATCACCAAATTTATTTCCACATACTTATGGATACCTTATATGAAGGTTTACCACCTTCTGGTCAGAACATGGCTAAACAATCTACTAGAGGGAATTACACTGATAAAATTGATGAAGATCTTAAGAAAATGTTCAACACTATATCTCTTAATTCACAACACAAATATTTAAGGATAAGAAGATTAAATAGAGGAGAACAAAAATTCTAGTTCAAGAATATATAAAAATGATCAATTGTCTAAAATAAAGCATCAAGTCTAATCTATAATGAACCAAAATGTCAAAAAATACTAATCAAGTTGGATATCAAAATCAAAACCAGAATTCCTAGAGATAAGTGTGAATACTATGGTATGTTTGGACACTCAAGAACATGTTTTCCAAAATTTTATATTCCAAACTAACCATAAGAAGATGAAAATTTTGTGGGATATAGTCCAAGAATTCAAGCTATAGATGATCCATTTTCAAAAAAAAATTAATCCTAGCTAATGGAACAATCTCAATATACCCTAAAGAGAAAAAGGAATTCTTAGATAACAACTCGTTTCCTTTTGTTTTCAGAAGCAGCAAAGGATACAATTTCAGAATCAACCTAAGGATGAAACTTATTATCCTAAAGGTAATTTAAATGGGATGTTTCAACAGTTAATGGAGAAATTTGATTCAAAAAAGACTCAACATGATTCTTATAAGTCTCAAATTATTGATAGAATACATAACTTAGAGATTAAAATTGGTCAATTAGTAGGAGACATGACTTCTAGAGATAAATTTAAACTCCCAAGAATAACTAAATTGAATCTTAGGAGGAGTTCCATAGATATGGTTACTAATAGTGTAATGACCCGAAATTTTGAATAATTTTTGTTTCCTAATTTTGTGTGTTATTTTATTTTATACTCAACAAAACTATATTATTTAATTAACAAAATGATTATAATTAAATGTGACTATTGATTTTTGACTGTTATATAACCGTTGGTCAATATGAACATTGGAAACTAAACTCTTACCATTACATTTATTGTTTATAAATACAAGTGATCTTGGTTAATTAATACACAAAGAAGATTATATGGCCTCATTCAGAAGACTCGATCCATTCGAAGCCCATCTGATAGAACTTGGGAAGGAGGTAGAACCATTGGGCTTTTCTCTGGACCAAGCCCAAGCCGAACTTCATCATGTGAAGATTGAATGGAATCAACTACGGGAGAAGTTCAAGCTGATAGACGTCACTACTCAGGCAATGTTGGCTGAGCCGCCCCAAGATTCTGTCACCTTAGCACACCTTACACTTATTTCCTATACTGGTGTTATAAGGGGCTATGTAAATAGACCTTAGCAGCTTTGTGTAACCCTTTGATATAAATAAAATTTTTATTTCTTCTTATGGTAAAGTTTGTGAATTTTAAATGTAGGGATAAAAATAGGATGTATATTATTGATGAATTTTGGAAAAAAGGGATATCTTAAAATATTTATGTAAACCTTAAATAATTAATAATTTGTAATGATTTTCAAAAAATGGTCTTCTACAGTTGTGTTCAGTAAGAAATTTAGAGTCTAATAAGATCAACATAATTTTTTGGTGAATAGTAAATTATGAATAGTAATTTTGTGCTTATGAATAGTAATGTGACCAAATGGAATAGTAAACTCACTTTATAAAGTATTAAAATAATTTAGGCACCTTGATTAGGTAATGTGTTTCAATAAAATAAGTAAATAACTGTTTTAGAAATTATTAGTTAAGTATTAGTTTTTTTAGGTGAATAGTGTTTTTATTTAAAAATTAAATTAAAAATATTTAGAAAATTATTTTCATAAAATGGATTTCATTTTTGAATTCAGAGCATCGATATTAGGTTAAGGTGAATTTTAAGGATTTTTCTGAAACATTTGATTTTTAGTGAATAGTGTTTTTACTTAAAAATTAAATATATCATAATTAGAATATTATTTTCATAAAATGGACTTCATTTTTGAATTCAGAGCATCGATATTAGTTTAAGGTGACTTTTTAGAATTTTTCTGAAATAGTTGAATTTTCGGTGAATAGTAAAAATACAGTTTTGAGTTTCGGGTGTTTAATGACATCATTAAGGATGTAATAATTATGTAATCATTATGGTCGACTTATGAATAGTATTATATACTATGAGGTGTCCCAAGTGGCCAATACCATGGGAAAATACCATGGGAAAGCCCATAGTTTTTCCAATACCACCGATGAGGTGTCCCTTGAAAATTAATGATTTGTTCCCTCACTTCTCCTATAAATACTAAGCCATTACCTCATTAATTTCATTTCCAAATCCTCTAAAACGAAGTTCTGGTCTCCTTACCTCCCAAGGAGTCCTCCCAAGGTGCTCTCAAGCCTCCCAAGGTCCCGAACTTCAAGCTTTCTAAGTTACTCTTCAAGGTAAGGAAATCTTTCACCCTCCTCTTTTAAGCCATGACTTCCTTTATGTTGTGTCTTCTAGTTTCCATCTCTTTATGTTGAGGGTATGTTATCATATGTTATAATTACTTTCCATTTCATGTTTAATTCTTGAGATACCCTTTCCACTCTCATCAATTTATTTTCTGAAATTTTAAGTGACGCCGTTAGGCTACCGAAAATTTTGTAAAAGAAATCACATATTCTCTTTTCCTTCGAGTTTCATTTTCATATGATATTTCCATAAAATATCCATACCATTATCTTATTTTTTTTATTATATACACACACACACACACACACTGTATTATGAGTTATTTATGAGTGTGTGACCCTTGTCCCCTCTCTTTTCAATGTTTTCTAAAACCATGTTATATTGTCGTTGTGTTGCAGAAATTTAACCTCAAAATTTCTATCTCTTTCTCTCCAGAAATTATCTTGTTTTATTTATGTGAATACCCAGATCTATTTCGTTTCTTTGGGTGTTCATAAATATATAAATATGATATATTTTATTCTGGAATTGACATACATATAACCCTAACTCCCTTTCCATGGGTTATAAATGACATAATGATCTTATTTTTAAGAACTTTTAAAACATCACGATCTTAAAATAAAACCCATTTCTTTTATTCTCCATGGGTTATTTATGAAATGTTTGATTATGATATATGTAACGTCCTGGATCTGGGTTCCACTCAATGGCTTCCTGAACCGGGTTCACCACATGACCTCAAGCGCATTTCCCCAAATGCTAGAGGCTACCGACTAGCAGCAAGGGCCCAGGTCTGATAGCGGGGAAACTATGCCCTCATTTATCAAAGTGTAGCGCAGTGGAATAAAATATACAACACACACAACAACTGAAGCCAATAACCATACAAAATTTTTAAATGAACAACTGCAGTAAAAACAACCAACAGTCATATATATAATGATGATGAAACATGCCTCAAGTTCTATGAAAACAACCAGAACATGTTGCAAAGCAGTACAATACGATACAGAGTACATCAAAACAAAACAAAACAGTCTGTAGCATCGTGAGCCTAATCCCGGTCCCATGATCCCCTACTCCTCAGCAGCAATCAAGTACCTATATAGGGACCCTTGCCCTTATCCACACCTGTAAAAACGTAATCTGTTTGGGCCGAAAAGCAGGACCCAAACAGGGTGTGAGAAATAATCTCAGTAGGCACCCAACAAAGGCCCGTGCTCAATTGTGTGTAAACATTAAACAATAGTGTGCAAAATAAGATGCAATAAACTAAGAAGTACTCATAAGTAACTAACTTTACTAGTTATATTTCCATTTTAATATTCATTTCATTATTTATTATTAAGAAACCACCACAGTGAATTTCTATACAAACAGTCAGTGTCTTCAGACACGCAAGCCCTTACCCTCAGGGAATTAGAATCCAACTCGCAGGTAATTGCCCTCATGCATAACAGATATTTTCCTCAGGCGTAAGAAGTGTCACCCTCAGGCACATAAGTCATTACCCTCAGGCATACGAAAGGTTTCCCTTAGGCAAAAAAGAGTGTTTCCCTCAGGCTAATCCAGTCATGCCCTCAGGCTATAGTAAAACACCGCCCTCAGGCATAAGTAACCGGGCCGAGCCCAACATGTAAACAAAAAATTCACATACAATTCCTCTCAAGGATATTTAAAAAATATTATTATAGAGGCATACCCTCAGGTATCCTGTCCAAACGGCTAAACAGAGGAACGCACCCATGGGGTGGTACTGGATCCAAGCAGCGATCCCAAACAGCAGGTTATTATCACATTTAATTACCTATACAATTCTAGGTATTTAATACATCCAAGGACTTAGCCACACGACACCCCAACATGGGTTCGTAGCACAAAAATACAAACAAATGCACAACAGTTGGAACTTAAACACCAAGCCACCTACCTTAAACACCCAAGAACGGTATACGCGAATGACGCCTTCTGAAACGTCCAAGAACATCGTAGAATTGAGGTAAAAGAATTCTCATTAAACCTCAAATAACTTCCCTTAGAGGAATAATTGGAAAGAAACACACAAGGAGAAGGAAGCTCTTACCCGTGTGGTTCCAACGAGATCGACGTAAGCGGAATCGGATTCCCGTTGCTCGATCGGTTGATCCTCGAAGGTCTGGACTCCTCTCCCGAGCTCCCGTCCTGTTCTAAGCCAATCCTGTGAACAAGGTTGGATACTATCCATTTTAAGCAAAAAAACTACATGACGTGTGTAAAGACCCTAAGCTTGACGTACATGGACATTACTTTACTTTTGCGGAATACTTAGTACATTAAAAAAACACACACAAGGACCGTAATAGTTTAGTGTCTTTGGAAACTCAGAATATAATCTTCTAATCGTGGTGAAAGATCTTCAACATCTCCCATAAAGATCTTCCCTTTTTTTTATTACTTAAAACCTTTCTTTATATCCTGGGGAAAATAAAACATAAAAGGGTGAGCTCAAATGCTCAGTAAGGGTAAACAAAAGAAATATCAATCACATCATATTCATAAGAACATAACATTTTGGAAATCTTAACCTGCAAAAGAGATCATAATATCATAACATGGGATAAATCATAGTAGTGAAATGTAATCCCAATAATCATAACATAAAACATGAAACTTTGTGGCATACACACATAATCATAGAGAATCATTTCTTATTAGTCAAGACTCATTGCCAAAACTATCTTAGTGGACAAAGTTCATTTATGAACCGAGTTCACTCCTCGTTTCAGTCCTATTTCACTGAACCGGTTTAACCTGTCGTTCCAACCATGTCTATCTCATGAGATATAAAATCTTTACCCAATGCATTGGAGGGAGATATAGGTACCACCCATCTCATAATGATACCATTCTTATGTGTGCCACAAAATCATAAACCATACATCATAGCATAACCCATGTAATAAAAATGGGATTCTTAAACATCGTGACATCATAAAACAATTCATATAAGATAAAGGAATTCATAAAAATAATTCCATCACAACATAATCAAATCAATGTAATACTAGGGATAGAAACAGAACCCTTTATTATCTTAGATGGAAAACAATTTTGATAAAATACTTGAACTCCATTCTCGAGGAAAATATCCTTTCTACTTTAAAAAACACTTTTCCTTTCTTAACATGTCATACAATTATAAACTAAAATAAGTTGATTAAAAATTAACTTGAAAACTTGTAAAGGAAGCTTCTTGGAAATAATGTTTTAAAAATCCATTCATGCCGTATAAGTTAAAAAAAACATTCTTCTCGTACTTTTGTCAGAAAAGTCAAAAAGTACCTCGTACGAAAAATGACAAAAGATTCCTTTCATATCTTTTACTAAAAACTCACCGAAGGGTAAAATTGGATTTAACAAATTGTAGGTGGATGGAAATAATATTACATATTGAGGAAACATGGATGTGGATGATAAAATACACCCCAGTAAATTTCAAAGTATAAACAATCTCGGATAAAAATGAGATTGTGATATTTCCCTTACCTTACGTCCGATTTGCTTCGTAAGTGTCCGAACCTCCTGTATAATGATTTAAATAATGTCATTTACTTATTCCAGAATCATACTCATTGTTATGATATCATATATGGTCATATTCTTAGCTTATTATTAGTAATATTTCATTGCTACTTGTTATTCAGGTGTTTATTACTTTTTTTTCTTATGCGTGTTTTGTCGAATAAATTCTTATTCTTCTTTTTAGGTTATAGATACCTTATTTCCAGAATGGTATTAGTGTAATATATATCATATTTATTCACTCAATTCATTTATGTAATCATTATGCAATGAAAATCATGTAGAACAAGTTGCATCACATCGCGGAGACGGTATTCCGTACGTACGCACGAGCGATGATATCGTTCCCATGATTGTGGAATTGTATTGGAGTGTATGTATACTATTTCATAATAAATATCAATTTAAAATAATCATATATATTCATTTTTTACACCATTATACCCATCCAAGTAAGGTGGTGGTGGAAAATAGATTACACCATGGCGTGAAGACGGTATTCCGTACGTACGCACGCGTGGTGATTTCGTTTTCCGTAGGATGGATAGATGGTGAAATAGGGTTGTTTCATACTTATAATAACATATCAGTATATGATTGATACTTATGTTATTAATTCATAATTAAACAACTAAAGAAGAATAAGTGGAAGAAGAAATAAAGTTGAAAGAATCGGTAACAGACATTACCTCTTCTTTGAAGGGCCTCTTTGAGACCTCCTCTTAGGGCACTAAAATTGGTCTTTTAAGAAGATAAGGATCTATAGGATGTTTCTAGGGAAGTTTAGAGAAAAATTGGAAGGGGTTGGCCGCGCTTGAAGGCTCAAAGTGGTGTAATGAAGAGGGGGAGGAGGTGCCCTTTTATAAGGGAGGAGAGGGGCTCCTTTGGAAAAACTAAAAATATCATTTTATTATAAAGCCAAATTCGGTTTTAAATAGATCCAAATTGGTTTATTTCGAAGCTAAGGTGTGTATGGGTCTAAATCCTCTCATCAAATATAATTTAGACAAGTTTAGTTTCCTATTTTAACCTTATCATTTATATTTAACTTTAAGTTAGATAATTTTACTTTTACCGTGTCTTTTTGTGTTCTTACACTATAAGGATAATAAACTTACTATAACAATCCAAACTAACCCCAAGTTGTTTATTATTAATATATATAACCTTATCTAAGTCATTTGGCCGAACCTTAGATTTTTAGGAATAAAATAACAATTAATAATATAATATTTGTTTTAAAAACTATTTTATATCAATTTTGACACTATTTAGTAATTGATTTTTGTAAAACTCATAACAGAATTATTAGTTCGAAAAAAGTTAATTAAATCAATACTAACATGTCATATTAACCTATAAAATTAGTTTAATTCATAAAAAGTCTCAAATTATATTTATTTGGGTATTTATAACATCAATTATGTCAATATTTCATTAATAAGATAATTACTGCATCATCTTTGTGTCATAAATAAATTAAATTATTTAATGTCTAAAAATTAAAAATAAAATACAATTATGTATTAAATATTTTTATATTTCTAATGAATATTTATAGTCGAATTTATCTTATGTATAAACCTATATTAAAAATTATTTAGTTATTAAACTTTGATTTTAACTATTTTAACCCTTCTTTAAATAAATTAATAATAAATGTCCTAATCTAATCCAATTGGGCCTAAATGGTCATATGTTATTCCTAAGGTTGTTTTTGGTCGAATTACACTTATCCAATAGAATTAGGACATGTCTTAGGGTAATAATAATATCAGTTTTACCCTTAATTACCCTATTTACTTTTAACCGTGGTAAATAAAAGTAAAAAGATACTATTCACCAAAAATTATTTTCATCTCATTGAACCACATTTTACTTAATGAAATCAACCGTGTCTCTCGGATTTTTGAAATTCCACTCACAGAAGCGGTAAAATTACGTTTTATGTAAATTTTCAAATTCTCCTAGGAGGTGGGTAAAAGACGGTGAAAAGTTCAATGAAATTTTTATATATCTAAAATTATTATAAAATTACTCCAATGAATTACATTAAACTTATATAGGTATTATGTATCAATTTTGACCTAAAATAAATTTAAATAAAATAAATAATTATTTAAATAAAAAGTTGGTTTTTAAATAGTAACCCAGTGTTTTCACTATTCATCAAAAATTGAAAGTTTCCAGAAAAATACCAAAATTTCACCCTAGGCTAATTTCGATATTACGAATCCAAAAATGAAGTCCATTTTCAAAAATAAAATCTATAAAATTTCAAAAAGTGGGTGTTACTATTCATAACGGCTAATTTTAATAATATTTTAATAGCATATCATTGTTTAGAGAAACTCGATATTGCGTACAACACACGCTATCGTGGAAGGTCGCGCTTGCGTGTAATGTAAGACAAGTCAGGGATGCGTGTTGTGCAAGCTCCTTTTGGTGTAGCATACAACACAAGACATTAATGAAATTAAAAAGAATATTTTTTGTAAAATCTTGGGGTGTTACAATGTGTACTTTTGGCTACACGACATGTACTTCCCTCATTTAACTGTTCCTATGGAGGCACCGCCAAACTGTTCATCCATCGACATGAGTACACGACGTGTATTCTTGACTACACGGTGTGTACTGTCTCTCAGCTAGCAGCTGCTTCCACCGCCTTACTATTTCCCTGCCGACTGACTACAAGGCATGTAAATACCACTACATGGCGTGTAGTCGGTTTTTACACCCTTCTTCACCAACATGGCTACACACCCTTTGTACTCATCCCACACGAACAAAGTACACGACGTGTAGTTCCAAAATTTAGGATTTTCCCCCATTTTATTTATTTTCTCAAAAACACTTAAGGAAAGGAGAAAAGAAGAAACCCGTACCTCAAAAATAAGAACCAGGTTCTTACAAACTCCCCCCCCTAAAATAATTCGTCCCTGAATTTCCCTTCCAAGGGTAGCGAAGATAAAGCTCAAAACAGCTCTGGCCACTGAGCACGTACATCGGTCTCCCGCTCCCAGGTTTCGTCCTCCACTCGGCCATGCTACCATAACACCTGTACGAGAGGAACTGACCGACCTCGGAGAACCTTCATGCTCCTATCCATGATACGAATTGGATGCTCCTCAAAGGATGCATCGATCTGAAGCTCAACCTCCTTAGGCTGAAAGACGTGAGATGGGTCTGAATGATAGCGGCACAACTGAGACACATGGAAGACGTCGTGCATGGCTCGGTACCTATGTGGTAACTACAACCTATAGGCAACCAACCCGACTCTCTCCAGAATCTTAAATGTCCCTACATGACTTGGTGAAAGTTTACCCTGTATCCTAATCCTCCTGTGTCCCAACCTCAGCAAAACATGCAAGAAAACCTGATCCCCGACCACGAACTCCAAAGGTCGTCTGCAGCGATCAACATAAGATTTCTGACGAGACTGTGCGGTAGCCATCCGATTCTAAATCAACTCAACCTACTCAGAAGTCTCCTGCATGAGTCGTGGTCCCAGTAAAGCTGCCTCACCTGCCTCTGACCGGCACAAAGGTGATCGACATGGCCTACCATATAAAGCCTCGTATGGTGCCATCTCTATAGTTTCCTGGAAACTGTTGTTATAGGAAAACTCAACTAGGGGTATATGCTTCTCCCAAGAGCCCCTAAAGTCTAGGACGCATGAACGCAGCATGTCCTCAAGCACCTGTATCATACGCTCTGACTGGACATCAGTCTGAGGGTGGTAAGCTGTGCTCAGAAGCACCTATGTACCCAGTGCCCTATGAAAACCCTTCCAGAAACAAGACGTAAAACATGCATCCCTATCTGAAACAATAGAACAAGGGACCCCATGAAGACGTATGATATCTCAGATATACAACTTCCTAAGCTCGCCAAAACCAAAGGTCTCCTTGATTGGAAAAAAGTGAGTTACCTTCATGAGTCTGTCCACAACAACCCACACGACATCATTGCCTCGAGGTGACCTCGGAAACCCAGTCATGAAATCCATCGTGACATCATCCCATTTCCACTCCGGGATGGGTAACTACTGTAATAGCCTGACTGGCCTCTAATGCTCCGCCTTCACCTACTAACAGGTAGAACACCTCGTAACAAAACCAACTACATCTCTCTTCATACCCGGCCTCCAGTACTGACGTTTCAAGTCACGATACATCTTGGTAACCCCGGGAAGAACTGCCCAAGCTGAAGCATAAAACTCCGACATCAACTCCTCACGTATATCCCCTAGAACCCATACTCGTCCATGGAACACAGAATTTTATCATCGCCTATTGTCCAATTAGGAGGAGGGTTCTCACTTTCCACTAACTCCCCAGATGTCTCATCCTCACTCTATCCAGGAGGGTAGAAGTCACAACTAAAGATGAAATATAGGTCTGCCCCTAACTGTCATGCACCTCCAAATGCATCTAAGAGAAAAAAGCCATGAGATGCCACTCACCACTGGCCTCCTGCACTGCCTGTATCTGAGTCTTCCTGCTCAGTGCATTAGCTACTGCATTACCTTTACCAGGTGTATAGGAAAGATCAAAATCGAAGGACTGAAGGTATTCAACCCACTTTCGTTGCCTCAGATTCAAGTCACACTGAGTAAAGATGTACTTGATACTTTTGTGTCGGTGAAAACCACAAAATGCTCTCCCAAAAGACAATGTCTCCAACAACGTAACACATGCACAACTACAGCCAACTCGAGATCATGCGTCGGGTAATTCCTCTCATGTGGCCTCAACTGCCGAGACCCGTATGCAACAAATCGATCGCTCTGCATCAACACAGCCCCCAGCCCAACACATGATGCATCACAGTAAACTATATAGATCTTCCCTTGATCTGGGAGTATCAGGATTAGTGCTGATGTCAACCTTCCCTTCAGGTCCTGAAAGGCTGTATCACAAGATTCCGACCAAATGAACTTCACACCCTTCTTAGTCAAACCTGTTAACGGTGCTGCTAAGCAAGAGAAGTCCTGGATGAAGCGTCTATAGTAACCAACCAGCCCTAAGAAACTTCGTATCTCAAACACGTTCTTAGGACGCTCCCAGAAGACTACTTCTCTCACCTTCTTTGGGTCTACTGCAACTCCTGCCTATGAGATGATATGACCCAGGAAGTGAATCTGGTCCATCCAAAAGTGGCAGTTCGATATCTTAGCATATATTTTATGCTCTCTCAGTGTACTCAGCACGATCTCAAGATGGGTGGCATGGTCGTGTTGAGTGTGAGAGTACACCAAGATGTTGTCCACAAATACTACCACAAAAGAATCAAGATGTGGATGGAACACACGATTCATCAGAGCCATGAAGACAGCTGGTGCGTTCGTGAGTCCGAACGGCATAACCAAGTACTCATACAGACCATATCTGCTCCGAAAAGCTGTAAGTGGTATGTCTGATGGTCTCACGCGCAGCTGATGATATCCGGATCTCAAGACAATCTTCGAGAATACTCGTGCCCCACAAAGTTGATAAAAAATATCACCAATCCTCGACAAGGGATATCGATTCTTGACCGTTAACTGGTTCAACTTTTGATAATCCACATAGAGTCTGAGGGTACCTTCCGCCTTTTTCGCAAAGAGGACCGACGAACCCCAAGGAGAAGTACTGAGTTAGATTAAACCCTTTTCCTGTAACTCCTCCAACTATCTCTTGAGCTCCTGCAACTCTGGTGTAGCTATCCTATAAGGAGGAATGGACACTGGTGCTGCTCCTGGCACCATCTCAATAGATAAATCCACCTCTCGCTCTAGAGGTAGACCCAAAAAGTTGTCCAGGAAGACATCCCTGAAACGATCAACCACTGGATGGAAATCTGTCAGACAAGTCCCCTGATCATCCAGATATAAACTCGCAATCTGGGCTGTGACTCCACCTCTCCCACGATGCTCTGGTCCAGCTCGACTCACCTGAACATCCCACTCTCCCTTGTATAGAAACTCTTCGCCCTCTGGTGACGTGAAACTCACCCTGTGATGATAACAATCTACAAAGGCTCGGAAGGGAACCAACCAGTCCATTCCGAGAATGACGTCATAAGATGTCATCTCTAAGACATAGAGGTCCCAAAGAAAGTGACACCCTTCAACCTCAAGGGGGAACTCCTTGAACTGATGCACCCCAGTCGTTCTAGTGCCCAACAGAGTGTCTTGCATCATGATATCAGAAGAAGAAGAAACACAGAGCCCAAGGCTCTCCACAGCGGGCAGAAATATGAAACTATGTGTAACACCCGTATCAAAAAGTAATGAAGATAAGACAGAAGATACTATAATAGTACCTATGACTATAGAAGGTCTGAGATCCTGCTCCTGATAGGTCTACTGTACTGCATATGCCTGCCCAGTGCCACGACCCTGCGACACAGCCTGGCTACCCTTAGCTGTCATGTCCAGCTGCCTCTGAGATACTGGTGTCTGGCTACCACGACCATGCCCACCATCTCAGCCTGCACGCCCTGACGTATTCCAGTTTCCTGATTGGTAGGAAGCTACTAGTCCTGCTCTCGTACGTGGAGTCTGCACAAAACCCCTCTCACTAGCCACTGGTGGAAACGCCCTGCAAAAGTGCTACAGATGACCCATCTTGCCGCAAGATTGGCACTCCACTGGGTCACATGGACACTGCGGTCTCTTATTCCCCTCTCTACCGTACTGGTAGAAAAAGACCAGACCACCTAAAGAAACTACCTGGCTAGTACTGCCACCATGAGAGAAACTCATCTGTCGCTTCCTCTTTCTGGTAGAAATAGTGCCAGAAACTGGTGCCGAACCACCCTGGCCTACACCACTAGCCTCCTGAAGGTTCCTCTCTATAATCAGTGCCTGATTTACAATATCATGTACTGAAGGAAACCTGAAAACATTCACCAGCACTCAGATGTCATAACGAAGACCATCCTCAAAACGTCTGGCCCTCAACGTCTCATCACCCACTAGTACGGGTGAAAAACGCTGAAGCTCAGTAAAATGAGTAGAATAGTCCATCACCAACATAGCGCCCTGTTGCAGATTCATGAACCCTCGAGATCTATCTTCCCTCAGCATCTCTGGGAAGAATAAATCATAGAAGACTGTCTGAAAATCTTCCCACACCATGTCTCTGTGATGATCTAACTGGGTGGTAACATCCCACCACCTATTTGTGGAATCACGCAGTATATACATCGCGAGTTTGACCCTCCTCCCTATAGGAATCTAGATATTCTCGAAGATAGTATGCATAGACCCCAGACAAGACTCCGCAGCCTGTGGTCCACCCTCCCCTAAGAACGTAGGCAGATGCTGCTGCTGAAATATACGAGTCAGTTTAGCCATAGATGTGGCAGCCGACGGTGCTCCCTGAAAGGTTTGCATGAACCACATAAAGCCTTCATGGAACTGCATATTTGCGTCTGTGTCCGGTATAACGGCTGGCGCCGCATCTGGATCTACTGAAGGATCCACTGGTAGCCCATGGCCCACCATCTTTGGAGTATAATCGTTTCCGCTCTCCTGGTGAACAATGCGTGGTCATCTTGACAGCATAACTCTACAAGGTCAAATGCACACCTTAGATCAAGATTATCAAAGACTCAAATGAAGGTACCAAAAAGGGAACATGAGGAAGTAGGCATTTCAAGATTTTCAAAACAAGACTACACGGTGTGTATACTGACTACACGGCGTGTACCTAACTTCTTTTCCCCTGCTCGGGTCCTTCCACACGACCAAGCCACATGGCTCCTGTTGAACAAAACTACACAACGTGTATATAATCTACACGGCATGTATGGTGTAATTTTACAACTTCCCGTGTCGTTCATGACACGACCGACTACTCGTCTTTATACTACACGGCGTGTTACACCCTCACACGGCGTGTACACGAAGGGATTACACCAAACCGTGTTGTTAGTTACACGGCTGGGTCCCTAGGTCAGACTACACGGCGTGTTCCACAGTGGACACGACGTGTATGTCTTAAGGTCACCTCCGTCTGTGTTGTTAGTTACACGGGTGGAATCTGGGTCAACACTACACGGCGTGTACATTCGGTACATGGCGTGTTCTCCGTAAGAATTTCCCTTCCCTGTGTCCCTTCCCACATGGTCTATGACATGGGAAGAGACTACACGGAGTGTACTCAAAAAGTTTTCTTTTCTTCCCGAACAGAAGAACATACATGGCGTGTTTAAGGTACTACACATCGTGTAAACTGGGTTTCTGGACAGTATGCCTTAGAAACTTCTCCAGAACCCATAAATACTGAAAAACAACACCTAAGTGCCAAATTCCGATCCATGAGGGCCTATACTCTCCGCGAATCAATGTTCGACATCTTATATGTGTTATAATAAGATAACAATTAATGATCCACCAAATTCCAGTAAATGAGGGCCCATACTCCCCAAAATCCAAAGTTTGGCATCAATCCTATCAACAGGCTCACATAAAAATACCCTATCACATAGCAGGTATTTATCATAGCAGTAATCACAACAGTATGCTTTTCTAGCACAACAACTATCACAACAACATGCAATTTCTAATGAACCTACATGGCATGGAACTATGCATGGCATGTGATTCTTAGCATGTGCCTAAATGATGCATGAGATGGAATACCCTCATCTCACAGGGTTTCAACTAAATAGAACCCATGGATAAAATATAAACAGCACAATCACAAGTGCGTCACCATTCGGTGAAAATCAATTCAATTGTAAAATTGAAAGATCAATAAAATTTCAAAACAAGATAAATTGGATTTTCCCTGTACACAGGTTAGCTACTCTCGGGCACAAATTATTACCAACTACTATTTCCGTCCTATCCCTGAATAAGGCTCCAAATAGTAAGTCAAAGAAAAGAACCCCTCTGATACCACTTTGTAACATCCCAGATTCGGGTACCACTCAACGGGGGCCCGAACCCGGTTCGCCACATGACCTCAAGCACATTTCCCCAAATGCCAGAGGTTTCCGACTAGCAGAGAGGGCCCATGTCTGATAGTGGGGAAACTATGCCCTCATTTATCAAGTGTAGCGTAGCGGAATAAAATATACAACACACACAACAACTGAAGCCAGTAACCATTCAAAATTTTTAAACGAACAACTACAGTAAAAACAACCAACAGTTATATACATAATGATGATGAAACATGCCTCATGTTCTATGAAAATAGCCAAAACATGTTACAAAGCAATACAATACGATACAGAGTACAACAAAACAAAACAAAACTGTCGGCATCATCGCGAGCCTAAGCCCGCTCCCATGCTCCCCTACTCCTCAGCAGCAATCAAGTACCTGTATAGGGACCCTTGACCTTATACACACATGTAGAAATGTAATCTGTTTGGGCCGAAAAGCATGACCCAAACAGGGTGTGAGAAATAATCTCAGTAGGCACCCACCAAAGGCACATGCTCAACTGTGTGTAAACATGCAACAACAGTGTGCAAAAGAAGATTCAATAAACTAAGTAGTACTCATAAGTAACTAACTTTACCAGTTATATTTCCATTTTAATATTCATTTAATTATTTATTATTAAGAAACCACCACAGTGAATTTCTATGTAAACAGTCAGTTTCTTCAGACACGTAAACCCTTACCCTCTGGCAATCAGAATCCAACCTGTAAGTAATTTCCCTCAGGCATAACAGATATTACCCTCAGGCATACGAATTGTCTCCCTCAGGCACATAAGTCATTTCCCTCAGGCATACGAAAGGTTTCCATCAGGGAAAAATAGCGTTTCCCTCAGGCTAATCTAGTCATGACCTCAGGCTATAGTAAAACACCGCCCTCAGGAATAAGTAACCGGGATGAGCCCAACATGTAAACAAAAAATTCTCATACAATTCCTCTCAAGGCTATTTAACAAAAATTATTACAGTGGCATACCCTCGGGTATTTTGGCCAAATGGATAAACAGAGGATCGCACCCACGGGGTGGTCCTGGATCCAAGAGGCGATCCCAAACAGCAGGTTATTATCACATTTAATTACCTATAAAATTCTAGGTATTTAATACAGCCAATGCCTCAGCCACAAGACACCCCAACATGGGTTCGTAGTACAAAAATACACACAAACGCACAACAATTGAAACTTAAACACCAAGCCACCTACCTTAAACACCCAAGAACGGTATACCCGAATGACGCCTTCTGAAACTTCCAAGAACATCATAGATATTAGGTAAAATAATTCTAATTCAACCTCAAATAACTTCCCTTGGATGAAGAATTGGAAAGGAACACACAAGGAGAAGGAAGCTCTTACCCGTATGGTTCCAACGAGATCAACGGAAGAGGAATCGGATTCCCGATGCTCGATCAGTTGATCCTCGAAGGTCTGGCCTCCTCTACCGAGCTCCCATCTGGTTCTAAGCCAATCCTATGAATAGGGTTGTCTACTACCCATTTTAAGCGAAAAAAACAAACTACACGGCGTGTACTTTTTGATACACGACATGTAATTCCCTCATTTAACTATTCCTCTGGCGGCACCGCCAAACTATTCATCCATCGACATGAGTACACGACGTGTATTCTTGACTACACGACATGTACTATCACCCAGCTGGCAGCTGCTTCCACTGCCTTACTATTTCCCTCCTGACTGACTACACGATGTGTAAGTACCACTACACGACGTGTAGTCAGTTTTTACACCCTTCGTCGCCATCATGGCTACACACCCTGTGTACTCATCCCACACATCCAAAGTACATGGCGTGTGGAATAGTACATGGCGTGTAGTTCCAAAATTTAGTATTTTTTCCCATTTTCTTTATTTTTTCAAAAACACTTAAGGAAAAGAGAAAAGAAGAAACCCATACCTCAAAAATAAGAACCGGGTTCTTACAATATATGTGGATCACATGAAAGTAAAGAAATATTAAGGGTGTGCCCTGATAGTGCTCCAATGCATTGGGTAAAGAATTAATCTCTAGAGATGACAAGTTTCATGATACCTTGGTGAATAACCTTGGTAATTTTTATGACACCTCAGGGATAAACATTGGTGATATGTTCATGAATGTCTAAATGAAATTTTGTAGCCACATATTCAAGTTATGATTCATGTTATTTTTATTATGATATGATTTTTTTTCCATTGATCATGTCTTCATATTTTTCATCAAGTTCTTATTGATATCACAAGTAAACTAATTCCCTTGTTTCCCCTTACTGGGCCTTCTGCTCACCCTTTCCTTTGATGTATGTCTCCAGGATATGATATGAAATAATTTTACATAGGATTAACCTATGATGAATCCTTAAAAGTGGTTTATAAGAATGTTTTATGTTGTTTTCATGTATTATGTTCCCGATTTCCAAGACACTAGACTTTAAAGATCCTATATTTGTAAAATGTAATGAAAATTTATGTATTAAAAAGGTGGGATGCCATAGTTGGTATCAAAGGATAGTTTAGTTATTTATGGAAATTAGGATATGAAAACGTTAGGAATAATCCTATAGAAAATTTTAAATATAGGAAAACTTCCTGGTATTTTGGTGAGTATTTAGTAAGTGGTTTATCAAACAAATACATCCCTGTTTGGATACGAGTAGGTAGAAGCGGCTCTGGCACAGATGTATATAGGGGTAAAACCCGAAAACACCGCTTTGAGCTATACTCGAATGGGAACTAGTTCATGAAAATGGGCCTTGCTGCACTCTTGGTTACGACATTCCCGAGGGATATGTATGGTTAATCGCAAGCTTTTTATGAATCATTATGAAGGAATTATAGAGAATGTAATTGTTTAAGCATGAAGTTTTAAGACATAAAATCCTTTATAGTTAAAAGATTCGTAAATGAAATAAGTTTCTCAATATGGTTTTATTCTTTTAGAAAATGGTGAGAAATAGGAGGAACCATTCAAATGGTGACCGCAATGGACCATGCGCTGATGACCCTCCGATGAAATCTTGAATGGAAACATTCATGTGAATGATGAACCAACTAACTCAAGTTATGGGAAATAACTTGAATCAAGTTGAAATACCGATCTCACTATTAAGGGAACAACATTATGTTGAGTCCTTTATGCATAAAAAAACACCTAAATTTAGTGGATTGACTGACCCATTGATTTGTGAGCAGTGGAACAGCTCCATCGAGAAGATATTTTATGTGCTCCGCTATTCAGAGAAAGAGAAGGTCACCCTAGCTATCTATCACTTAGAAGGAGAAGCTGATCAGTGGTGGGAACTGATTAAAAACACAAGGACAAGAGTGGAAGTTGAAGATATGTATTGGGAAGAGTTATGAAAGATCTTTTTCAGTAAATATTTCCCTCATTCCATGAGAACAAGAATGGAGAAGGACTTTCTCGAGCTGAATCAGAATAAGAATGAATCTGTGGGAAGCTATGAGATGAACTTCAAAAGGATTTCACGTTACACATCTAGCTTTTTCATGGATCCAAATGGTAAGGTTGATAGATTCTTCGGTGGACTGAGACCTAATCTATGGAAGAATCTAGCCAACCGAGACTATGATAGTTATGAGGAGATCGTGTGAAGTGCGATGAAAGTTGGCTGGAGTTTGGTGAGATGCAGTGGTCTCATAAATCAAATGACAAGAAGAGATCGATGGAGCCCAGCTTAGGGAGGACCTTTGATCATAGAAGAGTAGACAAGAAAGTGAAACATTCCACATGTAATAAATGTGGGAAGAAGCATTCGGGGAACTGACTACTCGGGAGCGGGAAATTCTACAAGTGTGGAAGAGATGGCCATATTGTGAGGAATTGTCATAGTGAGGTGAAACCTCAACTTACAAACACTAACAACAAGGGGAAGATGGTGCAGGCCCTACCTAATGTCCAATGTTTTAAGTGTGGACAACTTGCGCACTTTTCCAATCACTGTCCAAATTTGAGGTCAGTAGAGGGGAACCCCCATCAACCTCAGCAGAGGCCAAGGGAGAAAGGCCGTGCTTTTTCTATCACGACAACTGAAGTTGAAGCTCTGAATGATGTGGTAACAGGTACTCTTATTGTCCTCTCAAAGCTAGAAAGTACTTTTTTTTATTCTGGTTCTATGCATTCCTTTATTTCCTCCAAGATTGCAAAGAATTTAGAATCAACCCCCAGTTTTCTAAAAGTAGAGTTATCAGTGAAGACTCCTGGTGGGATTATCCAAGCATATTTATTGTTTAGAAACTCTATTATTTACTTTAGTGAGAACAATCTTATCGTGAATCTAGTATTCATTCCCATGCTGGAATTTGACATTATACTAGGGATGGACTGGCTCTCAAAGTATAATGCTAAGATCAAATGCAGGAGAAAGGAAATCTCAGTAGTCTTGAATGGAAAACCTACAGTTATCTTCTAAGGAGATATATCTCAACCTAATCCTTGCCTAGAAGAACCCCCTATATCCTTCTTTATGGAGTTGATTGGTGAAGTAGAAGAAAGAGATGAGAGTTTAAGGATAGAAAATGTCCCCATCATCTAGGAATATGTTGACGTATTTCCTGATGAGTTTCCTGGAAGTCCCCCAGAAAGAGAGGTAGATTTCTCCATTAAACTCATACCTGGATCTCATCCGATATCAAATACACCCTATAGGATGGAAAATGTGGAGCTAGATGAATTAAAGAAACAACTCCAAGATCTTTTGAAGAAGGGGTTTATCTGACTGAGTGTGTCTCCTTGGGGAGAACCAGTTCTCTTTGTGAAGAAGAAGGATAGATTGATGCGGATATGAATTGATTATAGAGAACTGAATAGGATCACAGTGAAAAACAAATACCTTCTTCCAAGAATTGATGACTTATTTAACCAACTTTGTGGGGATCAATTCTTCTCTAATATTTTTCTTTTATCTGGTTATCATAGATTGAGGGTGAAGAAAGAAGATATTCCAAAAGCTACCTTCAGATCAAGATACAGGCATTATGAGTTTGTTGTTATGCCCTTAGGACTGACTAATCCACCTGCTATTTTTATGGATCTGATGAATAGAGTCTTTAAGGACTACCCTGATAACTTTTTGGTAGTTTTTATTGATGATATTCTGATATATTCCAAAAGTCACGAGGAGAATGAAGATCATCTAAGGGTTATTTTAAAAACTCTATGGAAGGAGATGTTTTTTGGAAAGTTCAGCAAATGTGAATTCTGGTTATAATAGGTTTCTTTCTTGGGGTACATTGTTACCAATGAAGGAATCACAGTTGACCCTACAAAGAAAAAAGTTGTAGAGGATTGGCCTCAACCTACAACAATAACTGAGATTCAATGTTTCCTTAGATTAGAAGGATATTATAGGAGGTTTGTGAAAAAACTTTTCACGACTTTCTAATACATTAACCACGTTAACTCGAAAAGGGTTAAAGTTTATCTAGACAAAGGAATGTGAGGAAAGTTTCCAAGAGCTGAAGAAGATATTGGTTACTGCACCCATTTTAACTATTCCCTCAAGTGGAAAAGGATTCATTATTTTTAGCGATGCATCTCTCAAAGGGGTTGGGTTCATCCTCATGCAAAATGAAAAAGTCATTGCTTATGCATATCGATAGTTAAAGAATCATGAGCAGAACTATCCTACGCATGATCTGGAGTTGGCTACGGTCGTTTTTGCTTTGAAGATATGGAGGCACTATCTTTATGGGGAGAAATGAGATATATATACAGACCATCAAAGTTTGAAGTATATTTTCACACAAAAGGAATTGAACATGAGACAAAGGAGATGGTTAGAGCTTCTTAAAGACTATGATTGTTCAATTCATTATCATCCCAGAAGAGCAAACAAAGTTACTGATTCATTAAGAAGGAAATAACCATTTGTTCTTTCCATGATGAGGATTCAAAAATATCCTTTCATCAATGACCTAGTAAAGCTGGACATGGTAATTATAAGGGAAGGGAAATCATTAACCCTAAACCAAATGATTTCTCAACCATCATTACTAGAGAAGATCAAGAAATATCAAAAAGAATATCCTTTGTTACAGAAGAAGTTTGAAGCTGTGAAGGATGGGAAGTTTCCTGAGTTAAATATTGATCAAGAAGGTGTACTAAAATTTCATACAAGACTATGTATTCCATCTATTCTAGAAATAAAAAAGGATCTGATGAATGAAGCCCATATTTCTACTTTCTCTATATATCCTAGAATCACAAAAATGTATAGGGACCTTTGTGATCATTTTTGGTGGGATAATATGAAAAGGGAGATTGCTGAATACACTTCAAGGTGCTTGGTATGTCAACATGTGAAGGCAGAGTGACAAATTCCTAGAGGGGTATTGCAACCACTACCCCTACCAGCATGGAAGTGGGACAATATCACTATGGACTTCATCACTGGTCTCCCATGAACTTCCAAAGGAAAGAAATGTGATATGGGTTATTGTGGACCGTCTCACCAAGACTGCCCATTTTATCTCCATTCCGGAAGATTTATATCTTGATCAACTTTCTAGGATTTGCGTGAAGGAAGTGGAAAGGTTACATGGAGTTACACTTTCTATTGTATCTGAACGTAATCCAAGGTTCACATCAAAATTATAGAGAAGTATTGAACATGATATGAGCACTGAATTGAATTTCAGTACGGCCTATCACCCCCAAACTGATAGCCAATCTGAAAGGACTATTCAAACACTCAAGGACATGCTGAGAACATGCTCAATGGATTTTAAAGGTGGATTGGATCAACATCTCCTGTCAGTTGAGTTCTATTACAACAATAACTTCTACTCGAGAATTCAAATGGTACCCTATAAATCTCTATATGGGAAGCGATGTAGAAATCCTATGTGTTGGCATAAATTAGGTTAGAGAAAGCTTCTTGGGCCTGATTTTGTGCAAGAGATGATAGAAAAATTCCATGCCATCCAACAACACATTAAGGCTGCTCAGAGTCAGCAAAAGAGCTATGCCGACAACCATTGAAGGGACTTGGAGTTTGATGTTGGTGATAAGGTCTTTCTTCTAATTTCACCTTGGAAGAGAGTCATGAGGTTTGGGAAGAAAGGGAAGCTCAACCATAGGTACATTGGCCACTATGAAATCCTTGATTGCGTAGGATAAGTGGCCTATCGTCTTGCACTTCCTCCAAATCTAGAACAACTTCATGATGTTTTCCACGTATCCCTCTTGAGGAAGTAGATGCCTGACCCTTCACATGTACTAAACCCAGAGGTGGTACAACTGGAACATGACCTCTCTTATGAGGAGCAGCCGATGGAGATCTTGGATCGTAGAGATAAGGTTCTACGCAACAAGACTACCCACCTTGTCAAGGTGCTGTAGAGAAACCACAAATGCAAAGAAGCCACATGGGAACTAGAGGAGTCTATGAGGCAGAAGTACCCACACCTTTTCTTTTCTGAGGGTATGAGTTAAAATTTCGAGGACGAAATTTCTTAAGGGGGGAAGAATGTAATGACCCAAAATTTTGAATAATTTTTGTTTCCTAATTTTGTGTGTTATTTTATTTTATACTCAACAAAACTATATTCTTTAATAAATGAAGTGAGTATAATTAAATGAGACTTTTGGGTTTCGACTGTTATATGAACCTTGGTCAATATAACCATTGGAAACTAAACTCTTAACATTATAGTTATTGTTTATAAAAACAAGTGATCTTGGTTAATTAATACAGAAAAAAGATTCGATGAACTCATCCAGTAGACTTGGGCCGTTCGAAGACCGTCTGACAGAACTTGGGAAAGAGGTAGCACCACTGAGCTTGGATCTAGACCAAGCCCAAGCCTAACTTCATCATGTGAATCTTGAACATAATCGCCTATGGGAGAAGTTCAAGCTGATAAAGGTCACTACTTGGGCAATGTTGGCCGAGCCACCCCAAGATTCTGTCACCTTTGCACACCTTACACTTAGGTCCTATGCTGGTGTTATAAGGGGCTATGTAACAAGACCTTAACTGCTTTGTGTAATCCTTTGATATAAATAAAATTATTATTTCTTCTTATATTAAAGTTTGTGAATTTCAAATGTCCGCATAAATATAGGATGTATATTATTGATGAATTTTGGAAAAAAAGGATATTTTAAAATATTTATGTAAACCTTAAATAATTAATAATGTGTAATGATTTTTTAAAAATGGTCTTCTACAGTTGTGTTTAGTAAGAAATTTAGAGTCTAATAAGATCAAATTAATTTTTTTGGTGAATAGTAAATTATGAATAGTAATTTAGTGCTTATGAATAGTAATATGACCAAATGGAATAGTAAACTCACTTAATAAAGTATTAATATAATTTAGTCACCTGATTAGGTAATGTGATTCAATAAAATAAGTAAATAACAGTTTCAGAAATTATTTGTTAAGTATTTTCTTTTTCGGCTAAATAGTATTTTTTTTTAAAATTAAATTAAAAATATTTAGAAAATTATTTTCATAAAATGGAGTTCATTTTTTGAATTCAGAGTATCAATACTATGTTAAGGTGAATTTTGGGGATTTTTCTAAAACAGTTGAATTTTCAGTGAATAGTGTTTTTACTTAAAAATTAAATATCTCATAATTAGAAAATTATTTTCATAAAATGGAGTTCATTTTTGAATTCATAGCATTGATATTAGGTTAAGGTGAATTTTTGGGATTTTTCTGAAATAGTTGAATTTTCGGTGAATAGTAAAAATACAGTTATGAGTTTCAGGTGTTTAATGACATCATTAAGGATGTAATAATTATGTAATAATTTTGGTCGACTTATGAATAGTATGATATGCTATGAGGTGTCCCACGTGGCCAATACCATGGGAAAATACCATGGGAAAGCCCATAGTTTTTCCAATACCACTGATGAGGCGTCCCTTAGAAATTAATGATTTTTTCCCTCACTTCTCCTATAAATAGCAAGTCATTCCCTCATTTATTTCATTTAAAAATACTCCCCAATGAAGTTCTGGTCTCTTTACCTCCCAAGGAGTCCTCCCAAGGTTCCCTCAAGCCTCCCAAGGTCCCGACCTTCAAGTTTTCAAAGTTACTCTTTAAGGTAAGAGAATCTTTCACCCTCATCTTTTAAGCCATGACTCCCTTCATGTTTTGTCTTATAGTTTACATCTCTTTATGTTGAGGGTATGTTATTATATGTTCTAATTACTGTCCATTTCATGTCTAATTCTTGAGATACCCTTTCTGCTCTCATCAGTTTATTTTCTGAATTTTTAAGTGACGCCGTTAGGCTTCCGAAATTTTTGTAAAAGAAATCGCATATTCTCTTTTCCTTCAAGTTTCATTTTCATATGACATTTCCTTCAAATCTCTATACCATGATCTTATTTCTTTTTTTATATACCCATACTGTATTATGAGTTATTTATGAGTGTGTGACCATTTTACCCTCTCTTTTCAATTTTTTCTAAAACCATGTTATATAGCCGTTGTGCTGGAGAAATTTTGCCTAAAAAATTTCTATCTCTTTCTCTCCAGAAATTCTCTTGTTTTATTTATGTGAATACCCATACCTATTTCGTTTCTTTGGGTGTTAGTAAAATAGATAAATATGATATATTTTATTCTGGAATAGACATACATATAACCATCACTCCCTTTCCATGAGTTATAAATGACATAATGATCTTATTTTTAAGAACTTTTAAAACGTCACGATCTTGAAATGAAACCCATTTATTTTATTATCCATGGTTTATTTATGAAATGTTTGATTATGATCTATGTGGATAACATGAAATTAAAGAAATATTAAGGGTGTTCCCTAATATAACTTCAATGCATTGGGTGAAGAATTAATCTCTAAGATGATAAGTTTCACGATACCTTGGTGAATAACCTTGGTAATTTTTATGACACCTCGAGGATAAACCTTGGTGATATGTTCATGAATGTCTAAATGAAATGTTGTGTTCACATATTCAATTTATGATTCATGTTCTTGTTATTGTGATATTTTTTTTCCATTTCTCATGTCTTCATATTTTTCATCAAGTTATTATTGATATCACAAGTAAACTGATTCCCTTGTTTATCCCTTACTGGGCCTTCTAATCACCCTTTCCTTTGATGTATGTCTCCATGATATGATATGCAGTATTTTTACATAGGATGAACCTATTATTAAGCCTTACAAGTGGTTTAGAATAATGTTTTATATTGTTTTCATGTATTATGTTTTCGATTTCCAAAACACTAGACTTTAAAGATCCTCTGTTTGTAAAATGTATTGAAAAGTTATGTAATAAAAAGGAGGGATACCATAAATAGTGGTTTAAAATATCAATATAAGGTTATAGTTAACCCTAGTATTATCCAAACTAAAAATCTAGAAGAATTATTACACAAAAATATGGGCAAAAATAAATTTGGAAGTGTGGACAGAATTTCTAAAACTCTAATAAATCCATCCATTTCACCTAAAAATAAAGAATAAAAGTCTCTAAAATGAAAAAGAATAAAGGGAAAGAAAAATGTGTAGAAAAAATTAGGGAAATGAATTTTATTATAAGGAATTTTTTCCCATCCAACCCTTTCCATCAAAAAATGAAATCCAAATATAACAAACTTGAATTTCATCAACTCTTTGGGATTTTCAACAAGCTCTATGTGAATATTCCTTTCATCCAAGATTTGATGAAGATTCATTCATATATAAAATCTGTTAATAAAATTGTTACAAATAAGAAATATTTATAATATTTCACTACTTACAACCTCACTAAAGAGTGTAGCATTATTCTTCAAAATAAAATCCCACCAAAGCTTAAAGATCTAGGGAGTTTTGTAATTATTTAAACCTTGGGGAATAATAGTCAATTGAAATATCCTTGTGACCTTTATAAAATCATAAATCTTCTTCCTTTATTACTATTTAAATAATTGAGATTAGAATAATTTCAACATGACACTGTGGTCTTACAATTGGTCAACTGATCTTTTACAAACCCCTTAAAAATAGTTGATGACCAACATGTAGGATTTGGTAAGCTATTATCACTTATTGACTTTCTTATTCTAGATATAGAATGTGACTAATAAGTAATTATCATTACTGGAAGACCCTTACTAGATAATTAAGGATCAATTATCAATGTGGGAAAGAGTAGTTTTATTTTAAAGTTTTGGTAATAAGAAGAAGAGTTTCATGTGGTTAAGAATGTGAAAGAACTAACATTTGGTGAGAACTATTCAAGAGTTGAGATGTTGGTAGTTTAAGATCCATTAAAACATTATGAAAATTTTTATTAACAACATGTAGCTAAATAAACTCATGTGGATGATGATAATAACTCTATATAAAAATCTAAAAGTGTTAAAATTGAAAATAAGGGAAATATTATAGATCTGGATATCAGTGCTGTTCTATCTTGGGAGAGGTATCAAGAAGATGGATTTTTCTGTTCTAGAGATTAGGAAATTTATAGGTGAGCTTGAGGTTGACTTTACCAACTTAAAAAAATATAAGGAACATTTTTATTAATTTTATAGAGAGATATTGAAACGATCTGATGAGTTTTCTAATGAAAATATCCTAAATTTAATTATAAACACTGAGTGTAGTGAATTATCTATTTTAGACAACAGTGGGGAAAAGTGTGTTTATAAATATAAAATTGAGAATATATGGATTTTTTCTCACTCAATTTAAGAGAAAATTTTTAGGTTCTTGGAAATCCTAGGCCCAAGAGTCTTCTATACAATGAAGATTCACTACAAATTGAGATTAAAACTTTTCCATCACACCTAAAATATTCATTTTTCGGTAAGAAATATTCGCTGCCTATCATAAATTTTATTGAAATAAATAAAACCCAAGAGGAAAATTTGTTGGCTGTGTTGAATAATCATAAAAATACCATAGGCTAGACCATTTATTAAATTAAAGGAATTAATACTTCAATATTTATGCATAGGATTCCAATGAAACCTAATCATAAACCAAGAATTGATGGTCAAAGAAGGCTAAATCTGAATATGAAAGAGGTTTTGAGAGAAGTGGTTATGAAGTTTCTTGATGCTTAAATTATATACCATATTTTTGATAGTTCTTGTGTAATCCTTGTCTAATTAGTTCCCAATAAGGGAGGATACATTATTGTTAATAATGAAAAAACTAAAAAATATATGTTAGAAAATCTACCAAGTGGTGATTCTATATATATTACATGAAGTTGAATTCTACCACTTGAACAAATCATTTTACCTTTCAATTATTTGATCAAATTTTGGAGAGGCTAGATGGAAAAAAAATTCTCTACTTTATATATGGTTATTCTGGTTATTACTATGTTCCGATAGCCCTAGAAGAAAAAGTGCCATGAACCAAATCTGGTCGCCATCAAAATCAGCACCAAACCTAGCCCATGGAAAGGCTCTAAGGGCGTTACCTATCCCCAAAGATTTACACAAGTTCCCGTGTATCTTAAATATTGTTTTGGTAATGATTTTCCCGAGTTTAGAATCATTTAACAACCAAAGACAATCAATAAACTAAATCTGAAAATTACCAACCAAACAAGAGTTGAATAAAATTCAGAACTGAATACACAGTCTTAAACATGGAACACGAGTTCCAAAGATATATAAAAGTAGCAGAAAAATATCCCATGGAACACCACACGATAAGGGGTTATCACCCACGAGTCATCTCCACAACACCACACCATGGAAGGAGACTAACAACCCGAACCGCCATCACCCAAGGCCTTGCCTTTACCTATATCAAACATGATCAAGTATACTTAAACACAAAGGTGTTAGTAGGGTGTGAGAATAAGAAAAATAGGATACCACCCAAATATTCCATATAATAGTCAATACAAGATAAAAATCATGCAAGTTTTAATAAACAAGAAATGATAGCAATAATTTCTAAAGAACAAAACTTTTAAAAGTAAACAGTTTTCAAAGGAAAATTTCAAAGAGTGAACACATTTCAATGAAACATGTATGCGGCTTAATTTTCCATCCAAACACACCATAATAAAATGATAAATACCAAATAGTCAATGAGCAATAATCTTGGGAACACCTCTTGGCACTAGTTAGTTTTGGGTCCCATGTACCTCGTATCTCGGTGTAAAGTAACCATAACCATATTTGTTCTTATGCAAGATCCACTAGTAGTTAACATACACATAACCTAGTGGTACCCAATCATTATAATTATTGTTTTGTTAGGTTTTTCAATGCCCAACTTTCTAAGTGAAACTGGGACAAAACCACTCCGGATCACAAGCGTACTAGTACACGTTTTCCCACGTAGATACTCGGGCTTCCACCTTTGTGATCAAACAATTTTTACATATTAAAAAATCCATTTGAACATAAAAAAATAATTTCTAGTCACACACATTAAAAAAAGTAGCTACACATTATTTTCACTCTTTATATAACTCAATAAACTGCTTATAATTTCCATAAAACAATTCAAGGAATGTAACCCAAATTTTCACATAAAATTCATCTAAAAGCCCTCTTTGAAAATGAAATGCCCACAAATATTCCCCAAAACAGAATTTTCAGCATCAAACAATTTTAATAAAACCCTTCCATGAATTATAAAACAACCCCAAGTGGTACAACATCGGATACACATGTAAAACACCCATTTTCACACAAAAATGGCATTTAAAAATAAATTGTTTAACAAATTCCACAAATAATAATTTTTACATCAATAAAAATGATGGATTATTATTATAAAAATATAAATAAATCAAGGATAACTCATCTATTAGTGCTTACACATGGAATCACCTACCACAAGTATCAAAAACACCTAATCGTTGTGCGAAAGTTCAACCACACCACTGCTGCACCACAAGGGTGTTAAATGAAACCTAAAACCACAATATTAGACCAAGAAACCCATTATCAAACCCTAGGTTAGAAGGCCTACTTCCTATACATTAGTAAATTCAAGAAAAATGGAAGAAAACCTAAGCAAATGGGAGGAAGAATGATGGAAACCCACTTACTTGAGAGATTTTGAAGAAATCTCCCCAAATACACCAATAGGTGAATCTCCAAGAATCAAAAACTAATATGGATGTTTAAATAAGGCTGAGGAGGTAAAGTGGGAACTAAAATGGGGAAAATAGTAAAAAATGAAGGATTTATGAAAGAAAAAAATACCTTTTCAAATCTGGATAATTTGAGAAAGCCTGAGCAATTTTTCCCTAATCCACAATGAAGATGAGTTCCAAAGAGGGAGAAACAAAAATGGGGGTGCGCCTAGGGTCAGTGGGATCAAGTGAGAGGTATAATCACTGAAAAATATTAAAAAACTAATAATATATAAAAGAAAAAAATTATTATTTTTAAAATTGGAAATGGGCTCACTGGCTGGCCCAATACATTAATAAATAAACAAAATTAACCAAGATTATGGATTCCTAAGGGGTCTGAATGGATATTTTAGTTTTAATAGGCCATGGTAGTCTAAGTGGAAAGTGTAATAGGTAAAAAATGTTGAAAAATTTAGGAGTTATAAAAGAAACAAAATTTATTTTTAAATATGGAAATGCGGTCACATTTTGGACCAAATCTTGAAAACCCACCCTTTCCTCCAAAAATTCATAGGAAACCCCCACAACAAAGAAAGAAAGGAAGTTACATGAAAAATACCTTTAACATAAGTCATTTATGTGACAATTTTCCCCACCATGAAAGACTTCCCGCCCCAGAAAGTAAACCTAAATCTTGATCAGAAAATAATAATGGGTACTCTTTATCAACCCAAAACATCTGCTCCCAAGTTTCGTGGACATCATTCCGATGCTGTTAGAGGACCCAAACTGGTGGAATATAATTTCTGTGAACCACCTTCTCTTGTGAATCAACTATTTTCACTGGCTGATCAAAAATAGACAAATCAAGATCTATATCAAACTCCTCCCAATTCAGCACATGGGATGGATCCGGGTTGTACTTTTTAAACTGGGAGACATGGA